>OV884011.1:154127060-154727060 GCA_930367205.1 Acanthosoma haemorrhoidale | reverse complement strand
TTTGGAAAACGAATCACAAAATAATATGACGAAATTGGGCATCGACATCTCCTCCTAGCAATAGCTGAGGGTTTAGTAGTTGCTTTTGTATCCGCGCGAGTGACTCTACATCCTCTAGAACTTGGAATGTCTATGTTTTGTGAAGGCATCAGATGGTCTGGAAATACTCCTAATTTAAAGGAGGTCAGGGTGTCCTTTAAAGTTATCACACCCTCTATCACTCTCAGATAAGGTATGGGGGACAAAAGAGGGGTTATGGAAAACTTCTTTAGTCTGGTGCATTTACTCAGTTGAGATGGAAACTTTTCAGTAATAAAGAAATTAATGAGCTCCAATTCTGTCAGATTTTTATGTTCTGCAACTGCATCAAGAACTTTCTCAGAATCGCCAGTACAATTGGAGGTGTATACGTTCAAAGAAAGCTTCTTCAGGTTGACGAGAGAATTCAGAGAGATATTAATGATGTCAGATGTTACTTTACAATAACCGCGCACCATCTCCATAGTCAGTGAATTAACTCTGTTCCTCCAAGACACTTTCTGGAACAATGTGATGACATCCGGATCACACTTTCCCAATTTCAGCTCTTCTAAACTGTCAACTGTTTGGATTTCGCAGAACAGTTCATACCAATAGTCATTCATTCTTTCTCCTACCTGGTAAATACCTCGCATATCGAGTGTCTTTGATTCTTTTTCTTTGGCTACCCTAGCTAACTGTTTCATGTTCGATGTGGGACAGGATTTAATCTTAATTGTCCTCCAGTTGATTTTCCGTGATAAAACAGAATACCACAGGCGAGAGACTTGTGACGCTCTTATCAAATCAGGGGTGTCCATAAATTTTGTACAATTGAGGAGCGCAATTACTGCTACCCGTGGATCCCTCATGCTGGGGCTCACCTCCATCTCAGGCACCTGTAAAATATAAACACGATTATTATTGCATAGATGAGAGAGACTCTGCATTCATTACTATATGTAATGTTCTGATTAAAGTTATCTTTTGAAAAGTCATCAATTATGTTTTGCCTAAATTCCTATTACAGGAAATATTAAAAACAAATGTATTCTTGAAACTATGCGGACCCGGTTCACTACATTTTAATATTTTTTCGATTCCCAGCTCAGAGCTATTTAACACTCAATGTTCTGATGTGTCCTTGTTGAGCAAATATAATTTCAAAGTTATTCAAAATATAAATTTACAGCCAACAGTACTGATTACATATTTATTTGATACGTTTCAGTGAACTTGAAAAGGGTTTGTGTTTACATCCTAGTTAGTGTCGTTCTTGAAACATTAACTGTTACATTGACATTAAATTTTATATGGTATTTTCAATATTATATATAAACTTGTATGAAATTATAGGAATCTCCATCAAACTGGTTTGATAGTCATTAAGTAATTAGATGGCCGTAGTCTTTCTTGGCACTTAAGTGGACCAAAATTATGTGAGGTCTGTTTGGTACTTAAGTGGACCATCAATAAGTAAAGTCGGTTCGGTAAGTGAGCTGACCATCATCACCTTTGGACCTCCTACAAAGAAAATACATTTTTTGGAGAGCGCTTTGTGATGTGTCAAGTGAAACGGTTTTAGATAAAGATCCTCTCACCCACTCCCCAAAGGTACAAGACGTTTAACTACTGAAGTCATATGCACTGTTTATATTACCTTGTGTATTAATTGCAAGCCACCATTTTTGCTAAAACCATTAATGTTAACACCATTAATGCTTTATTTATTTTAAAAAAAATGTAAATAAACTCGTGATATTTTATATGATCTTTTAAATCAGAAGGGAATCAATAATACTCTGGATAACTAAACTCTACTTTCCTAAAGCTTTAACCAAAACTCATTATAAGTCAATAAAAATTAAAGGTTATGGAAAATTTTTTATAATCTTAAGCCCTTCTGGAACAACACATAACTAAACTAAGTAAACAGTCCAAATCACTAAGTAAGTTGTGCCTAATGACTGTAATTGTAACACAAAGACAAATACATACATAGCTTAAGACAACTTGTATGTTAAGAACATAAACCCCGTTACTATCACACAAAATCCTGGAAGAAATATTACAGTAGGCAATAAAAGAATATATAAACGACCTTAATACCTGCATTGTTATAATAGTTTTCAATTATATACTAGAACTAAACGACTTTTGTGATTCATTCATATACAAATCGAACCTCGATTTATCGAATTCCTTAATAAATCAAAGTTACCTCTACATATCAAAGAACTGGTCTGAAAGAACTCGATATCTCGAATTTTCATGTTGGTGGGATTGGCCTCGAACCTCTGTGTCGAAGTTTTTATTGGAAAATCTCTATATATCCAAGTTGTATTGGTAACATCAACAGCATTTAGACGAAACTCAGTTCGTTGAATTTGAGACTCTTTAAACGACTATCGCCCATATTACAACTTGTAACCCCCACACTAAATCCACTTTTATGTACAGTTTAGTGTTTATTATAGTCATCAGTTAGTCCGAGTCCAGTTTGCGACAGAAAAGTGCACGTGGGAACCTTAGTTCTCGACTTTGGTTGTGATTGTTAACCATTCGACTGTATCTTTCTTCTGTGCAATAGCAAATGAATCTCATATGAAGGAATATTCAAAAAGTCATAGAGGCCATAAACAAACGGGGATAAGACAAAGAGCAGTTTGGTAAACCAGCCTACTACAACATTACAACAAACAAAGAAAAGTACCAAAACTAAGCATCGTCATCAAAGAGACTTAAAGACTAAATCAAAGCTATTGAAGTGTGTTCTGCAGTGGTTAAATCATTGATGTGATTAGCACTTATCTAAGAATGGGCTTGCCCTTTAAGAAAAATCAACAGAGTATGCAAGACAACATGGTAAACTGAACTATAAGAAGTAGAAATTTAAGGAGCTAAGTCAGACCTTAACCGTAAGTAATTCAGAATTTTGAGACGAGAATTAAATTTGTTGGAGTGCAACACTACCTGAGCTAGCCTAAGGGTACACGCACGAGGACATATTCAATGCTGGTGAGACGAGCATTGCTTACCTGAGCCACTGGTGCCATGACGGAAAAAGCAGCAACCAGAGAGTCTGCTTGGAGAAAACTGAACGGCAAATGTGGAACCTTAGCCCTTGATAATTGGCAATACAAAAAACCTTCAATTTTTTAAAGGGGTTTAACGTTTACCTATGAACGATACGTAAAACCAAAGATCTTATAATTCAATAAAATGTAGGTTATCTAATTGCAGTGAGTGCAGAATTATTTTAGGATGAGCCTGTATTTATCGAAGTCCGAAATCACCTCAATAAATCGAACCGCAGTATATCGAACTCTTTGATAACTCGATGTTTTCGTGTTTCACTCGAGGTCCCGCTGTAATTCGCAGCCGATAAGTTACAAAAAACATATTTGAATATAATACTTTTATAATATTTTAACATCGACTACTTAATAATGCATAACAAATAGTTTGATATCAATGTCAATCAAGAAAAATATGAAATATTCACGAAAGAGAGACACGTGTCTCTCCTAGTACAGAATGTGTTCCCTACAGAAACACGTGTCTCATTATTTAAACAGATAATGGATAAGAACTACAAGAATTACTTTAAATGACGAAAACTGACCAACTTCCAAAGATCAATTAACCTAACACTGGTTATGAAATAATAAAATTTGCATTAAACTGAACAGGCAGCGCACCAGGACTTAATCACAGGCGAAATTTATAAATATTTATTTGCCGTTTCCTAATGTCTATAACTGTGTAATATAATGAGCTTACTTGAAGTCGATGTAGTTCCTAAACACAAGTATGATCACAAATGAGAAAACTGTCTTTCGTTCTTCCCTGGAAGACACAACCTAACCGACTGAGTGGAATCGTACTGCCAACTTAATACCTACTACCTGACCTATCCAATGGAGACGTTATTGTTAAAAACGAACCGATCCCAGTTCAATGATCCACCGCTCATCGTGTTTCATTCAGTGTGCTGTCATATAGTGGAGGTCCTGGGTCCGTTTCCCGATCCTGTTAGTATACATTTGCTTGGGGTGATAATTATTAATAATCATTGACTCTATGATGTGTCGTTTAATTTTGTTGGTTACGTTCTTAAACGTATTGAAAGGATTTGAATGAACGGTTCACTGAAATGAACGAAGGGGGAAACACTTCAGTAGCTCCGGTTCAGAAAAAAGGAACCATTTTGATTATTTCATAACAATACCTTAAATATTTTATGTTGGTATTCCCACTCCAGGTTGTGGTTATCTGATGTACAAAGTAGAAAGGTTTGATAGGGGTTGAATTTTCATTTCATATGTTCAATTCGTACCACATTTTTCAATTGAGTATAAATTTTTTTTGGTAAAAAGGTAATTTTCAATTTTTCAAAATCTTTTATGTGTGTGTTAGTTTAAGGGTTTCTTTGATTTTTTCCCTCAATAACCCTTAGTGATTATTAAAAATTAGTAATAATAGTGGGGTATACACCGCAATAAAAATTGTTAATACTGTTAGGTTTTGAAAATACTTATTATACCTTTATAACGATCTTATAGGGCCTAGGGATTCAGATCGTTACAACTGAATTTTTGTTTAAAAAAGGTGGTAAATTTTATACGTATCTATAAAAAAAAAAAAAAAAACGTTTATAATAACAAATCATTGCATTAAAAAAAAATAAAAGTATAATGTGGTTTTTAGAATTTACTTTAAAATAACGTATTACGAACTCCTTATAACCCACAAATTTGTTTTTAAAATAAAACATTCCAAGACCATGTCTTGATCACAATAAATTAGTCTCCACCATCACGAAAGAACAAAATTAATTATTTGTAAAAGATAAATATAAAGACAAATATTATTCAATAATGTTAGAAACATTGAATAATAAAATATGACAGGAAAAATATTTTATTATAGTAGTGTTACAATTATTATATCAAATTATTTTCCTGAGGAAAACTTTATTTTCTATTTAACTTGTTACTGGGTTGTTATTACATGTTCTTATATCCTTCCCATCTTAAATAGTATATATATACATTGACAGGCAAAAAATTCCACCCACCTGATTTTTTCATGTTTTCATCTAAAATATTTCTGCTTTTTATTGGTCAATTTTGTTTTATGAATAAATATGTATTATTTTAGTTTGTTTTCAATTAGAAAAGTCAATATAGAGGATAGTAACCCATAATCCTTAATTCAATTAAAGGACTGTAGCTCCCAATGTTTACTTTCAATGGAATTAAAAATGTTTATTCAGTGTCATTTGCGTTCTGGTGCAGCAAATTTTCTCAATTTTAAGTTAAATGCCTCTTCGTGCTGAGGATGTTGCACGTTGTGTGGCACTTATTGATGATGGACGTTCCATTAGATGTGCAGCTAATGCCATCGGAGTTCCCTATAAAACTTTACGAGACGCCGTCAGGCGTTTTTGAGAAACTGGGTCTTACCATAGAAGGGACGGCCTAGGGCGCCAAAACCACAGGATGACCGGTTTCTTACTTAAAGAATTTTACGACACCGGCACCTTACCGTTGTTCAAGGGATTCCATCAGCTCCAAGAAGTTCGAGGTGTGCAAATTTCTGAACGTACTGCTCGGGGAAGATTAAATGAGTATGGACTAATGGCTTTTCGCCCAGTAAGAGGACCATAATTGACCAGAACTCACAGAGTTACACGGTTGGCTTTTGCTCAGGAACACAGTCATTGGACTATGGACGAATGGTGTGCTATACATTTTACAGATGAATCTAGATTTGCTCTACGATCTCCAGACAGGTGTGGAGAAGAAGAAATGAAAGGTATGCAGTCTGTAATTTCACCCAGAGCCAACCTTTTCAACCTGGTTCCTTAATGGTGTGGGCTGGGATTTCAATGGAGTGCCGCACAGAATTGGTTGTTGTTCGTGGAGGGTCTTTGACGGCCACTCGCTATGTAGATGAGATTTTGGAACCTCAAGTGTTGCCTATCCTCATCGAAATCAGCGATCATTCATTTCTAATGCACGATAATGCACGTCCACATGTCGCTCACATAGTACAGACGTTCCTTTATCAGCACAACATTGAGATCTTAGCCTGGCAAGTACGTTCTCCAGATTTGAACCCTGTCGAGTATTTATGGGATAACCTTGGAAGACGAATAAGAGCGCGTTCAGCACTTCCTGATACACTGCAGGACCTTGAAAGGGCTCTTCGGGAAGAATGGGCTAACCTCCAGCAAAGGGACATTTCCCGACTGGTGGGAAGTATACCGAGGTGTCTTCAAGAAGTAATAAAGGCAAGTGGAGGAAATACGCACTATTAAATGATCCTGTCATTAATTTCTTTTAGGATAAAAATGGTTATTTTTCAATTTTTTTTTCATGTTTCTTAGCAGTTCACATTTTGATTTTAAATTTTTAAACAAAGACTAATTTAATAAACGTTAAAAACCTTATTGAAGGTAAAAAAGATTTTATAAATTCAATAAATAATAAGAATTATATACAAATACAATTTTTTTACAAGTGGGTGAAATTTTTCGCCTGTCAGTGTATATAAATATAAGCTATCGTCTCCCGGCTGTAGACGATCAATAAAAAAGAATGAATAAGGAAGTAGATGATATAACGTGATGGTTTGGTTTATAACTGGCTTTATTCTCCTCCTGATCCTCTATACACACGTTACAGGTTTGTTTACCTTAGGCTACGTGGTATTAGGCTTAACATTGCCATACCGCTAGCCGTAACTCCCCCCTACCAGTTTACGGACATTCCCCGTAAACTCATAACATGCGACATCAGCTATGTATCTATAGCAAAACAAAACAAAAAGCATACTCTGATAATGATAAAAATATGAAAAGAAAAAATGTCTTCCAGGTCCATCTAAAATCACAGCACAGACCCATACAACAAAAAAAAACACAATAAAAAAATATATAGGCCTCTCTGGACTGGTACGCTAAGGTTGCGTATCTCAAGTTGGTCACCTGCGATGCACACTAGAGTTATGTGTCGACGACGGGGCTCCCAGGCTCCACCGCGGGAAACTTGAGCTGTTCCACATGTACCGTCCGGCGTTTGATCGGGGGTGTAATGCTTTCAACCGTGACCACATTATGTTCGCGGAGAGCAATCACTCAGAAAGGACCCTCGTACCACACTAGTTCCTTACCACCCGCGCCGTTAGCGCGCCACCCGTCGCCGTTTCTTGTCCTCAAGCCTTCCCCGAACGGTCACCCACTGTTTCGCTAACGCTGTACGTTGAATGACTACCCACGCGGCCAGTTTTCCATCGACCGCCGTACTCCTGCTATCTCGCCGGCATCTTTGAAGTCCGAAGAGCGTCTCAACCGGAGAAAAACCGGTGGCAGAATGGATTGAGTGGTTATACGCGATGACTGCCTTTCCATCGCCACGTTGGGTTCTAACCCCTTCTCTCCATGGTGAATCCGTAGGTGGTCACTGAGCGTGCTGTGCAGCCGCTCTACGTCTCCTCAACTCTTTGGCTGTCCTGGGGTGTTGAGATGCCAACGGATCTCTAAGGCCACCGCTTCAGACCTGATTTTGGCGTTATCGAACTCCCTACCGGCGTCGGAAGCTATCGGTTCTGGTACGCCATAAAATTGGCACCATGTGCGTAGTACCCTTAGGACTGCTTCCTCCTGTATTGCTCTGGGGGGAGGGGGTGGCGATCATATTTCGTGGTGAGACATGTGTCGCAGGTACCAATAACTCTGGCGATTGTGTCCTTCATGCCCCATCAGAAATATCTCCTCTTCAATGCTTGCAGGGTAGCGTCGATTCCCCGGTGGTTGGTCTTGCCTTGGTGGAATGCAAGGGTAACCTCTCTCTGCCGCGTTTCTTGTTTTACTGTGTCCACCTTCAGGGTACATCGGCCGAACGTACGATCGACTCAATCCTCTCCGTCCTCCATAGGCGTTGGATGGTCGCATTTCTCACGTACAAGTGGTGCGTTTTCCCTGGAGTAGATGCGTCCTTCAGGGCGTGGCAAATCATATTGTTGTTGATCCCCGGTGTCCACCTGATCTTGACGATGTTGCAGTGGCCGTACTTCTCGGATTCCATGTTAAAGAGCCCAGAAGTTTTGGTGAGCCAAATGATCTGGCGCCTCTTGTCATTAATGATGGCGTCGACGTCTTCTATGTCCGAGGGCCTATCCCCCCCTGAACATCTGTCACTCGGAACATCATTGGCATGAGTTCCCTCCTGTTTGTGACGTAATGTTAATAGTAGTGGAGGGGATGACCCCCTTGGGAGCTTCTTTGTAAACAGACTAAATAAAGGTTAGTCATGAGGTTACGATTGTTCGTTTCATTGAACCCTTATAACAAATGGCGCAGTTCGGGAACTTTTACGGGAATTTTGAAATAAAGCGACGGTTGTGGTTGTGATTCGTGATAATTAAACGAACTGATTAAGATCGTAACGTATTCGGAAAAGACTGAAGCTGATTGATAAGAATACGTGGACATGGCGGAAAAAGGTATACAAATCATGAACATGTCTGGGAATCTAGCCTCAAACTGGAAACTTTGGCGACAAAAATTTGAGAATTACATAATAGCTACAGAAATTGACAAAAAGTCGAACAAAACACAATGTACCCAACTTTTGCATTTAATCGGAGATAAAGGGCTATGAATCTACAACACGTTTGATGTGAATACGATTTCAGATTTAAAAACTCTTCTTGGTAAATTTGAACATTTTCTGCCGAAAACGAACATAGATTTTGAGCGTTATAAGTTTTTCAGCAAAAAACAAGTAGAAGGAGAATCTCTTGAGCACTATGTTACAGATCTAAAAAATAAAGCTCTAAATTGTGAATTTGGTACACTTAAAGATGATTTAGTTAAAAGCATATTGAAATGTGGGGTTCAAAGTGATGCACTTCGTGAAAATTTACTGCAATTAGAAGACAAAAAGCTTGAGGACATAATAAAAATCGCTCAAACATATGAAGAATCCAGAGAACAGGCAAAAATAATGAAGTCAGGTAATAGCCAAAATCATGTAGAAATAGACTACATAAATAACAGAAATCAAATTCAAAATGCTAGGAAGGAGCAGTGCTCAAATAATTGTAATGATGATAACAGGCATAGTATGCAAAATTTTAAAAAATGTTTCAGTGTGGCTTGAAACATGAGAGAAATAAATGCCCAGCATTCAACTCAACTTGCAACAGATGCAACTTCAAGGGCTATTACGTTTCACAATGTAGGACAAAAAGAAAAGTAAGGTCCCTAGAGCTTACAAGTTCCGAATTTGAAGGTAATCAAGAAGAGAATTTAAATAAATATTTTATCGATAATATAAACAGTGATTCAAACAAAGAGGAATGGCAGGCAACACTACTGTCGGAAGATAGGGTACAGCATGGTTTTAAACTTGATACTGGAGCAATGGCCAACATATTTAATTTCAAAGTCATTTCAGAATTGGGAATTGAGCGGAGGTCTTTAAACAAAACAAATCAAAAGCTGACAACTTACACAGGGCAAAATCTTAAAATTATGATGAACGTTGGATATAAAAAGCTTAAAGTGGACCTTGAGTTTTTCGTTATTGATAAGAACTCACCATCAATACTAGGTCTGGAAGGTTGTACTAAACTGGACATTATAAGAAAAGTTAACAAAATAAATTGTAGATTTTTGATGAAATCCAAAGAAATTTTAGGTGAATACCCAGAAGTTTTTGGAGGTATAGGGTGCTTAAATAAAAAACATCATATAACAATTGATAAAAATATAAATCCATGTGTACATCCTCCTAGGAAAATACCATTTCCACTTCAAGAAACATTTAAAAAGACACTAGATCAAATGGAAAAAGACAAAATTATCATATAAATAGAGGAGCCAACAGAGTGGGTTAACTCAATAGTTATAGTGAGAAAACCAGATAACACCTTAAGGATTCGCCTGGACCATCAGATTTAAATAGAGCAATAAAAAGAGAATATTTCAAGCCACCAACTCTAGAGGAAGTTTCCAAATTGTGAAACGTAATGGCCCTTGAAGTTGCATCTGTTGCAAGTTGAGTTGAATGCTGGGCATTTATTTCTCTCATGTTTCAAGCCACATCTGAAACATTTTTTAAAATTTTGCATACTATGCCTGTTATTACCATTACAATTATTTGAGCACTGCTCCTTCCTAGCATTTTGAATTTGATTTCTGTTATTTATGTAGTCTATTTCTACATGATTTCGGCTATTACCTGACTTCATTATTTTTGCCTGTTCTCTGGATTCTTCATATGTTTGAGCGATTTTTATTATGTCCTCAAGCTTTTTGTCTTCTAATTGAAGTAAATTTTCACGAAGTACATCACTTTGAACCCCACATTTCAATATGCTTTTAACTAAATCATCTTTAAGTGTACCAAATTCACAATTTAGTGCTTTATTTTTTAGATCTGTAACATAGTGCTCAAGAGATTCTCCTTCTACTTGTTTTTTGCTGAAAAACTTATAACGCTCAAAATCTATGTTCGTTTTCGGCAGAAAATGTTCAAATTTACCAAGAAGAGTTTTTAAATCTGAAATCGTACTCACATCAAACGTGTTGTAGATTCGTAGCCCTTTATCTTCGATTAAATGCAAAAGTTGGGTACATTGTGTTTTGTCCGACTTTTTGTCAATTTCTGTAGCTATTATGTAATTCTCAAATTTTTGTCGCCAAAGTTTCCAGTTTGAGGCTAGATTCCCAGACGCTGTCGTGGCTGGAACGCTTTAGTCTTAGGTTCTAGGTTTAGGTTTTAGTTTGTAAGTTTTTTCTCCCACTTTTTTAAACTGAAGGTGAGCCCCATTACCTTGTAATGTATTTCTGTATTTTCCATTTAACTTCAATGTTATAGATGTAACCCAACCTCCTTCAAATGCATCTGCGCATAGCAGAACGAGGAGAAAAATTTGTTAGTTCTTGTTCATATTTTCACATTGTGAAATTCAAAGGGGTAAAGGAAAAAAAAAATTATAAAAAATAAAAAAACAAAACAAAAACGTGCTTCGTCTCTCTCTCTCTTACTTATTAAGTGTTTACCTCCATCGGTTCTGGTCGTTGGTTTTGTCTCCTCCAGAAGATATACGGGCAATGCCTCGCGATGTCCCCTTCCTCGCCAGACTCAAAACATTTCGTGCGAGATCACTGTGCCTCTAAATGTCCTGCCTTCCCACATATATGACATTTTCTTTCTTCCCTGGGTGTGGCATACCTCGGTCTTGTTCCTCTGAATATCCTTTCTCCTGTCGTTCCCCTGACTCTGCCGACAACGGACGTTTCTGGTCTCCTCCCCGCTGGTTTCAGGGTCCGGGTTCTTTTATATGCAACTCGGCTCTACTCATTGTCAACGTACTGCACCCTAACTTCTTCCTCCTTGTACCTAGCATCGATAATTGTTTGTGCACACTCCGAGAACGAGCGCTCATCAGAGAATCCTTCCTTTCTTCCTGTCTCCTTGGCCAGTGGCACCTTTAGAATTGTGGATAAAAATACCATTCTACCTTCCACCTCTTCTACGCTAATCGACTCTCTCATCTTCTCCGTTATCTTATTGAAACGGACTACCAACCCCGCAGCATATTGCACCTTACTTTGTCTTGGGGACTTCGTCTCCCTAAGCATCTGAAATATGTCCTCCTCTGGAGTCCATCGTTCTCCTCCATACGCCTTCTTCAATCTCATCTTTATTACTTCCCACAGGGTTTCTTCGTCTACCTGAATTTGATTGAGTATACTCCTCTTGACTCGACATAGCAGGGCTGCATTCAACGATTCCTATCAAATTTTCTTCCACTTTAGCTCCAATTAAAGCTGCGAGACGGTCTCCTCCTTTTAGAACATGATGTTCACCCAGTTCCCCTGTGAATCTCTCCAGCTCCGAAACCGCCTTCCTAAGATCCTGGGTATCATCGGTTTTACCCTCATCAGCCCGAGCGCCATGGCATGAACTTCTGGCATAGTTCCCACTCTTTTAATTTCTGGTCCCTCTACGAGATTCAAGACGGGCTATCTCAAAACTCATCCTTCAGTCATCTTCTCTCTTTCGCGTATAGAAGGAAAAAAACAAAAAAAAATGTATGCCCGCTCTCTTTCTCCATGGTTCCCGGGTTTCGGCACTAGTTAATGTTTATCTAATTAAAATCTCAGAAAGGTTGGTAATCAGAACAGGTAGAACATTGTCACAAGACTGCTTTATTTATTCCAAGTCACCTCTATCTATAGGTATTACATGTAAACATATATACAGATAAAATATGTTTGGGGATTAAGGCGCTAGCGGCGCTTGGACTTAACTTTTATATATATTGTATCTTTAGAGAGATTTTTTGCCCAAGTTACCAATCTCCTGAATAACTTAGTGGTGTTTCACTAAATTCATTTAACAATGTTTTATTTTATCTCAAATGCAGAAGATATTTGAAAGGCTAATATCAACGTTGACATTTGGAATAAGTAAAATGTAATTGTAAGTATACAAATCTGAAAGAATTATGGCCTTTTATTTGAAATTTTCCTTCAATAGTACAGTAAATCCTTGTGCCTCCTTTTACAAGAATTAATGTCCAAATAATAATTTTATTTTGGTATTAAAAGTTATTTACCACCTGTTCCCTTTCCTGCATGGCTTGGAAAAAGCCGGTGAAGTATTAATTATCATCTTTCCAAGCATGGTCCATACTACTTGTTTGGCACATGGATAAAACCTTGTGGCGGAAAAAGTGAGTGATATTTTCGCAGATGTCAATAAACTCTTAAATAATGGTGGGGGGGGGGGTATGTTTCTAAAAGTTTCACAGCGAGTGTATGTTTACAAAGAATTTATGCAATGTCACGAAATTGGGACAAGTTATTTCAACAGTTTCTGAGGGTGCCCAATCAGTGACAAAAATGAAGGGCATATTAGGCCTAAAAAAAATTAATACGGATTTAGCTCTCATTCAATCAATCCCATTTATAATGTTTGCCTTGTGCAAAATTACCACTCGAGACAACCTCTAATTGATATTGAGTAAAATATTGGAAATGAATTATAAAAGCATAGACAACGACAAGGGTCGATTGTTGATGTACAAATTTTCAATAGTTGTCGGCAAAATTCCTGTGCATGGACATCACAAAATAATAAATACGGCCATAAACAGTGAAGATGTGAGACCTGCGTCAGTTCTCCATACTGGACCTCAAATAATATGATTTTGAAAAGTACGGAGTCGTAAATTTCAATTAAAGGAATGGTTAAATAAAAAAATACACACACACTTAATATACATCAAATTATGTTGTAAACTATTCCATACTTTTCCCATTCCTAATATTTTCTTAAAATAAAAAAATTACAAATTATGGAATGGTAGGATTTTATTTTTAGAATGTTTTGGCCTTTTTACGGCACGTTTAATGATGGTTTTACTGGAAGAAATCCAGGCTCTAATCATAATTATTGATTGCCCCATTGCGGCTGTAAATAATCGAGGGTTCAGAACACAAATTATTGAACTATGTATTGTAACTAGTTCTTAGGTCCCCGCTTAATTTCAACCATCACTGGGTTTTGGCATTGTATGATATATTCTTTTTACCCTAATTAAATTTTTGTTAGCTCGTGAGAACTACTGAATATGTATCTGTGATGCCATTACAAGTAGCCCATCCCGATCAATTTATATTTTTTTGTATTTAAATGGATAAATAAAAGGGGGTTTAAGAAAAATATAAAACATGCAGGTACGTGTACTGTAAGATTGTGATTGAAGGTTTGATTAGAAGATTACTATGGGATAAAATAAAAGACATTGTCCCTTTATCTGATAAGTTATATTTACAAAATATACATAAATATTAAGCTAAATTATGGTGAAGAACAATATTGTACAACAATGAGAATTGAGGCTGATGATTTTGAGTTGCTGTAGTTTTCTTCCCAATTTTTTCTTTGCCAAATCAAGCCATGTTGCATTGTCCCGGTATCCTAACCAGCTTTTCCATTCCCTCCATCCAATCAAATGTTTCCGTACATTAATTGGTCAGAAGATAACGTACATAAATATAGAAAAGTAACCAATACTTGTCTGCTTATAACAAAACAATTTCCGTTTCCATATCAGGCAAAAGATTAGAAATGTCGTTTCGTATTTGAATCACGTGATGCTTTGGAAAACGAATCACAAAATAATTTGACGAAATTAGCCATCGAGGTATTCTCCTAGCAATAGCTGAGGGTTTAGTAGCTTTTGTATCCGCGCGAGTGACTCTACATCCTCTAGAACTTGGAAGGTCTATGTTTTGTGAAGGCATCAGATGGTCTGGAAATACTCCTAATTTAAAGGAGGTAAGGGTGTCCTTTAAAGTTATCACACCCTCTATCACTCTCAGATAAGGTATGGGGGACAAAAGAGGGGTTATGGAAAACTTCTTTAGTCTGGTGCATTTACTAAGGTGAGATGGAAACTTTTCAGTAACAAAGAAATTAATGAGCTCCAATTCTGTCAGATTTTCATGTTTTGCAACTGCATCAAGAACTTTCTCAGTATCGCCAATACAATTGGAGGTGTATACGTTCAAAGAAAGCTTCTTTAGGTTGACGAGAGAATTCAGAGAGATATTAATGATGTCAGATGATACTTTACAATAACCGCGCACCATCTCCATAGTCAGTGAATTAACTCTGTTCCTCCAAGACACTTTCTGGAACAATGTGATGACATCCGGATCACACTTTCCCAATCTCAGCTCTGTCAAACTGTCGACTGTTTGGATTTCGCAGAACAGTTTATACCAATAGTCTTTAGACGTTCTTTCGATTTTGTAAATACCGCGCATATCTAGTGTCCTTGAACATTTCTTCTTGGCTACTCTAGCTAACTGTTTCATGTTCGATGTGGAGCAGGATTTAATCTTGATTGTCCTCCAGTTGATTTTTCGAGATATGACAGAATACCACAGGCGAGAGACTTGTGACGCTCTTATCAAATCAGGGGTGTCCATAAATTTTGTACAATTGAGGAGCGCAATTACTGCTACCCGTGGATCCCTCATGCTGGGGCTGAGCTCCATTTCAGGCACCTGTAAAATATAGACACGATTATTATTGCATAGATGAGAGAGACTCTACATTCATTACTATATGTAATGTACTGTTTAAAGTCATCTTTTGAAAAGTCATCAATTATGTTTTGCCTAAATTCCTATTACAGGAAATATTAAAAACAAATGTATTCTTGAAACTATGCGGACCCGGTTCACTACATTTTAATATTTTTTCGATTCCCAGCTCAGAGCTATTAACACTCAATGTTCTGATGTGTCCTTGTTGAGTAAATATAATTTCAAAGTTATTCAAAATATAAATTTACAGCCAACAGTACTGATTACATATTTATTTGATACGTTTCAGTGAACTTGAAAAGGGTTTGTGTTTACATCCTAGTTAGTGTCGTTCTTGAAACATTAACTGTTACATTGACATTAAATTTTATATGGTATTTTCAATATTATATATAAACTTGTATGAAATTATAGGAATCTCCATCAAACTGGTTTGATAGTCATTAAGTAATTAGATGGCCGTAGTCTTTCTTGGCACTTAAGTGGACCAAAATTATGTGAGGTCTGTTTGGTACTTAAGTGGACCATCAATAAGTAAAGTCGGTTCGGTAAGTGAGCTGACCATCATCACCTTTGGACCTCCTACAAAGAAAATACATTTTTTGGAGAGCGCTTTGTGATGTGTCAAGTGAAACGGTTTTAGATAAAGATCCTCTCACCCACTCCCCAAAGGTACAAGACGTTTAACTACTGAAGTCATATGCACTGTTTATATTACCTTGTGTATTAATTGCAAGCCACCATTTTTGCTAAAACCATTAATGTTTACACCATTAATGCTTTATTTATTTTTAAAAAAATGTAAATAAACTCGTGATATTTTATATGATCTTTTAAATCAGAAGGGAATCAATAATACTCTGGATCACTGAACTCTACTTTCCTAAAGCTCTAACCAAAACTCATTATAAGTCAATAAAAATTAAAGGTTATGGAAAATTTTTTATAATCTTAAGCCCTTCTGGAACAACACATAACTAAACTAAGTAAATAGTCCAAATCACTAAGTAAGTTGTGCCTAATGACTGTTATTGTAACACAAAGACAAATACATACATAGCTTAAGACAACTTGTATGTTGAGAACATAAACCCCGTTACTATAACACAAAATCCTGTAAGAAATATTACAGTAGGCAATAAAAGAATATATAAACGATTAATACCTGCATTGTTATAATAGTTTTCAATTATATACTAGAACTAAACGACTTTTGTAATTCATTCATATACAAATCGAACCTCGATTTATCGAATTCCTTGATAAATCAAAGTTACCTCTACATATCAAAGAACTGGTCTGAAAGAACTCGATATCTCGAATTTTCATGTTGGTGGGATTGGCCTCGAACCTCTGTGTCGAAGTTTTTATTGGAAAATCTCTATATATCCAAGTTGTATTGGTAACATCAACAGCATTTAGACGAAACTCAGTTCGTTGAATTTGAGACTCTTTAAACGACTATCGCCCATATTACAACTTGTAACCCCCACACTAAATCCACTTTTATGTACAGTTTAGTGTTTATTATAGTCATCAGTTAGTCCGAGTCCAGTTTGTGACAGAAAAGTGCACGTGGGAACCTTAGTTCTCGACTTTGGTTGTGATTGTTAACCATTTGACTGTATCTTTCTTCTGTGCAATAGCAAATGAATCTCATATGAAGGAATATTCAAAAAGTCATAGAGGCCATAAACAAACGGGGATAAGACAAAGAGCAGTTTGGTAAACCAGCCTACTACAACATTACAACAAACAAAGAAAAGTACCAAAACTAAGCATCGTCATCAAAGAGACTTAAATACTAAATCAAAGCTATTGAAGTGTGTTCTGCAGTGGTTAAATCATTGATGTGATTAGCACTTAACTAAGAATGGGCTTGCCCTTTAAGAAAAATCAACAGAGTATGCAAGACAACATGGTAAACTGAACTATAAGAAGTAGAAATTTAAGGCGCTAAGTCAGACCTTAACAGTAAGTAATTCAGAATTTTGAGACGAGAATTAAATTTGTTGGAGTGCAACACTACCTGAGCTAGCCTAAGGGTACACGCACGAGGACATATTCAATGCTGGTGAGACGAGCATTGCTTACCTGAGCCACAGGTGCCATGACGGAGAAAGCAGCAACCAGAGAGTCTGCTTGGAGAAAACTGAACAGTAATTGTGGAACCTTAGCCCTTGATGATTGGCGATACAAAAAACCTTCAATTTTTTAAAGGGGTTTAACGTTTACCTAAAGACTACACATAAAACCAAAGATGTTATAATTCAATAAAATGTAGGTTATCTAATTGCAGCGAGTGCAGAATTATTTTAGTGTGAGCCTGTATTTATCGAAGTCCAAAATCACCTCAATAAATCGAACCGCAGTATATCGAACTCTTTGATAACTCGATGTTTTCGTGTTTCACTCGAGGTCCCGCTGTAATTCGCAGCCGATAAGTTACAAAAAACATATTTGAATATAATACTTTTATAATATTTTAACATCGACTACTTAATAATGCATAACAAATAGTTTGATATCAATGTCAATCAAGAAAAATATGAAATATTCACGAAAGAGAGACACGTGTCTCTCCTAGTACAGAATGTGTTCCCTACAGAAACACGTGTCTCATTATTTAAACAGATAATGGATAAGAACTACAAGAATTACTTTAAATGACGAAAACTGACCAACTTCCAAAGATCAATTAACCTAACACTGGTTATGAAATAATAAAATTTGCATTAAACTGAACAGGCAGCGCACCAGGACTTAATCACAGGCGAAATTTATAAATATTTATTTGCCGTTTCCTAATGTCTATAACTGTATTCTATAAATAACGGTTTTAGCAAGTAATTTGTAATTGTTATTAATTATTATTTTTAGTTCAGAGGATTAGGTGGGTCATTATTTAACGTTGCCCATCGGACCAATATCTCAGCATAATCCCAAGTGGTGGAAAAGTAGTGGAAATATTTATTCAACGAAGGCTGCCCCTATCTTGTGCAAGTACTCTTTACACGCACTGTAATAAGCGTAGCAACAAATAAAAGACTGTTATTTCCGTGTAAAATAAAATGTTACAAAATATAATGAGCTTACTTGAAGTCGATGTAGTTCCTAAACACAAGTATGATCACAAATGAGAAAACTGCCTTTCGTTCTTTCCTCGAAGACCCAACCTAACCGACTGAGCAGAATGGTACCACCAACCTATTACTTACTACCTGACCTATCCAATGGAGACGTTATTGTTAAGAACGAATCTCAGTTCAATGATCCACCGCTCATCGTGTTTCATTCACTGTATTGTCATATAGTGGAGGTCCTGGGTCCGTTTCCCGATCCTGTCAGTATACATTTGCTTGGGGTGATAATTATTAATAATCATTGACACTATGATGTGTCGTTTAATTTTGTTGGTTACGTTCTTAAACGTATTGAAAGGATTTGAATGAACGGTTCACTGAAATGAACGAAGGTGGAAACACTTCAGTAGCTCCGGTTCAGAAAAAAGGAACCATTTTGGTTAGTTCACAACAATACGTTAAATATTTTATCTTGGTATTCCCACTCCAGGTTGTGGTTATCAGATGTACAAAGAGGAAAGGTTTGATATGGGTTGTATTTTCATTTCATATGTTCAATTCGTACAACATTTTTCAATTGAGTATACATTTTTTTTGGTAAATAGCTAATTTCGCCTTTTTCTAAATCGTCTAGGTGCGTGTTAATTGAAGGGTTTCTTTGATTTTTTTCCTCAATAACCATTAGTGATTATTATAAATTAGTAATAATAGTGGGGTCTAAACATTGTTAAAGGCTAATTACCTTGCTCCTAATGGGTGTCTCCAAAATTTTTAATAAAACGATCTAATCGGCTGAGTAAATAGCGCCCCGAATTTACGAAGGCAGGATCGTTGACGAGTTGTTGTCTTTGTTGCGGGCCGTCAAAAAATCCTGATTTAATTTTCTCCGTACTAAACTGAGGCATTTTCCCCCTGTTGTTAATAAATAGGTGCCAATTTTCTGAAAAATATGACTTAAGTTACTGGATGTTTAATCCATCTGATAAATTTTCCTGGACCACACAGCAGACTGACAAAATGGCAAATGGCCAATCCTTGTATATATGATTTAGAACTGCACAAAATGGAGTTAATACTGCACGTTGATAAAAACTGTAATGTAACAAAGTGAAGCAGATAGAGAAAAACTAATTTCATATTTAGATTCAGCCTCTTAGATATAGCTAACAGTTCTCTAATCCTAGGCAACAAAAAAAATATGTGTTTCTTGTAGGTCTGTGTTATATAAACCATTTTATGATACATAAATAGAATAAGCTCAATTCAAAAGTGAACTTTGAAACAGACGTAATTAGTTATATCATAAAAATGTTTTTCTTGTAGGTCTGTACATAACTATTACGTTCTTATGAAACGGTTTATTTTAAATTCTAATTTTTTTTTCAGATTGTTTTAAACTTAAGTAACACTGTTGAGATTTCAAATTTGTATTCCGTTTTCGACAACTCCAAATTCTAAAATTATTTTAAAAAAACATTAAATGGTTTGCCGTTGATAGAATAAATAAGTCGGCCTTCTTTGTATTTTGCAGGGTAGATTGGGTTTTTAGTAATTTTAGCCATACGATAAAATTTTCAAAATTGGACATATCCTCTTTTGGTAGAAAGTTGGTTAACAAATAATAAAAATTATATTGTGTTGACTAATTTTATTATTTCCTTTTAAATCAAATATTTTCAATAATTTACTCTAAAATAACGTATTACGAACTCCTTATAACCCATAAATTTGTTTTTAAAATAAAACATTTAAAGACCAGGTCTTGATCACAATAAATTAGTCTCCACCATCACCAAAGAACAAAATTAATTATTTGTAAAAGATAAATATAAAGAAAAATATTATTCAATAATGTTCTCATAATGTTAGAAACATTGAAAAATAAAATATAACAGGAAAACTTAATATATATAAGTTATCGTCTCCCGGCTGTAGACGATCAAGAAAAAAGAATAAATAAGGAGGTAGATGATATAACGTGATGGTTTGGTTTATAACTGGCTTTATTCTCCTCCTGATCCTCTATACACACGTTAAGGGTTTGTTTACCTTAGGCTATGTGGTATTAGGCTTATCATTGCCGTACCACTAGCCATAACTTATTTATTTATTTATATATATATAAGTCAACTGAGCCCTAAGAACATTAGGACTTAACATTGTAAATAACAGATCAGAGTAGGGTCAATCCCACTCACAAATGTATATATAGGAGAGAGGAGAACAATAAAAGTTATTTTTCAAGTTCTATGTCGTTGTGTCATTGTCCGCCCCTCAACCATTTTTCGCTCTTTCTGTCCGAGCAACGTTAAGTGGTGCCGAAACCCGGGAGCTTTTTTGTTTCGTATACGCCTGAGATACAGTCTTATAGGAAACAGTTTCGCGTATAGATAAACGAACCAGGAGAACACAGGACGGCCGAGGATGACGTAGCTAGACTAAGGCAGGAGCTAGCTCAAGTGAGAGAGGAACGAGCTAAGTTCAAGTTTTAGATGGGCGAGTCAGCAAAGAACACACAGATTGAGCTGGCGAAGATCAGGACGCAGAACTGCGCGTTCATACACGACGTCATCGGGCAATTAGAATCCTTTACGGGAGTACTAGGCGAATTGGACCACTTCCTAAAGGGGGGGGGGGATAAGATCAAACAATTGATCTTGACCAGGAAAGAAGCAGGGACCCTAGCCGATAGAGACGTAAAGTTACTAGAAGCCTCGCTAGTGGGAAGGATTTCCCGCCGCGTGCTAAACGCTATTCAAGGTGACGCGTCACAACCTTGGGAGGGGTTAAAGAACAGGTTAAAAAATTGTATGGAAGCGGCCGATGGACCCTGGAGGAAGACGCGTTTTTCTTGTTACAGGAGCACAAGCCTAGCCAGACGGAGGGGGAGTTTGCAGAAAGGCTCCTCGTCCTCTACAACCGTCTTAATAAAAAAAAACGAAGCATACGGACAAACCGAAGCATTAGTGCGGATGATTAGAGAAATTATGAAAGTACAACTGAACCAGAACATAGATGGACGGGGCTCGCTGGCAAAAGATAAGGATGTACTGGACTGTGCACATGAGCTCATCGATGCGCAGGAGCGAAGCACAATGCGCTCGAAAAATCCAGAGCCTGATTGGGTAGAAGTCAGGACACTGAGGAGAGAAAGAAGAACGACATTCCAACAAAGTGATCGAACGAGGGGTGCAGGTGCCCCAAGAAGACCATTTAGGACGCCAGACAAAAGACCACGGTGAACGGAGCGAGGTTGCTATGAGAGCAACAGGACGGGCCATTTGGCGGCTCAATGCAATTTAAGAGATTGGGCGGAGAACGGCCCGGAAATCCCCCAATGCAGAGGCGCGTGGAGGAACAGAGGTCCCCACCGGCCGAAACATTCGCTGTGAGATATCTGCGGGAATGGACAGAAACGGGGCCGGAGATACCACTAGTCCGGGGAGAATCTCAAGCGGAAGTATCACCAATAGAACGGCCAGGCGAGCTACCCGAAGTAGATGAGATTATTAACGAAAAGAAGTGGCAAGTGGTCCTTAAGTCAAGACAGACCACGGGGACAGAGACACTAACGACGTTGACCATAAAAACCCACGTGACAATAGGTGAAGAAGAACTGGAATGACTGATCCAAGGATTCACGAAACAAGGGAAAAAGGTATATATATATATTCGTCGGAAAAAGGTTGCTCGCAGAGAAAGTTAAAGGTCTGTGGCGACAGGAACCAATCGGGATGGGGTATGAATTAGTACGCTGTTTACGACAAGTCGAAACTGTCACCACCGAAACGACTCAAGGCCGGCTAGTTAGAGACCACCACACCGGGAAGACGAACCATAGGGGGGTAGAGGAAACCATAGAGGAAAATTGCATAAGCCAGTGCGAGGTGTGCCAGTGGGGTAAATACGATCGGCATCCACTGGTAACGGCACAGGTAGTAACGGGAACCCCATTAGAACCCCTGAGGAGCATTCAGATAGACGTTTATTCCAATGAGGGGCAGTAGATAGTTTTAGCAAACTGGCGATGGCGTATCCGATTGAGACAAAGACACCCGTGACAGTCTGGGAGGGAGTATTACATTGGTGCGCAACTTACGGGGTACCGGATGGGATCACATCGGACTGTGGCAGGGAGTTCAACAACAAGGGGATAGCGTGGAACTTTAACCTGCCCCACCATATCAAGGGCCGGGGAGCGGTGGAACGCTTGCATAACACATTGGGTGAGCATCTTAGACTACTCAAACTCGGGCGCAGATTAGAACCGATGGAGGCCATGCCCAGGGCGGTAGTAGCGTATAATCATACAATCCACGCGGCAACAGGGTTATCACCGATTGAAATCGTTTTTGGGCAAAACCGGTGGGATAGGGGGGACCTCATAACAGCCCAGAACCAAGAGCTATGGACATATTTGCTCCAAACGGAGCATTCGGTTCCGAAAGGGAAAGGTTACATCTTTTATCGTGAACAAATTGTGCTCCCTTACTGCGATGACTCTATATGGCCCCTCGTAGCGGGCGGCCGTCTTAGTTCTCGGAACAATGGAAACGATTTACAGTGACATGATTCTCAGGGATACAATATAAGTAACTCGCCTCAGCTTCTTCGTCTGAGGTGACAACATAATAATAATAGTAATATCAATTTACAATAGTCTTAAGTTTGGAGTCTCCGCCCGAGCGCCGCCGTCCAGCCCGGGAGTTACACAAGTTAGGCTTAAAGAAATTAATACGGATTTAGCTCTCATTCAATTGCATTTATCATGTTTGCCTTGTGCAATATTACCACTCGAGACATTTCGTAAAATATTCTCCATACTGGACCTCAAATAATATGATTTTGAAAAGTACGTAGTCGTAAATTTCAATTAAAGGAATGGTTAAATAAAAAATACACTCACACTTAATATACATCAAATTATGTTGTAAGCTATTCCATATTTTTCCCATTCCTAATATTTTCTTTAAATAAAAAAATTACAAATTATGGAATGGTAGGATTTTATTTTTAGAATGTTTTGGCCTTTTTAAGGCACGTTTAATGATGGTTTTACTGGAAGAAATCCAGGCTCTAATCATAATTATTGATTGCCCCATTGCGGCTGTAAATAATCGAGGGTTCAGAACACAAATTATTGAACTATGTATTGTAACTAGTTCTTAGGTCCCCGCTTAATTTCAACCATCACTGGGTTTTGGCATTGTATGATATATTCTTTTTACCCTAATTAAATTTTTGTTAGCTCGTGAGAACTACTGAATATGTATCTGTGATGCCATTACAAGTAGCCCATCCCGATCAATTTATATTTTTTTGTATTTAAATGGATAAATAAAAGGGGGTTTAAGAAAAATATAAAACATACGGGTACATGTACTGTAAGATTGTGATTGAAGGTTTAGTTAGAAGGTTTCTATGGGTTAAAATAAAAGATAGTGTCCCTTCATCTAATAAGTTATATCTACAAAATATGCATAAATATAAAGCTAAATTATGGTGAAGAACAATATTGCACTACAATGAGAATTTGAGTTGATGATTTTGAGTGGCTGTAGTTTTCTTCCCAATTTTTTCTTTGCCAAATCAATCATCTTGCATTGTCCCGGTATCCTAACCAGCTTTTCCATTCCGTACATTAATTGGTCAGAAATATATGGTTGCAGTACACAAGATAACGTACATAAATATAGACAAGTAACCAATACTTGTCTGCTTATAACAAAACAATTTCCGTTTCCATATCAGGCAAGTACTGAGAAATGTCGTTTTGACTTTTCAAACAAGTGATGCCTTTGGAAACGAACATAGAAATAATTTGAGAAAATTGGCCAGTAACATTTCCTCCTAGGAATATCTGAGGGTTCCGTAAATTTTATGTTCGCGGGAGTGTCTTTGTGAAGGCATCAGATGGTCTGGAAATACTCCTAATTTAAAGGAGGTCAGGGTGTCCTTTAAAGTTATCACACCCTCTATCACTCTCAGATAAGGTATGGGGGACAAAAGAGGGGTTATGGAAAACTTCTTTAGTCTGGTGCATTTACTCAGGTGAGATGGAAACTCTTCAGTAACAAAGAAGTTATTGAGCTCCAATTCTTTCAGATTTTCATGTACTGCAACTGCATCAAGAACTTTCTTAGTATCGCCAATACAATTGGAGGTGTTCAAAGAAAGCTTCTTCAGGTTGACGAGAGAATTCAGAGAAAAATTGATGATGTTACTTTACAAAGACCACGCATCATCTCCATAGTCAGTGAATTAACTCTCTTCCTCCAAGACACTTTCTCGAACAATGTGATGACATCCGGATCACACTTTCCCAATCTCAGCTCTGTCAAACTGTCGACTGTTTGGATTTCGCAGAACAGTTTATACCAATAGTCTTTCATAATTTCTTCCACCTGGTAAATACCTCGCATATCTAGTGTCTATGAAACTTTCTCCTTGGCTACCCTAGCTAACTGTTTCATGTTCGATGTGGAGCAGGATTTAATCTTGATTGTCCTCCAGTTGATTTTCCGTGATAAAACAGACTACCACAGGCGTGATACTTCTGACGCTTTTATCAAATCAGGGGTGTCCATAAATTTGGTCAGGGTGTTTCTTAAAGTCTACACACCGTCTATTACTCTTATCTAAGGTAAAGGCGACAAAATAGGGGTTATGGAAAACTTCTTTAGTCTGGTGCATTTAGACAGGTAAGAAGGAAACTCTTCAGTAACTATGAAGTTAATGAGCTCCAATTCTCTCAACATTTCGAGCCCTACAACATTAAGAACATTCTCAGTATCTCCAAAACAATTGACGCTGTGTTTTTTTCTTCCTACCTTACCTAAAAGTAATAGACGGTCTAAGGACTTTAAGAAATACTCTGACCTCATTTACATTAGGAATATATCCAGAAAAACTATCGCCTTCACCAGACTTAGCATAAGGGATCCACAGGTAGCAGTAATTGTGCTTCGTAATTGTACGAAATTTATGGACACCCCTGATTTGATAAGAGCGTCGTAAGTGCCTCGCCTGTCGTATTCCGTCATGTGTCGAAAAATCAGCTGGAGGACAATCAAGATTAAATCCTGCTCCACATCGAACATGAAACATTTAGCTAGGGTAGCCAAGAAGAAAGGTTCAAAGACACTAGATATGCGAGGTATTTACAAAATCGAAAAAACATCGAAAGACTATTGGTATTAACTGTTCTGCGAAATCCAAACAGTCGACAGTTTGACAGAGCTGAAATTGGATAAGTGTGATCTGGATGTCAACTCATTGTTCAAGACAGTTTCTTGGAGGAAGAGAGTAAATTTGCTGTCTATGGTTGCATTTGCTTGTAGTACGAAGATAACATAAAAAATAGAGACAAGGAACTAATACTTGTCTGCTTATAACAAAACCATTTCCGTTTCCATGTCAGGCAAAAGATTAGAAATGTCGTTTCGTATATCAATCACGTGATGCTTTGGAAAACTAATCACCTAATAATTTGAGGAAATTGGGCATCGACATTTCCTCGTAGCAATAGCTGAGGGTTTAGTAGCTTTTGTATCCGCGCGAGTGACTCTACATCCTCTAGAACTTGAAAGGTCTATGTTTTGTGAAGGCATCAGATGGTCTGGACATACTTCAGCAAAATGAAACAGACACTTCTCGAACAATGTGATGACATCCGGATCACACTTTCCCAATTTCAGCTCTGTCAAATTGTCGACTGTTTGGATTTCGCAGAACAGTTTATACCAATAGTCTTTCAATGTTTTTTCGACTTTGTAAATACCTCGCATATCTAGTGTCTTTGAACCTTTCTCCTTGGCTACCCTAGCTAACTGTTTCATGTTCGATGTGGAGCAGGATTTAATCTTGATTGTGTCGGTTGATTTTTCATGATATGACGGAATATCACAGGCGGGAGACTTGCGACGATCTTATCAAATCAGGGGTGTCCATGAATTTTGTACAATTGAAGAGCACAATTACTGCTACCTGTGGATCCCTCAT
Source organism: Acanthosoma haemorrhoidale (assembly GCA_930367205.1). Taxonomy (NCBI): domain Eukaryota; kingdom Metazoa; phylum Arthropoda; class Insecta; order Hemiptera; family Acanthosomatidae; genus Acanthosoma; species Acanthosoma haemorrhoidale. Next base: position 154,700,816 of record OV884011.1, on the reverse strand, counting down.
GCTGACCTCCATCTTAGGCACCTGTAAAATATAAACACGAGTATTATTGCATAGATGAGAGAGACTCTGCATTCATTACTGTATGTAATGTACTGTTTAAAGTGATCATTTGAAAAATTTACAAGTAATCTGTTGTGTCTGTAATATTTTGCACGCAACCTTGTGCCGCCTTTTGTTATTAGTTATAACCTTCATGTTACCTTTGGCATTCAGTAGAATAGATTCCATCTTTATGTACCACTACTTACTTGTTCACTTTATAAAATATATATGTTTTCTCACGTACCCCAACATGTGTGTGCTTTTGTTACTATTAAAAAGAACATAACAATTGGCGACGAGTTATAATCAGTGCGTGAGTGAACCGAAAATCGCGACCTATGTGTTTGTTCCAACCTTATCAACGTGTTCAAACAACACTAAAATTCCGGTAAAATGTGTTATTTTGTCTTCAATCGACCGTAAAAGGTAAGAATTAGACTAATTTCTATCGAATTATTAATAAAAAGACTTCGAAATGAACGCTAAACAGTTCGAATCTTTTATGAAGACTTTCAGCGAACAACAGAAAGTTTTCCTCGAAACTGTAACTGCTCAACTTCAGTGTCATTCCGGGAAACCTACTGACGAAAACACAGTCAATTATTCGAGCATTGCACCATTCGAAAACTTTGATCAAAAACGTGAAAAGTTTGCGTGTTACCTTGAACGGTTTGATAACTATTGTACGATGAAAGGGGTCACAGACAAAGCAAAAATTGGCCAGCTCTTATGTGTTTCAATTGGCTCTTCACACTACAACAATTTAGCTGCGTTTTTAGGCCCAGAAAAACCACTCAAGGGTCTCTCCTTTGATGATCTTGTCAAGTCCTTCAAGACCTTGTTAATTCCGAAGAAAAACGCAGTAGTGTCACAACACTATTTCCTTAATATTTATCAAACGGAACACCAGTCCATTTCAGAGTTTGTTGCCACTCTTCAACGTGACATAGCTGAGTGTGAATTCTCCGTACAATGCCAGTGTGACCAGTCTGTATCAATCTCAGACGTTTTTCTCAGAGCACAGTTCATTCGAGGCCTTCGAGATGACTGGGTAAGGGAACACATATTACAATCGGACAAAAAGACATTCCAGGACATTTTAGCTCTTGCCACAGCTCTTGAGGCATCGAGAATTGAAAGTAAAGAGTTGACTCAGCGCTCTAATCCAGCTCGAACTTTCTCTGCCAGCGAATTGAACAAGATGTCAAGCCCTAGCCAGCGCTCAGGAGCAAGGGCACGCTCTAATCAACCCAGGTCAAGTTCCCGTCCCCGTAGACCTGATTTCAAGGCTCTCGGCATCGATAATCTGTGCATCCGGTGCTCAAGGGGAAACCATCAGGTATCGGAGTGTCGAGTTAATAAGAACACATTATATTGCACCCTTTGTAAAAAGAAGGGACATGTGGCACGCGTCTGTATCACATCATTGATGGCAGAAAACAGAAGGAAACCAGGCAAATCCAGTTCTACACATTCCCTCCAAATGGCCAACACCAGCCCCGGAGCAACGCCAGCATACGGTCTCAATAAATTAGAAACAGTGATCCAGAAAAATGACGTTATTGTTGATTTGTTCGAGTTGAACCGTCATGAATCAGATAAGTACATGATTGACGTTTCGCTCAATGGAAAATTGCAACGTTTTGAGGTCGATAGTGGCGCCAAATTTACCCTATTAAGTGAGAATGAATTTGACAGACTTAACCTAAATTTGCCAGTTCAACCAACCAACCTAGCTTTTCGATCCTACTCTGGCAACATAATCCAATCAAAAGGTAAGGTACCAGTCCAGGCTGCTTACAATGGAAAACAAATAACCGGCGATTTATACATTGTACCAACAGGATACGAAGCGCTTCTTGGACGCCAATGGATACGAGGACTTGCCATTGAACTCAAACAGGTCGACAATAATCCTCCCATGCCAATCTACCAGCTCAATTCAGTCCCCTCGCTCGAGGATATTTTAGAAGAGTTTTCCTCGATCTTCGAACCAAAAATTGGCTGTGTTCCCGGCTATGAAATTTCACTCCAGCTCAAACCAGGAGCAAAGCCATGTTACACCAAGGAGCGTAGTGTTCCACATGCTCTCCTGGACCAAGTCAACCGGGAACTAAACGAACTCGAAGCTGCAGGAATCGTTGAACCTGTAGACGCCAGTGATTGGGGTTCCCCTCTCGTGGTGATCGTCAAACCTGACGGAGGCGTTCGCCTCTGCTCAGACTACAAGTGTGGCGTCAATGAACGTCTAATTCAAGTAAACTACCCTATCCGCACCAGAGAAGACGTCCTAAGCAGCCTGCGAGGATCTCGTTATTTTTGTAAAGTAGATTTTTATAAGGCTTACTTACATTTTCGTGTTACGAAAGAAAGCAGCATCGTCCAGACTATAACAACGCATAGAGGTACTTACCGGTTACTCCGGCTTGGTTTTGGAGTCAAAACAGCTCCTGCTGAGTTCAATGAGTACATTCGTCGAATCTTGAAAGGCCTGAAGAAGACTGAAAACTACTTTGACGATATTGTCGTACATGGTGAAACAAAAAAAGAATAATGTCTCGAAAATTTAAGAAATCTGCTTCAAAGATTAAAAGAACATGATCTCCACCTTAACAAAGAAAAATGTGTTTTTCTCCAGTCTAAAATTGAGTATCTTGGGTTTGTAGTGGAATACAACAAGATCAGCAAATCCCCAGCAAGGACTGCAGCTATTGAAAAGATGCCAAGACCTGAAAATCCAGATGAACTTCGACGATTTCTTGGCCTTGTGTCATATTATTCGCGTTTTTTTCCAGACGCTTCAACGCTCACACACCCTCTTCGAGCTCTACTATGCAAGGGGGTCAAATGGCATTGGTCACCAGCTTGTGAAACAGCTTTTCAACGCATCAAAGAAGAACTCTGCAGCGACAGGGTACTTATACCATTCGACCCAAAATTACCCTTGGTCCTGACAACTGATGCCAGCCCTTTTGGTGTGGCCGCTGTTCTGAGCCATGTCATAAATGGTTGTGAAAGGCCAATCGCTTATTCATCTAGGTCTCTTAACCCCTCTGAGAAGCATTACAGTCAGTTAGATCGCGAGGCTTTGGCAATAGTCTTCGGCGTTCTCTACTTCCACTATTATTTATATGGAACTCATTTTACTCTGGTGACTGATAATGCTCCATTATCTCGAATTTTTCACCAGAACAAAGCTCTCCCACAAATGACGTCATCGCGCTTGCTACGATACGCCTCATTTCTCTCAGGCTTCAATTATTCGGTCAAATATAAATCGGGCAAAGAAAACACAAACGCTGATTGTCTTTCTAGAGCTCCTGTTCCGCCCTGTAGTCAAGTTGAGTCTCGAGACATCTCTATTGGAGAAGAAATCAATCAAGTCTGCGAGCAAACGATTTTCCAGATATCCAGCCAAAACATAAAGTGCAAGGCATCTTATTCCGTTATCGAGCTACGCCGCTTGCTTGTGGCCAATCACCAGCTGAAAAATATCTACATCGAAAGTTGCGCATGCGCCTTGATGCTATTTTTCCCTACCAGCCTAAACCATCAAGTGTGACAGCAGCACCAGCACGCTCTTTTAAGGTAGGGGAGAGAGTCCAGATCCGCCTTTACTGTGACAACAGGAAGATTTGGCAGTTCGGCGATGTCATCAAAGTACTTGGCCAACGGCACTATTTGGTCAGACTCGACTCTTCGGGGCGAATACTAAAACGCCACATTGACCAAATTGTGGCAACTTTGGTTCCAAAGCCAAAATCCGTTTCGTTTGGACCGAGTCAATCATTTGAGGTTCCCCGACTTCCACCTACTCCAGCAGCAGCGCCAACTCTAGCAGCAGCGCCGAATCAAGACCGACCTCGTCGTGAGATACGCTTTCCGGCACGATTTAATGATTATGTCTTGAATTGTGTTACCTGAGTTTTTCAATTTAGTGCGGGAGAATCTGTTGTGTCTGTAATATTTTGCACGCAACCTTGTGCCGCCTTTTGTTATTAGTTATAACCTTCATGTTACCTTTGGCATTCAGTAGAATAGATTCCATCTTTATGTACCACTACTTACTTGTTCACTTTATAAAATATATATGTTTTCTCACGTACCCCAACATGTGTGTGCTTTTGTAACTATTTAAAAGAACATAACATATGCTTTAAACTTCAGCTGATGACAGAATAAGTTGGAAGAGAAATAGCGGTGACAGACGTTTGACGACGAAATTTAGCCAGCATACTTACTTTTCGAAAGAAATCGTTAATTTGTCCAATTGATACACTGAATTAAAATGATCTTGCTAAAGATAGAGATGAAGCATTTCTAAACTCTATGAAGAGTTTAAGAATAAATAAAATTTTATCGATTTTTATTTTGTTTTAGCAGTTAAAGTTTCGATTTTAAATATTAAATAACCTTAAGAAAATTGTATTTAGCAAAGATAATTGTAAATGACCTATTGCAAATAGATTCTAAACAATAGGTCAGTAAATGACCTGTATCTAGGCTACATATTATACGATTTATAATTATTTTACATTGTGATTTGTGCTTGTAACAAAGTATAATGTGGTACATTATATGTACATTTTCTAAACATGTTTCAATGTAATGGGTATCTGCTTATGAATCATGGACTTAAAACTAACTTACATCTAACAATAAAATCTTACACATTTATATATCATCAGTTTGAGACGCAGCGACATGTTGGGTGAAGTTAGCAAGTCGTAAATTACCGGCTTTATGACATGTGTCATACTTTTTCTATTTTGTTACAAAATTGAGCCGAGAAATGGTGATTCCTATCCATTTATTAATAAATAGATTTTATTCATTTGTTTTAAAAGGTTTGACTAAATTTTTATTGTCAGGTAGTAGTTGCATATTATTATTTTTTGTTTTATTAATAATTGAAATAAACAGAGTGGCCTATAATGTTTGCCATAAAGGGCCTTACTAGAGGCAGGGTAGTTCAATTGGAAGAGCCCCTGGACCATATATTGGCGATTCCCAGATCTTGCAACTGAATTCTTTGGACGTTAGGTATTAATAATTAAGTACAATTATAAATGTTTATATAAAGTTGTGGTGAGAAATTAATCAAAAAATGGAAGATATTAGTGTTTAATGCATTGGTTTCCCAGTCAATAAAATGTACGGTGTAACTACCGGTGTTTTTAAAGTCCAGTTTCAGACAACTAGAGCTTTTGTGAAATCAGTTTACTGTGTACTTAAAAATTATTCACCTGTATTAAACTTCTTTATTGTGATAAAATTACAATTTCCCATATTGGGAAATAAGCAATTGTGATAAATGCTTTCATTCAAACCAGTACAGGTGGCGAGAAACATATACACTCAGGACATGATTGGAGAAACTGGGCAAGGACGATTGCCAGGACGCCCACTGTCACGGATTTATAGAAGGCCTAGAGACCACTTCCGCTTTAGTCTCTGAGGAGGATTATAGGGATGTGCAGAGAAGTGTAATGAGAGCAATAGGGGATTAGGGATGAGTTCAAGAACGTAGGTTTTACGATAGTTATGAAGGGGTTTTGTTGCTGACGTAATAAGGGACGTTAACTATTGCTCTCAGGAGTTTTGATTAAAAGATTGGATACGCTTGATGTTTGCCTTATGGTGTCCCCCATAGCTCTATTCCGTATGTCCAGATTGGCTTTAGTATAAGTTAGTAATTTATTTTCTTTTGGGATGGGATGCCCTTCGAAGTAGTATGTACAAATGTCCAAAGCGTCAGTTAAGTTCTTGTTTTTTTTAGCTTCCTATGTGTGTTCTATGTCAGCCTTTTGTCGAGACAGCTGCCTAAATGTCTTTCTGTCTCGGATACCGAAAGGCGAATGGAATTTAAAAAAACTAGTGGACAGGACTTGTGGCAGAGGGTGGGAAGACTTTTCTTCATTAACTTTGTTGCGCCATTGGCTTCACCAATACTCGATATCATCAAGGTGCTTTGAAAGGTTAAATATCCGAAGTTATGGAATGCTATATCGAGGTCTGGGTGGGATGACAGGACTACAGTGTGATCTGCAAATGCTGCCAAGACGGTATTGGGGGTAGAGGGGACATCAGCGATGTATAGGTTATAGAGGATGGAACACTGCCCTGTGGAAGTCCTGCTTTTATGGAATGGTAGCTAAAATATCCTAAACTACAGCGGACTTGGAAGAAGGGGTTTGAAACTATTAGTTGATAGCAATGTACTAATTTTCTTAATTGTTGACAAGCAATGGTGGTAAACACAGCATAAAAGAATAAAAAAACTTGACTAACTAATCTATATTATAATAAGTTCAGCTTAAATATACACATTATCCAATTTTGCATGTTGAATGTATGTGTTGGCAGGAGATAACAGATCAGTTTGAGACTGAAACATATGTCCGTATCGTGTCAATGTATATTGTAAACGAATGAGAGGCTGAATGCAATATTGTTTGTAATGTACGTGTGAGATGATTTATCATAATAAATTAATAAAATAAAGTCCGGATTATAGTGCAATTGCACTTTTGCCCGCTGGCTTTGAACTGATTAAGAGCAATTTGTTTTTACGAATTATGCCATCCTGATTAATATGCTTAAATTTTATTTACAACGGAATAGCACCTTATTAACAATTTTTGTACAAATTACCCAATTTATGATTTTACTTCAAAACATTCCATATTTTGCCTAAATTGAAAAAGTAAACATAACAAAAAAACTTCATAAAGTAATACTTGATTTAGCTTTCATTCAATAGCATTTATCATGTTTGCCTCGTGCAATATTACCACTCGAGACAACCTCTAATTGGCATTGCGTAAAATATTGGGAAGGAATTATAAAAGCACAGACAATGACAAGGGTCGATTGTTGTACAAATTTTCAATAGTTGTTGGCAGAATTCCTGTGCATGGACATCACAAAATAATAAATACGGGCATAAACAGTGAAGATGTGAGACCTGCGTCAGTTCTACATACTGGACCTCAAATAATATGATTTTGAAAAGTACGTAGTCGTAAATTTCAACTGAAGGAATGGTTAAATAAAAAATACACTCACACTTAATATACATCAGATTATGTTGTAAGCTATTCCAAATTTTTCCCATTCCTATTATTTTCTTTAAACAAAAAAATACAAATTATATCCTTTTACAATTAATTTTATATTTTTCATATTTTGAAAATAAGATATACAAACTTGTTGAGGTGAAGTAGTAACCTATAATATACAACATGGTAGCCTATGCAACTACCCTAATCCCGTAGCGCAGTCATTGAACTGCACCACTCAACCCTATAAACCTCCTCGGAGACTAAAACGGCAGTGGCCTCGTGACCTGCTATAAATACGTGACAGTGGGAGTCCTGCCAATGGGCAGTTTCTCCAACCACGTCCTGAGCGTCTGTGGCTCTTTATCGGCCTCCGCTTGCTCTTATCCAGTGACGTGGCTGGCGAAGGAGCGTGGGGGATTTCCCAAGACTCCGCTTCCTCCTTCGCACGCGAGGGAGGTGACAATCATGTTGACTTGGGGGGTCTCTGGCGATTTGTATATACAGTATGAATGAGCGAGTGAATCAAAATTGTAAATTGGGATGAACGAGATCATTTATCACAATTACTTATCGCCCGATGAGGCAGATTGTAATTTTATCATAATAAAGTTGTTAACTAATAAATAATAAAACTATTGTAAAAGAAAAAGTCAAGGAGATCAGGATTTCGGTTGGGATCTGATGGCCAATAGGTGGCTGTGTCAGGAGAGAAATGTATTTGTTGATTTTGAAGCGATATCCGACGGAGTCCAGAAAGAAGATAAAGGAAATTGGACATGGATTTATTGGGATGGCAGTACACTGATGATAGGGTGAAGGGGAAAGCAAAGGTGCTGATTGACACTGCAGTGGACTGAACAAAATCATGTGCTACAAAAAGAACTATGTGATGGAAAATGGAGTGGACAATGGTACCTGCATGTGCTCTTCCATCTGGGTGATCAGTTGGATGAGTCTGGTCATTTACTCGTAAGTCTTGCTTCAGTTGTTGAAAATAAAGATTTTGCAGTTCCAGTGAAGTATAATTACGTGAGCTCTATTTGGCTCTTTAATGGATCATAAATATGTAAGGTATGTTTTACAACAAAAGTGGATTATAAGCATGCCAAGTCTCTTTTAGTACGTGAGCATACAATACTTAAATCAAGTTTTATATTTTGTGCACTAGTGTGGACCGTAAATATCTAAAGTCTGGTTTGGTACTTAAGTTGACCATACTTATGTAAAGTCTGTATGGACCATAATTTCGTAAAGTCCGTTCGGTACGAAAGTGGACCATAATTATCTTAAGTATGTTTTAGTACTTAAGTGTACCATAATTATGTAAAGCATGTTCTTGTACTTGAATGGACCATAAGTATGTAAATTCTATTTTGGAACTTAAGGGAGCATAAGTATGTAAATTCTATTTTGGAACTTAAGGGAGCATAAGTATGAAAAGTCTGTTTTGGCATTGAAGTGGGCCATATTTATGAATGACTGTCATAAAATTCATATTACGCATGAAGGAAATGATATTTCGTCTTTTGGTACAAAACACGCAACCAAAAAAAACTGATTATTCATCAAATAAATCATATTTTCGTAACCAATCACATCTCAACAAATTGTTGGTAGCATTGAACTATGTTTTTAAATAACAAAAAATAGTAGAATTTGATGTTTTTAATTATTAATATTTTTTTAATTTCTTTATTTGCTGTTTTATGGTTTTTCCTATGTTTGTAAATGATTTATATTAGAAAAATATTGCACGAAATTTACAATTATTTGGTCTAATTTTTGAACATTCTTCACAAATGTATTTCCAGTCCTGATGATGCTATTGTATTTTTATGAAGTACGTTAGCATATTTTAGCTATTTTATTGCATGATTGTGTGTATAACATCGGTCATGTTGGTGGGCCTGGCACCGAACCTCTATGTGTCGAAGTTTTCATTGGAAAATCTCTATATATCCAAGTTGTTTTGGTATCAACAATAGCATTTACACGAAACTCAGTTGTGTAATTTGAGACTGTTTAAACGACTATCGTCATAATACATCATGTAACCTGCACACTAAATCCACTTTTATGTACAGTTTAGTGTTAATTATTGTCATCAGTTAGTCCGAGTCCAGTGTGTGACAGAAAAGTGAACGCATGGGAAACTTAGTTTTCGACTTTGGTTGTGATTGTTAACCTTTCGACCGTATCTTTATTCTGTACAATAGCAAAAGAATCTCATATGAAGGAATATTCAAAAATTCATAGAGGCCATAAACAACAGGGATAAGACAAAGAGCAGTTCGGCAAACCAGCTAACTACAATATTATAACAAACAAAGAAATCTAAGCATCGTCATCAAAGAGACTTAAAGACTAAATCAAAGCCATTAAAGTGTGTTCTGCAGTGGTCAAAGCATTGATGTGATTAGAGCTTACCTATGAATGGGCTCGACCTTTAAGGAAAGCAACAGAGTTTGCAAAACAACATGGTAAACTAAACTTTCATAAGTAGTGATTTAAGACGTTGTCACCAACATTTCCAGAATACATTCATGTAAAAAGTGGTCAGACATACCTCTCTCGAGAAGTTAAGGCACACTGACCTGCACCCGTTGCTTGGTGTGCCTTTGGTGAGTGAGTTCATCCGCCGGTGACACATCAAGTTTTTTGACTCGTTGCAGCACCTCACAGACCCAGTGTTAAACACTATAACCCCACCACCCCTCCCACATCGATGGCAACAGACTGTCGAGGAAAAATTAGGTTAAGAATAAGTATGTAAGTTAGTTTTTAGTTTGATCAAAAAGATGATCCCCATCACCTTTATTAAAGTCAGTTCGTTCCAGTTACGTATAATGTTTTTCATTATACATATTTATTCCATTATATAATTTTTTTTTTTAATTCCAAACCAGTATATAATCTACCGACGCTACGGGAAATACAAAAATAATTTATCAATACCTTTCCCTGACGATATATAATAATAAATAATTCTCTGTAAATTGAAGGGGTTATGAAGGAACCGGTACATGTACTACTGTGAGATTGTGACTGAATGTTTAGTAGGAAGATTACTATGGGTGTTGAAATAAAAGTCATTCCCTTTATCTGATAAGTTATATTTACAAAATATGTGTAGCAATTAAGCTAAATTATGGTGAAGAACAAAATTGTACAAAAAATAGAATTGAGGCTGATTTTGAGTTACTGTCGTTTTCTTCCCAGTTTTTTCTTTGCCAATTCAAGTTATCTTACATTGTCCCGGTATCCTAACTGGCTGGTCCATTCCCTCCTTCCGATCAAATAAATAGAGCAAAGGAACCGATACTAACTGCTTACTTAAAATACAATAATTTTATTTTTCATGTAAGGCAAATGTTTAGAGAGCATTTTTCGTATTTGAGACAAGTAATAAAATTGCATATTAGCCACAAAATAATGTAATGAATATAGGCAGTCACATTTCACACTAATACGAACTCGTGGTCGAATCGATTTTCTTAGCCCGCGAGTACTCCCACTAGATTCTGAAATTTGTATGTCTCGTGAAGGCACTAGATGCGTCCGATACACTCCTAATGTAAATGAGGTCAGGGTGGATCTTATAGTCACTACACCGTCTATTACTGTTTGGTAAGGTAAGCCCCACAAAAGAGGGGTTATGGAAAACTTCTTTAGTCTGGTGCATTTAGACAGGTAAGAAGGAAACTCTTCAGTAACTATGAAGTTAATGAGCTCCAATTCTCTCAGCATTTCGAGACCTGCAACTGCATTAAGAACTTTCTTAGTATCTCCAAAACAATTGAAGCTGTAAACATTCAAACAGAGCTTCTTCAGGTTGACAAGCGAATTTAGCGATGTGTTAAAGATTTCAGGCGTGATGTTACATAATCCGTTAACTATTTGCATGGACAGGGAATTCAAAGTCTTCCCCAAAGACACTTCCTCGAACAATGTGATGACATCTGGATCACACTTTCCCAATCTCAGCTCTTCTAAACTGTCAACTGTTTGGATTTCGCAGAACAGTTTATACCAATAGTCTTTCATTCTTTCTCCTACCTGGTAAATACCTTGCATATCGAGTGCCTTTGATTCTTTCTCTTTGGCTACCCTAGCTAACTGATTCATGTTCGATGTGGAGCAGGATTTAATCTTGATTGTGTGCCAGTTGATTTTTCGAGATATGGCAGAATACCACAGGCGAGAGACTTGCGACGCTCTTATCAAATCAGGGGTGTCCATAAATTTTGTACAATTGAGGAGCACAATTACTGCTACCCGTGGATCCCTCATGCTGGGGCTGACCTCCATCTCAGGCACCTGTAAAATATAAACACGATTATTATTGCATAGATGAGAGAGACTCTACATTCATTACTATATGTAATGTACTGTTTAAATTCATCATTTAAAAAATTTACAAGTATGCTTATGTTGTTTTTTTTAAATCCTAGGATTTTTTTTTTTTATTGTGCTATAATTACAATCTGCCTTATAAAGCAATAAGTAATTAAGATAAATGTTCTCATTCATACCATATTTACCATTCCTCATTGACTCGCTCATTCATACAATATTTACAGACAACCCAGAGGCCCCCCCCCCAAGTCCACATGCGAAGAGAAAGCGGAGTCTTGGGAAGTTCCCCAGGCTGCTCCGTCAGCCGCGTCACCGGATACTAGCCAGTGGAGGCTGACCAAGAGCGCGAGAGAGTAGTGTTAATATGGGTGTTCTGGCACACCGATATGGACCAATCAGAGAGCTCCATTTGGCCCCGCCCCTTTACCCCCACCCTACCCCTAGGCCACGCCCCCTTTATCCCCACCCCTACTAGGCCACGCCCCTTTACCCCCTCCTCACCCCCACCCTACCCTAACCAGCCAATGACAGGGCTTGACGGCCATTTTGACCACGCCCCTTACCCCCACCCCGCCCTTATAAACAAAATGGAGACCCTTTAGACCACGCCCCTTACCCCACCCCGCATTTTCATCCGCCATTTTGTTCCCCCACCTCCTTACATAACCGCCATCCCTGAACACCCTTTAATTCCCAATCTGCTCACCAGATAGCGCCTTATATCATAACCTTACCTATATATAACCACACTTGATGAACTAAATGACCGCTAGAGTGCGCCACCTTTATAACCTTCTTCGTATATAACCTCGTAATAATAATAACAAACAATATGGCCGCTCTGTTTATATCCTTACTAGTTTATAACCATAACTTTCATCCGCCATTTTGTTCCCCCACCTCCTTACATAACCGCCATCCCTGAACACCCTTTCATTCCCAATCTCCTCACCAGATAGCGCCTTATATCATAACCTTATCTATATATAACCACACTTGATGAACTAAATGACCGCTAGAGTGTGCCACCTTTATAACCTTCTTCTTATATAACCTCGTAATAATAATAACAAACAATATGGCCGCTCTATTTATATCCTTACTAGTTTATAACCATAACTTTCATCCGCCATTTTGTTCCCCCACCTCCTTACATAACCGCCATCCCTGAACACCCACTCATTCCCAATCTCCTCACCAGATAGCACCTTATATCATAAACTTATCTATATATAACCACACTTGATGAACTAAATGACCGCTAGAGTGCGCCACCTTTATAACCTTTTTCGTATATAACCTCGTAATAATAATAACAAACAATATGGCCGCTCTATTTATATCCTTACTAGTTTATAACCATAACTTTCATCCGCCATTTAGTTCCCCCACCTCCTTACATAACCGCCATCCCCGAACACCCTTTAATTCCCAATCTCCTCACCAGATAGCGCCTTATATCATAACCTTACCTATATATAACCACACTTGATGAACTAAATTACCGCTAGAGTGCGCCACCTTTATAACCTTCTTCATATATAACCTCGTAATAATAATAACAAACAATATGGCCGCTCTATTTATATCCTTACTAGTTTATAACCATAACTTTCATCCGCCATTTTGTTCCCCCACCTCCTTACATAACCGTCGTCCCTGAACACCCTTTAATTCCCAATCTCCTCACCAGATAGCGCCTTATATCATAACCTTATCTATATATAACCACACTTGATGAACTAAATGACCGCTAGAGTGCGCCACCTTTATAACCTTCTTCGTATATAACCTCGTAATAATAATAACAAACAATATGGCCGCTCTATTTATATCCTTACTAGTTTATAACCATAACTTTCATCCGCCATTTTGTTCCCCCCCTCCTTACATAACCGTCATCCCTGAACACCCTTTAATTCCCAATCTCCTCACCAGATAGCGCCTTATATCATAACCTTATCTATATATAACCACACATGATGAACTAAATGACCGCTAGAGTGCGCCACCTTTATAACCTTCTTCGTATATAACCTCGTAATAATAATAACAAACAATATGGCCGCTCTATTTATATCCTTACTAGTTTATAACCATAACTTTCATCCGCCATTTTGTTCCCCCACCTCCTTACATAACCGCCATCCCTGAACACCCTTTAATTCCCAATCTCCTCACCAGATAGCGCCTTATATCATAACCTTATCTATATATAACCACACTTGATGAACTAAATGACCGCTAGAGTGCGCCACCTTTATAACCTTCTTCTTATATAACCTCATAATAATAATAACAAACAATATGGCCGCTCTATTTATATCCTTACTAGTTTATAACCATAACTTTCATCCGCCATTTTGTTCCCCCACCTCCTTACATAACCGTCATCCCTGAACACCCTTTAATTCCCAATCTGCTCACCAGATAGCGCCTTATATCATAACCTTACCTATATATAACCACACTTGATGAACTAAATGACCGCTAGAGTGCGCCACCTTTATAACCTTCTTCGGATATAACCTCGTAATAATAATAACAAACAATATGGCCGCTCTATTTATATCCTTACTAGTTTATAACCATAACTTTCATCCGCTATTTTGTTCCCCCACCTCCTTACATAACCGTCATCCCTGAACACCCTTTAATTCCCAATCTCCTCACCAGATAGCGCCTTATATCATAACCTTATCTATATATAACCACACTTGATGAACTAAATGACCGCTAGAGTGCGCCACCTTTATAACCTTCTTCGTATATAACCTCGTAATAATAATAACAAACAATATGGCCGCTCTATTTATATCCTTACTAGTTTATAACCATAACTTTGATCCGCCATTTTGTTCCCCCACCTCCTTACATAACCGCCATCCCTGAACACCCTTTAATTCCCAATCTCCTCACCAGATAGCGCCTTATATCATAACCTTATCTATATATAACCACACTTGATGAACTAAATGACCGCTATAGTGCGCCACCTTTATAACCTTCTTCGTATATAACCTCATAATAATAATAACAAACAATATGGCCGCTCTATTTATATCCTTACTAGTTTATAACCATATCGGAAACTAAATGTAAACAATAATATTATTTGTAAACATTAATGCCTGGTGGTTTTAAATTCGCTGAATGCCAACAAAAAATAAATGATACATTCCAAGGAAAAATCATGAACATTAAGAAAGATGAAATCATGACAAAACAAATCCCGAACATTGCGCAAGAAAGAAGCAATGAGCAATTTGAAAGGCAAATTCATTTAAATCATGAATTGGAATCTAAACTTCATTTGAGCCAAGTCATATGTCCGAATAGATTAAAAATATCAGAAATTCAAAATTACCCTCAAAGTAATTCAGACTTATTTAGTAGTTTACCAAAATACCCTCCTTCCCGAAGCTATCCTCCAAATGTTAAGAGGCCACCTACACTTTTTCTACAGGCAAAGCAAAGCAAAGACAAAATCATAGCAGTATGGAATCTCAGGTCTGGCGACCAGCAACCAGAAAACATACATAAATACCAAATTTTTTGTTTTGAACAAAAAATTGAGTTAAAAAACAAGAGTTTTGAGAGCCATAGCTGGTGGAACAGATTGGGAGATATGATGGGACTAACTCTGCCTATGGCATGTTATTTGGAAGCGTCTCCTGGTGTACTTGTACCAGGTACGAAGTATTTCTTCACTGTCAGAGCAGTTGATATGCAAAATCAAAAAGGAGATTTCAGTGATCCTGTCTGCGTTATCTGGGGTGCTACAAAATAGAAAAAGTATTCTATTTTTCTTTTTTTTTATATATATGTATATATATTTCATGAAACCAATTTTAAAAAAAAGGATTGTTAAAATTATCAAAAATAATATGTATTGTCATGATTGGTGTTATTCACGATTTAATATGTTTATATTAGTTTATTTACAGTTAGGGAAGGGAGGACAGACTTCATAAAGTACATATGACAGTTTATTTTAAAATTTAATACGAGACATCCCAAGGTTTTTGCCCTGTTTGCGTTCTTAATGCATTTGTATACAAAAAAAGTTATTCTTTAACAGTTTCACAATGAGAAATTAATGTAAAAATTAGTAACAAATAATTTTATATGATCATTCTGTGTTGGTAATTGTAAGGATTATTTTTCAATACATGTTCCCCACTTAGCTGCTCCTCATAACCTATACGACTTGTATTCCTCATTGATTCAGCAAACAATTTAACTCCAGAATTTTATTTAAACTAAAATTATGGAATGATATTTTGCGCTGAATTTAAATCTTAATTTTTATTAGTTTTTGTAAGGCATAATTTTTGGTAGCAAATAAATAGTGCTGATGGAACTCACAAACATTACTTAATCTTCCATCAGGCACATGTAATCTGAATGAAATTTCATGAAACCAATTTTAAAAAAAAGGATTGTTAAAATTATCAAAAATAATATGTATTGTCATGATTGGTGTTATTCACGATTTAATATGTTTATATTAGTTTATTTACAATTAGGGATTCTCATTGTGAAACGGTTAAAGAATAACTTTTTTTGTATACAAATGCATTAAGAACGCAAACAGGGCAAAAACCTTGGGATGTCTCGTATTAAATTTTAAAATAAACTGTCATATGTACTTTATGAAGTCTGTCCTCCCTTCCCTAACTGTAAATAAACTAATATAAACATATTAAATCGTGAATAACACCAATCATGACAATACATATTATTTTTGATAATTTTAACAATCCTTTTTTTTAAAATTGGTTTCATGAAATATATATACATATATATAAAAAAAAAGAAAAATAGAATACTTTTTCTATTTTGTAGCACCCCAGATAACGCAGACAGGATCACTGAAATCTCCTTTTTGATTTTGCATATCAACTGCTCTGACAGTGAAGAAATACTTCGTACCTGGTACAAGTACACCAGGAGACGCTTCCAAATAACATGCCATAGGCAGAGTTAGTCCCATCATATCTCCCAATCTGTTCCACCAGCTATGGCTCTCAAAACTCTTGTTTTTTAACTCAATTTTTTGTTCAAAACAAAAAATTTGGTATTTATGTATGTTTTCTGGTTGCTGGTCGCCAGACCTGAGATTCCATACTGCTATGATTTTGTCTTTGCTTTGCTTTGCCTGTAGAAAAAGTGTAGGTGGCCTCTTAACATTTGGAGGATAGCTTCGGGAAGGAGGGTATTTTGGTAAACTACTAAATAAGTCTGAATTACTTTGAGGGTAATTTTGAATTTCTGATATTTTTAATCTATTCGGACATATGACTTGGCTCAAATGAAGTTTAGATTCCAATTCATGATTTAAATGAATTTGCCTTTCAAATTGCTCATTGCTTCTTTCTTGCGCAATGTTCGGGATTTGTTTTGTCATGATTTCATCTTTCTTAATGTTCATGATTTTTCCTTGGAATGTATCATTTATTTTTTGTTGGCATTCAGCGAATTTAAAACCACCAGGCATTAATGTTTACAAATAATATTTTTGTTTACATTTAGTTTCCGATATGGTTATAAACTAGTAAGGATATAAATAGAGCGGCCATATTGTTTGTTATTATTATTATGAGGTTATATACGAAGAAGGTTATAAAGGTGGCGCACTCTAGCGGTCATTTAGTTCATCAAGTGTGGTTATATATAGGTAAGGTTATGATATAAGGCGCTATCTGGTGAGGAGATTGGGAATTAAAGGGTGTTCAGGGATGACGGTTATGTAAGGAGGTGGGGGAACAAAATGGCGGATGAAAGTTATGGTTATAAACTAGTAAGGATATAAATAGAGCGGCCATATTGTTTGTTATTATTATTACGAGGTTATATACGAAGAAGGTTATAAAGGAGGCGCACTCTAGCGGTCATTTAGTTCATCAAGTGTGGTTATATATAGGTAAGGTTATGATATAAGGCGCTATCTGGTGAGCAGATTGGGAATTAAAGGGTGTTCAGGGATGGCGGTTATGTAAGGAGGTGGGGGAACAAAATGGCGGATCAAAGTTATGGTTATAAACTAGTAAGGATATAAATAGAGCGGCCATATTGTTTGTTATTATTATTACGAGGTTATATAAGAAGAAGGTTATAAAGGTGGCGCACTCTAGCGGTCATTTAGTTCATCAAGTGTGGTTATATATAGGTAAGGTTATGATATAAGGCGCTATCTGGTGAGGAGATTGGGAATTAAAGGGTGTTCAGGGATGGCGGTTATGTAAGGAGGTGTGGGAACAAAATGGCGGATGAAAGTTATGGTTATAAACTAGTAAGGATATAAATAGAGCGGCCATATTGTTTGTTATTATTATTATGAGGTTATATAAGAAGAAGGTTATAAAGGTGGCGCACTCTAGCGGTCATTTAGTTCATCAAGTGTAGTTATATATAGATAAGGTTATGATATAAGGCGCTATCTGGTGAGGAGATTGGGAATTAAAGGGTGTTCAGGGATGACGGTTATGTAAGGAGGGGGGGAACAAAATGGCGGATGAAAGTTATGGTTATAAACTAGTAAGGATATAAATAGAGCGGCCATATTGTTTGTTATTATTATTACGAGGTTATATACGAAGAAGGTTATAAAGGTGGCGCACTCTAGCGGTCATTTAGTTCATCAAGTGTGGTTATATATAGATAAGTTTATGATATAAGGCGCTATCTGGTGAGGAGATTGGGAATGAAAGGGTGTTCAGGGATGGCGGTTATGTAAGGAGGTGGGGGAACAAAATGGCGGATGAAAGTTATGGTTATAAACTAGTAAGGATATAAATAGAGCGGCCATATTGTTTGTTATTATTATTACGAGGTTATATACGAAAAAGGTTATAAAGGTGGCGCACTCTAGCGGTCATTTAGTTCATCAAGTGTGGTTATATATAGGTAAGGTTATGATATAAGGCGCTATCTGGTGAGCAGATTGGGAATTAAAGGGTGTTCAGGGATGGCGGTTATGTAAGGAGGTGGGGGAACAAAATGGCGGATGAAAGTTATGGTTATAAACTAGTAAGGATATAAATAGAGCGGCCATATTGTTTGTTATTATTATTATGAGGTTATATAAGAAGAAGGTTATAAAGGTGGCGCACTCTAGCGGTCATTTAGTTCATCAAGTGTAGTTATATATAGATAAGGTTATGATATAAGGCGCTATCTGGTGAGGAGATTGGGAATTAAAGGGTGTTCAGGGATGACGGTTATGTAAGGAGGGGGGGAACAAAATGGCGGATGAAAGTTATGGTTATAAACTAGTAAGGATATAAATAGAGCGGCCATATTGTTTGTTATTATTATTACGAGGTTATATACGAAGAAGGTTATAAAGGTGGCGCACTCTAGCGGTCATTTAGTTCATCAAGTGTGGTTATATATAGATAAGTTTATGATATAAGGCGCTATCTGGTGAGGAGATTGGGAATGAAAGGGTGTTCAGGGATGGCGGTTATGTAAGGAGGTGGGGGAACAAAATGGCGGATGAAAGTTATGGTTATAAACTAGTAAGGATATAAATAGAGCGGCCATATTGTTTGTTATTATTATTACGAGGTTATATACGAAAAAGGTTATAAAGGTGGCGCACTCTAGCGGTCATTTAGTTCATCAAGTGTGGTTATATATAGGTAAGGTTATGATATAAGGCGCTATCTGGTGAGCAGATTGGGAATTAAAGGGTGTTCAGGGATGGCGGTTATGTAAGGAGGTGGGGGAACAAAATGGCGGATGAAAGTTATGGTTATAAACTAGTAAGGATATAAATAGAGCGGCCATATTGTTTGTTATTATTATTATGAGGTTATATAAGAAGAAGGTTATAAAGGTGGCGCACTCTAGCGGTCATTTAGTTCATCAAGTGTAGTTATATATAGATAAGGTTATGATATAAGGCGCTATCTGGTGAGGAGATTGGGAATTAAAGGGTGTTCAGGGATGACGGTTATGTAAGGAGGGGGGGAACAAAATGGCGGATGAAAGTTATGGTTATAAACTAGTAAGGATATAAATAGAGCGGCCATATTGTTTGTTATTATTATTACGAGGTTATATACGAAGAAGGTTATAAAGGTGGCGCACTCTAGCGGTCATTTAGTTCATCAAGTGTGGTTATATATAGATAAGTTTATGATATAAGGCGCTATCTGGTGAGGAGATTGGGAATGAAAGGGTGTTCAGGGATGGCGGTTATGTAAGGAGGTGGGGGAACAAAATGGCGGATGAAAGTTATGGTTATAAACTAGTAAGGATATAAATAGAGCGGCCATATTGTTTGTTATTATTATTACGAGGTTATATACGAAAAAGGTTATAAAGGTGGCGCACTCTAGCGGTCATTTAGTTCATCAAGTGTGGTTATATATAGGTAAGGTTATGATATAAGGCGCTATCTGGTGAGCAGATTGGGAATTAAAGGGTGTTCAGGGATGGCGGTTATGTAAGGAGGTGGGGGAACAAAATGGCGGATGAAAATGCGGGGTGGGGGTAAGGGGCGTGGTCTAAAGGGTCTCCATTTTGTTTATAAGGGCGGGGTGGGGGTAAGGGGCGTGGTCAAAATGGCCGTCAAGCCCTGTCATTGGCTGGTTAGGGTAGGGTGGGGGAGGGGTGGGGGGTGAGGAGGGGGTAAAGGGGCGTGGCCTAGTAAGGGTGGGGGTAAAGGGGGCGTGGCCTAGGGGTAGGGTGGGGGTAAAGGGGCGGGGCCAAATGGAGCTCTCTGATTGGTCCATATCGGTGTGCCAGAACACCCATATTAACACTACTCGAGAGCCACAGACGCTCAGGCCATGATTGGAGGAACTGGCCATTGCCTGGACTCCCACTGTTGCGCATTTATAGGACGTCACGAGAGCACTGCCGTTTCAGTCTCCGAGGAGGATTATAGGGATGAGTGGCGCAGTGCAATGACTGTGCTACAGGATTAGGGTGGTTGGAAAGGCTACTGTTGAATTTCATAAATTTGGAAGGAATGAGTTCTAGAATGTAGGGTATATTAAGGTCGTTATAAAGGGTTTTGTTGCTGACATAATAAGAGGCATTTACTATTGTTCTCAGGACTTTTGATTGAAAGGATTGGATACGCTTGATGTTCGACTTTTTTGCTGTCCCCCATAGCTCTATTCCGTATGTCCAGATTGGTTTAAGTATAACTTTGTAGATTAGTAGTTTATTTTCTATTGAGAGATGGGATGTCCTTTGTAGTTTGTACAGTTGTCGAAAGCGCCTGTTTAGTTCTTGTCTTTTTAGTCTCGTATGTGGGTTCCAGGTCTGTCATTTGTCGAAATGGAAGCCTAAGTACTGTCTCGGATACAGGGAAAGGAATAGAATTAAAATAAACTAGTGGACAAGACTTGCGACAAAGGGTGAAGGTAATATGGGAACATTTTGCTTCATTAACTTTGATCCGCCATTGGTTGCATTAATACTCGATCTCGTCAAGGTGTTTTTGAAGGTTATGGGATGCTATGTCGGGGTCTGGGTGGGATGACAAGACTGCAGTGTCATCTGCAAATGTGGCCAAGAAGGTATTGGGAGTAGAGGGAACATCAGCGGTGTATAAGTTATAGAGGATGGGGCCCAGGACACTGCCCTGTGGAACTCTTGCATTTATGGGATAGTAGTTAGTGTATTCTAAACCACAGCGGACTTGGAAGAAGCGGTTTGAAAGGTAGGACTGTAGGATTAGGAAAAGGGTCTGTGGTAAATGTCTTTTGAGCTTGTAGAGCAAACCTGCGTGCCAAACCCTGTCAAAAGCTTGAGCTATGTCAAGAAAGGCAGCAGTGCAATACTGTTTGGTTTCAAGGGCTGAGGAGATGTGATCAACAACGCGAAGGCCTTGTTGAGCAGTGGAATGTCGTTGGCGGAAACCAAACTGGTGTGTGGGAAAAAGGTTTTTGGATTCAACAATGGGAAGTAGACGTTTTAGTAGGAGTTTCTCAAATATTTTTGAGAGGATAGGGAGTAGGCTAATTGGACGATAAGATGAGGCGTCATTGGGTGGTTTACCGGGTTTGGCGAATAGGACAATAATGGAGTGTTTCCAGAGGAGAGGAAAGTGCGTCGTTCGGATTATGCAATTATATGTGTAGGTTAGGAAGATTATGGCTTTAGGGGGAAGTTGTTTGAGAATTTGAGGAGTAAGGAGATCATATCCAGGGGATTTTCCGTAAGGTAAGTTTTTCAGAAGGCATTTGACCTCAGAGAGGTTAACGCTTTTTGGTGGAAGAGAGAGAAGAATAGGTGAAGTGAGGAAATCTTCCACAGTTGTGCTGTGAGTATGGCTTTGATGAGAAAGGTGAGGTGTGAAAGTATGGGTAAGATGCAGAGCAAATTCCTCCGACCTATCCCCATCCGAAGCCGCCCAGGACCCATCATCATTACAGGAAATATGAAAAAAAAAAATGTAAATTTGAAACTACATGTAGTTCTACTACATTTCAGTCTTTTTTTAATTCCCAGCTCAGAGCTATTTAACATTTTTTTTATTGAAATTATTGTGATAAAATTACAATCAGTCTAATTGGACAATAAGTAATTAGCGATAAACGTTCTTATTCAGAACATATTTACAATTTTCATTCACTCGCTCGTTCATACAGTATTTACAAACAGCAGAGACCACTAAAATCCACATAGTGCCCCCCCCCCGCATGTGAAAGAGGAAGCGAAAGGATGCTTCTTGGTTGGGCAGTCCCCTACACTCCTCCGTCAGCTGTGTCACCAGATAGAAGGTTGTGGAGGCTTACAAATAGCGTGAGAGCCTCAGACCCGCAGGACTTGATTAGAGAAACTGGCCATCACCAGGACTCCCACTGTCACGTATTGATAGCAGGTCATGAGGCGACTCCCGTTTTAGCCTCCGAGGAGGATTACAGGGATGAGCGGTGCAGTGCAATGACTGTGCTGGGGGATTAAGGTGTTTGGATAGCTTACAATGGAATTTCATGAATTTAGAAGGGATGATCCCAAGAATGTATGGTAAATTTAGATCGTTATGGAGAGTTTTGTTGCTATTGTAATAAGGAGCATTAACTATTATTCTCAGGACTTTTGATTGAAAGGATTAGATAAGTTTGATGTTCGACTTTTATTCGAATTACTAATCTACATAACATTGTAGATTAGTAATTTATTTTCTTTTGAGAACTGGGATGTACTTCAAAAATTTTGAAGCGATGTCCGATGGAGTCCAGAATGAAGATGAAGGAAATCGGACATGGATTTATTGGGATGGCAGTACACTGATGCTAGAGTGAGGAGGAAAGTGAAGATGCTGATTGACACTGCAGTGGGCTGAAGGAAATCATGTGCTACCAAAGAAACTATGTGATGGGAAATGGAGTTATGGACAATGACAGCGGTACCTGCATGTGCTCTTCCATCTGGGTGATCAGTTTGATAACTCTTGTACTGTCGAACAGTAAATGGTCGTTTACTCGTAAGTCTTGTTTCAATAATGAGTGCTACGTTAATTTTTTTCTTGTGGAGTAGTGCTATCAGTTCGTTAGTGTGGGTGCGAACACCACACACATTCCAATGTAGAATGGAGAATGAATTTGTAAAAACCTCCATAAAACTGGTGTAAAGGTCAGTATTTAATTAGATAGTAAGTACTATTAATAAAAAATAATTCAGTATAATTTGGAGTAAGTACCAAATTACAGATTTTGCAGTTCTAAGTAGGATATCTAATTAATGAACTCACCATCCTAACTCCTAATATGTACTATGTTTTATGACTTAAGTGGAGTATAATTTCGTAAGCTCTATTTTCGTAAAAAGTACTATTTTATGAATTAAGTGGATGATAATCATGTGAGCTCTATTTGTCACTTAAACGGATTATAAAAATGTGAGGTATGATTTACAACATAAGTGGATTATAATTATCCCAAGTCTCTTTTAGTACGTGAGCATACAATACTTAAATCAAGTTTTATATTTTGTGCACTAGTGTGGACCGTAAATATCTTAAGTCTGGTTTGGTACTTAAGTTGACCATACTTATGTAAAGTCTGTATGGACCATAATTTCGTAAAGTCCGTTCGGTACGTAAGCGGACCATAATTATCTTAAGTATGTTTTAGTACTTAAGTGTACCATAATTATGTAAAGCATGTTCTTGTACTTGAATGAACCATAAGTATGTAAATTCTATTTTGGAACTTAAGGGAGCATAAGTATGAAAAGTCTGTTTTGGCATTGAAGTGGGCCATAGTTATGAATGACTGTCATAAAATTCATATTACGCATGAAGGAAATGATATTTCGTCCTTTGCTACAAAACCGGAAACCTAAAAAAATTGATTATTTATCAAATAAATCATATTTTCGTAACCAATCACATCTCAATAAATTGTAACTATGTTTTTAAATAACAAAAAATAGTAGAATTTGATGTTTTTAATTATTAATATTTTTTTAATTTCTTTATTTGCTGTTTTATGGTTTTTCCTATGTTTGTAAATGATTTATATTAGAAAAATATTGCACGAAATTTGCAATTATTTGCTCTAATTTTTGAACATTCTTCACAAATGTATTTCCAGTCCTGATGATGCTATTGTATTTTTATGAAGTACGTTAGCATGTTTTAGCTATTTTATTGCATGATTAGACAATTGTTGTATAAGTTTCTGCATAATCTATGGTCTTTAATGAATAAAATTCATGAGGGGGGTCTATAATATATATTATAATGTCTCATACTGTTGCAGAATGTAAATTGGTTCGGTTTATTCTTTAATGAAACAGAATTTTATATTTTTTTTATTATCTTTCTTGTAGGTGAGCTATGTAATTAATATTAGCCAATATTACATTTTAATCACAAAATGAATGGGTTCTTGTAATTGTCAAATTCATTCAGTATTTAAAATTTATTACCTTAACACTCAGTAAATTTAAATTATATGAAACATGTATTAAATGCTGAAAGTAGAGGCCGCTTTTTTAAAAAAAAATAGAAATAAATTCGTTTTATATGATTTTGTAAACCTAACGGGGAATCAACAATACTCTAAATAAGTTCCAAATAAGTTAGTGTTTCCAACACTAAGTAAGTTATGCCAAAGAACTATGCCATTGTAGTAACATAAACTAGAAAACGATAATTTTAGGGATTCGTTCATATACAGTCGAACCTCGATATATCAAATTCCTTGATAAATCAAAGTTACCTCTACATATCAAAGAACTGGTCTGAAAGAACTCGATATCTCGAATTTTCATGTTGGTGGGCCTGGCACCGAACCTCTATGTGTCGAAGTTTTTATTGGTAAATCTCTATATATCCAAGTTGTTTTGGTAACAACAATAGCATTTAGACGAAACTCAGTTGTGGAATTTGAGACTATTTAAACGACTATCGTCATAATACATCATGTAACCTGCACACTAAATCCACTTTTATGTACAGTTTAGTGTTAATTATTGTCATCAGTTTGTCCGAGTCCAGTTTGCGACAGAAAAGTGCACGTGGGAACCTTAGTTCTCGACTTTGGTTGTGAATGTTAACCATTCGACCGTATCTTTATTCTGTGCAATAGCAAAAGAATCTCATATGAAGGAATATTCAAAAATTCATAGAGGCCATAAACAACGGGGATAAGACAAAGAGCAGTTTGGTAAACCAGCCAACTACAATATTACAACAAACAAAGAAAAGTACGAAAACTAAGCATCGTCATCAAAGAGACTTAAAGACTAAATCAAAGCCATTGACGTGTGTTCTGCAGTGGTTAAAGCATTGATGAGATAAAGAGAACTTACCTAAGAATGCGTTCGCCTACCAAAGCAACAGAGTTTGCAAAACCACATAGTAAACTAAATATAAGAAATAGTAGTTAAAGACGTCAGACCTTAACAGTAAGTAATTCAGAATTTTGACAATAGGAATAAATTTGTTTTCAAATTTACGTACCAGTGAATGTGAAATTGTTTACAATAAACTGTGTACACAGAGGAGTGCAACACTACCTGAGCTAACCTAAGGGTACACACACGAGGACATATTCAATGCTGATGAGATGAGCATTGCTTACCTGAGCCACATGTGCCATGACGGAAAAAGCCTGCTTAGAGAAAACTGAACAGTAATTGTGGAACCTTAGCCCTTCATGATTGGCAATACAAAAAACCCTCAATTTTTCAAAGGAGTTTAAAGTTTACCTATTGGCGATACGTAAAACCAAAGATCTCATAATTCGATATAATGTAGTTTATCTAATTGCAGTGAGTACAGAATTATTATAGTGTGAGCCTGTATTTATCGAAGTCCGAAATCACCTCAATAAACCGAACCCGTTCTAAGGGCAACGATCTTCGAGGACTTAGGGATTCAGATCGTAACAACCGAATTTTTGTATAAAAAAAAAAAAAAAGGCGGAAACGTCATACGTATCTACATATACATAAAATTGGTTTATAATAACAAATTATTGCATAAAAATTATGCGTTTAATGTGTTTTTTATTAAATACATAATAATGATTAATTTGCTTATGTTTTAAAAAAAAATCACTGACAAGTCAGTCTGGTCTGCCTTCTATGTAGCTTTGTATTTTGCAATGTAAATCAGGTTTTTTGTAATTTTAGCCGTACGATAAAACTTTCAAAATTGGACATATCCTCTTTTGGTAGAAAGTTGGTTAACAATTAATAAAATTATATAATATTGACTAATTTTATTATATCCTTTTAAATCAAATACTTTCAATACTATACTCTAAAATAATACATTAGGAACTCATTATAATACACAAAACTGATTTTAAAATAAAACACTCAAAGACAACGTCTTGATGACAGTAATGAGTCTACACCATCACCAAAGAGCAAAGATAATTATTTAAACAGATGGATATTAAGACAAATATAATTCAATAATTTATTCATAATTTTAAAAACGTTGAAAAATAAAATCTAACAAGAAAAATATTATTATTATAGTAATGATACTATTATTATATCAAATAGTTTTCCTGAGGATCCCTGCAAGCTTCACCAGTATTTTCGTCAACTAATGCTTGTTCAATTTAGTTTTTAGGAACAATATTTTTATGAAAAAGAAGTTAAGGGTGGTTGATCCCATGTTTCGCCAAAAGTATATGAATGTCTAATTGTTTGAGAAGCAACAGTCACTCCAGGACTTAAAGCTGTTATGGTGTTAGTCAAACCAGAGAAGCAGCTATTTCTTCTTGAAATAGTTTGAAAGTTAACAAGAGGCATCATGGTTAACTTTTATGGTGCGATAAGACTGTACGAAGCGGAAGGAATGAGAACTAACGGCACTTGTCCCTTTCTGTTAAAAACCGGCATTTTCTGGGCTCGTTTTCTGAAGGATTCAACACGATTTGAGCTGAAAACGATTGCCTATTGGTAAAGACTGACTAGAACTTCGAACTAAAACAATAATGAAATTTTAGAAAAACAAAACTGGATTTATACATAATTATCCGCCTCATATATCGACGAAATGATATTCGCACGTGCAGGGCAAGTAGCAGTTGGTAGACTGGATGTGCGCAAGGTCGTAGGTTCGAGTCCTTACTTATTAAGTATATTTTTTCTTTGCTTAATAGTTAATAATAGTAACTGCAACAATCAATTTTATTTATTTTTCATTAATACACTACACCGGCCTTATTAAAATTCAATTTTAAACCTGTTCTTTGATATTCATTGTTCTTGGAATTAATCCGTATTTAATGTAATAATGTTTCATTTTCAATTTTGTATTTCCTTTGTAAATTATAAACTAAAAATAGCACGACATGTAGTTATTAATTTCATTTCTTTATCTTTATTATCTAATTTCGTACTTTTATTTAATATTTAAATTATATCGATTTTTATTTTATTTTACCTGTTAAAGATTCCATTTTAAATATGGATCAATTCTACTTAGAGAAAACTAAACGGCAAATGTGGAACCGTAGCCCTTGATGATTGGCAAAACAAAAAACCCACAACTTTTTAAAGGAATTAAAAGTATCCCTATAGACTACACATAAAACCAAAGATCTTATAATTCAATAAAATGTAGTCTATCTGATTGCAGTGAGTACAGAATTATTTTAGTGTGAGCCTGTATTTATCGAAGTACGAAATCACCTCAATAAAAATTAACCACAGTATATCGAAATCTTTGATAACTCGATGTTATCTCGTTTCCCTCGTTGTTCCACGTTAGTTCGAAGCCGATAACTTAAAGAAAAGAAAAAACATTAGAATATAAGCTTTTTTTATAATATTTGAACAATGACTGCTTAAGAATGCATAACAAATAGTTTTATATTAATGTCAATCAAGAAAAATATGAAACATTCACGAAGAGAGACACGTGTCTCTCCTAGTGCAGAATGTGTTCCCTTCAGAAACACGTGTCGCTTATTTAAACAAACGCCGAAACAAATAATGGATAAGAACTACAAGAATTACTTGAAATGACGAAAACTGACTAACTTCCAAAGACCAAAGATCGATTAACCTAATACTGGTTATGAGATAATAAAATTAGCATTAAACCGAACAGGCAACGCACCAGGACTGAATCACAGGCAAAGTTTATAAATATTTATTTGATTGCATTAGGGTTGTCATTATTTAACGTTCCATATGGGGCCAATATCTCTGCATAATCCCAAGTAGTGGAAAAGTACTGGAAATATTTATACAACGAAGGCTGCCCCTATCTTGTGTAAGTACTCTTTGCACGCACTGTAATAAGCGTAGCAACAAATAAAAGACTGTTATTTCTGGTTAAAATAAAATGTTACAAAATATAATGGGCTTACTTGAAGTCGATGTAGTTCCTAAACACAAGTACGATCACAATTGAGAAAACTGCCTTTCGTTCTTCCCTCCAAGAAACAACCTCACCGACTGAGCAGAATGGTACCTCCAACCTAGTACTTACTACCTGACCTATTCAATGGAGATGTTATTGTTTGAAACGAACGGATCTCAGTTCAATGATCCACGGATCACCGTGTTTCATTCACTGTATTGTCATATAGTGGAGGTCCTGGGTTCGTTTCCCGATCCTGCCAGTATACATTTTCTTGGGGTAATAATCATTAATGATCATTGACACAATGAAAAGTTGTTTAATTTTGTTGGTCATGTTCTTAAACGCATTAAAAGGATGTGAACGAACGGTTCACTGAAATGAACGAAAAGGTGATGGCGGTTATGTAAGGAGGTGGGGGAACAAAATGGCGGATGAAAGTTATGGTTATAAACTAGTAAGGATATAAATAGAGCGGCCATATTGTTTGTTATTATTATTACGAGGTTATATACGAAGAAGGTTATAAAGGTGGCGCACTCTAGCGGTCATTTAGTTCATCAAGTGTGGTTATATATAGGTAAGGTTATGATATAAGGCGCTATCTGGTGAGCAGATTGGGAATTAAAGGGTGTTCAGGGATGGCGGTTATGTAAGGAGGTGGGGGAACAAAATGGCGGATGAAAATGCGGGGTGGGGGTAAGGGGCGTGGTCTAAAGGGTCTCCATTTTGTTTATAAGGGCGGGGTGGGGGTAAGGGGCGTGGTCAAAATGGCCGTCAAGCCCTGTCATTGGCTGGTTAGGGTAGGGTGGGGGAGGGGTGGGGGTGAGGAGGGGGTAAAGGGGCGTGGCCTAGTAGGGGTGGGGGTAAAGGGGGCGTGGCCTAGGGGTAGGGTGGGGGTAAAGGGGCGGGGCCAAATGGAGCTCTCTGATTGGTCCATATCGGTGTGCCAGAACACCCATATTAACACTACTCGAGAGCCACAGACGCTCAGGCCATGATTGGAGAAACTGGCCATTGCCTGGACTCCCACTGTTGCGCATTTATAGGACGTCACGAGAGCACTGCCGTTTCAGTCTCCGAGGAGGATTATAGGGATGAGTGGCGCAGTGCAATGACTGTGCTACAGGATTAGGGTGGTTGGAAAGGCTACTGTTGAATTTCACAAATTTGGAAGGAATGAGTTCTAGAATGTAGGGTATATTAAGGTCGTTATAAAGGGTTTTGTTGCTGACATAATAAGAGGCATTTACTATTGTTCTCAGGACTTTTGATTGAAAGGATTGGATACGCTTGATGTTCGACTTTTTTGCTGTCCCCCATAGCTCTATTCCGTATGTCCAGATTGGTTTAAGTATAACTTTGTAGATTAGTAGTTTATTTTCTATTGAGAGATGGGATGTCCTTTGTAGTTTGTACAGTTGTCGAAAGCGCCTGTTTAGTTCTTGTCTTTTTAGTCTCGTATGTGGGTTCCAGGTCTGTCATTTGTCGAAATGGAAGCCTAAGTACTGTCTCGGATACAGGGAAAGGAATAGAATTAAAATAAACTAGTGGACAAGACTTGCGACAAAGGGTGAAGGTAATATGGGAACATTTTGCTTCATTAACTTTGATCCGCCATTGGTTGCATTAATACTCGATCTCGTCAAGGTGTTTTTGAAGGTTATGGGATGCTATGTCGGGGTCTGGGTGGGATGACAAGACTGCAGTGTCATCTGCAAATGTGGCCAAGAAGGTATTGGGAGTAGAGGGAACATCAGCGGTGTATAAGTTATAGAGGATAGGGCCCAGGACACTGCCCTGTGGAACTCTTGCATTTATGGGATAGTAGTTAGTGTATTCTAAACCACAGCGGACTTGGAAGAAGCGGTTTGAAAGGTAGGACTGTAGGATTAGGAAAAGGGTCTGTGGTAAATGTCTTTTGAGCTTGTAGAGCAAACCTGCGTGCCAAACCCTGTCAAAAGCTTGAGCTATGTCAAGAAAGGCAGCAGTGCAATACTGTTTGGTTTCAAGGGCTGAGGAGATGTGATCAACAACGCGAAGGCCTTGTTGAGCAGTGGAATGTCGTTGGCGGAAACCAAACTGGTGTGTGGGAAAAAGGTTTTTAGATTCAACAATGGGAAGTAGACGTTTTAGTAGGAGTTTCTCAAATATTTTTGAGAGGATAGGGAGTAGGCTAATTGGACGATAAGATGAGGCGTCATTGGGTGGTTTACCGGGTTGGCGAATAGGACAATAATGGAGTGTTTCCAGAGGAGAGGAAAGTGCGTCGTTCGGATTATGCAATTATATGTGTAGGTTAGGAAGATTATGGCTTTAGGGGGAAGTTGTTTGAGAATTTGAGGAGTAAGGAGATCATATCCAGGGGATTTTCCGTAAGGTAAGTTTTTCAGAAGGCATTTGACCTCAGAGAGGTTAACGCTTTTTGGTGGAAGAGAGAGAAGAATAGGTGAAGTGAGGAAATCTTCCACAGTTGTGCTGTGAGTATGGCTTTGATGAGAAAGGTGAGGTGTGAAAGTATGGGTAAGATGCAGAGCAAATTCCTCCGACCTATCCCCATCCGAAGCCGCCCAGGACCCATCATCATTACAGGAAATATGAAAAAAAAAAATGTAAATTTGAAACTACATGTAGTTCTACTACATTTCAGTCTTTTTTTAATTCCCAGCTCAGAGCTATTTAACATTTTTTTTATTGAAATTATTGTGATAAAATTACAATCAGTCTAATTGGACAATAAGTAATTAGCGATAAACGTTCTTATTCAGAACATATTTACAATTTTCATTCACTCGCTCGTTCATACAGTATTTACAAACAGCAGAGACCACTAAAATCCACATAGTGCCCCCCCCCCCTGCATGTGAAAGAGGAAGCGAAAGGATGCTTCTTGGTTGGGCAGTCCCCTACACTCCTCCGTCAGCTGTGTCACCAGATAGAAGGTTGTGGAGGCTTACAAATAGCGTGAGAGCCTCAGACCCGCAGGACTTGATTAGAGAAACTGGCCATCACCAGGACTCCCACTGTCACGTATTGATAGCAGGTCATGAGGCGACTCCCGTTTTAGCCTCCGAGGAGGATTACAGGGATGAGCGGTGCAGTGCAATGACTGTGCTGGAGGATTAAGGTGTTTGGATAGCTTACAATGGAATTTCATGAATTTAGAAGGGATGATCCCAAGAATGTATGGTAAATTTAGATCGTTATGGAGAGTTTTGTTGCTATTGTAATAAGGAGCATTAACTATTATTCTCAGGACTTTTGATTAAAAGGATTAGATAAGTTTGATGTTCGACTTTTATTCGAATTACTAATCTACATAACATTGTAGATTAGTAATTTATTTTCTTTTGAGAACTGGGATGTACTTCAAAAATTTTGAAGCGATGTCCGATGGAGTCCAGAATGAAGATGAAGGAAATCGGACATGGATTTATTGGGATGGCAGTACACTGATGCTAGAGTGAGGAGGAAAGTGAAGATGCTGATTGACACTGCAGTGGGCTGAAGGAAATCATGTGCTACCAAAGAAACTATGTGATGGGAAATGGAGTTATGGACAATGACAGCGGTACCTGCATGTGCTCTTCCATCTGGGTGATCAGTTTGATAACTCTTGTACTGTCGAACAGTAAATGGTCGTTTACTCGTAAGTCTTGTTTCAATAATGAGTGCTACGTTAATTTTTTTCTTGTGGAGTAGTGCTATCAGTTCGTTAGTGTGGGTGCGAACACCACACACATTCCAATGTAGAATGGAGAATGAATTTGTAAAAACCTCCATAAAACTGGTGTAAAGGTCAGTATTTAATTAGATAGTAAGTACTATTAATAAAAAATAATTCAGTATAATTTGGAGTAAGTACCAAATTACAGATTTTGCAGTTCTAAGTAGGATATCTAATTAATGAACTCACCATCCTAACTCCTAATATGTACTATGTTTTATGACTTAAGTGGAGTATAATTTCGTAAGCTCTATTTTCGTAAAAAGTACTATTTTATGAATTAAGTGGATGATAATCATGTGAGCTCTATTTGTCACTTAAACGGATTATAAAAATGTGAGGTATGATTTACAACATAAGTGGATTATAATTATCCCAAGTCTCTTTTAGTACGTGAGCATACAATACTTAAATCAAGTTTTATATTTTGTGCACTAGTGTGGACCGTAAATATCTTAAGTCTGGTTTGGTACTTAAGTTGACCATACTTATGTAAAGTCTGTATGGACCATAATTTCGTAAAGTCCGTTCGGTACGTAAGCGGACCATAATTATCTTAAGTATGTTTTAGTACTTAAGTGTACCATAATTATGTAAAGCATGTTCTTGTACTTGAATGAACCATAAGTATGTAAATTCTATTTTGGAACTTAAGGGAGCATAAGTATGAAAAGTCTGTTTTGGCATTGAAGTGGGCCATAGTTATGAATGACTGTCATAAAATTCATATTACGCATGAAGGAAATGATATTTCGTCCTTTGCTACAAAACCGGAAACCTAAAAAAATTGATTATTTATCAAATAAATCATATTTTCGTAACCAATCACATCTCAATAAATTGTAACTATCTTTTTAAATAACAAAAAATAGTAGAATTTGATGTTTTTAATTATTAATATTTTTTTAATTTCTTTATTTGCTGTTTTATGGTTTTTCCTATGTTTGTAAATGATTTATATTAGAAAAATATTGCACGAAATTTGCAATTATTTGGTCTAATTTTTGAACATTCTTCACAAATGTATTTCCAGTCCTGATGATGCTATTGTATTTTTATGAAGTACGTTAGCATGTTTTAGCTATTTTATTGCATGATTAGACAATTGTTGTATAAGTTTCTGCATAATCTATGGTCTTTAATGAATAAAATTCATGAGGGGGGTCTATAATATATATTATAATGTCTCATACTGTTGCAGAATGTAAATTGGTTCGGTTTATTCTTTAATGAAACAGAATTTTATATTTTTTTTATTATCTTTCTTGTAGGTGAGCTATGTAATTAATATTAGCCAATATTACATTTTAATCACAAAATGAATGGGTTCTTGTAATTGTCAAATTCATTCAGTATTTAAAATTTATTACCTTAACACTCAGTAAATTTAAATTATATGAAACATGTATTAAATGCTGAAAGTAGAGGCCGCTTTTTTAAAAAAAAATAGAAATAAATTCGTTTTATATGATTTTGTAAACCTAACGGGGAATCAACAATACTCTAAATAAGTTCCAAATAAGTTAGTGTTTCCAACACTAAGTAAGTTATGCCAAAGAACTATGCCATTGTAGTAACATAAACTAGAAAACGATAATTTTAGGGATTCGTTCATATACAGTCGAACCTCGATATATCAAATTCCTTGATAAATCAAAGTTACCTCTACATATCAAAGAACTGGTCTGAAAGAACTCGATATCTCGAATTTTCATGTTGGTGGGCCTGGAACCGAACCTCTATGTGTCGAAGTTTTTATTGGTAAATCTCTATATATCCAAGTTGTTTTGGTAACAACAATAGCATTTAGACGAAACTCAGTTGTGGAATTTGAGACTATTTAAACGACTATCGTCATAATACATCATGTAACCTGCACACTAAATCCACTTTTATGTACAGTTTAGTGTTAATTATTGTCATCAGTTTGTCCGAGTCCAGTTTGCGACAGAAAAGTGCACGTGGGAACCTTAGTTCTCGACTTTGGTTGTGAATGTTAACCATTCGACCGTATCTTTATTCTGTGCAATAGCAAAAGAATCTCATATGAAGGAATATTCAAAAATTCATAGAGGCCATAAACAACGGGGATAAGACAAAGAGCAGTTTGGTAAACCAGCCAACTACAATATTACAACAAACAAAGAAAAGTACGAAAACTAAGCATCGTCATCAAAGAGACTTAAAGACTAAATCAAAGCCATTGACGTGTGTTCTGCAGTGGTTAAAGCATTGATGAGATAAAGAGAACTTACCTAAGAATGCGTTCGCCTACCAAAGCAACAGAGTTTGCAAAACCACATAGTAAACTAAATATAAGAAATAGTAGTTAAAGACGTCAGACCTTAACAGTAAGTAATTCAGAATTTTGACAATAGGAATAAATTTGTTTTCAAATTTACGTACCAGTGAATGTGAAATTGTTTACAATAAACTGTGTACACAGAGGAGTGCAACACTACCTGAGCTAACCTAAGGGTACACACACGAGGACATATTCAATGCTGATGAGATGAGCATTGCTTACCTGAGCCACATGTGCCATGACGGAAAAAGCCTGCTTAGAGAAAACTGAACAGTAATTGTGGAAGCTTAGCCCTTCATGATTGGCAATACAAAAAACCCTCAATTTTTCAAAGGAGTTTAAAGTTTACCTATTGGCGATACGTAAAACCAAAGATCTCATAATTCGATATAATGTAGTTTATCTAATTGCAGTGAGTACAGAATTATTATAGTGTGAGCCTGTATTTATCGAAGTCCGAAATCACCTCAATAAACCGAACCCGTTCTAAGGGCAACGATCTTCGAGGACTTAGGGATTCAGATCGTAACAACCGAATTTTTGTATATAAAAAAAAAAAAGGCGGAAACGTCATACGTATCTACATATACATAAAATTGGTTTATAATAACAAATTATTGCATAAAAATTATGCGTTTAATGTGTTTTTTATTAAATACATAATAATGATTAATTTGCTTATGTTTTAAAAAAAAATCACTGACAAGTCAGTCTGGTCTGCCTTCTATGTAGCTTTGTATTTTGCAATGTAAATCAGGTTTTTTGTAATTTTAGCCGTACGATAAAACTTTCAAAATTGGACATATCCTCTTTTGGTAGAAAGTTGGTTAACAATTAATAAAATTATATAATATTGACTAATTTTATTATATCCTTTTAAATCAAATACTTTCAATACTATACTCTAAAATAATACATTAGGAACTCATTATAATACACAAAACTGATTTTAAAATAAAACACTCAAAGACAACGTCTTGATGACAGTAATGAGTCTACACCATCACCAAAGAGCAAAGATAATTATTTAAACAGATGGATATTAAGACAAATATAATTCAATAATTTATTCATAATTTTAAAAACGTTGAAAAATAAAATCTAACAAGAAAAATATTATTATTATAGTAATGATACTATTATTATATCAAATAGTTTTCCTGAGGATCCCTGCAAGCTTCACCAGTATTTTCGTCAACTAATGCTTGTTCAATTTAGTTTTTAGGAACAATATTTTTATGAAAAAGAAGTTAAGGGTGGTTGATCCCATGTTTCGCCAAAAGTATATGAATGTCTAATTGTTTGAGAAGCAACAGTCACTCCAGGACTTAAAGCTGTTATGGTGTTAGTCAAACCAGAGAAGCAGCTATTTCTTCTTGAAATAGTTTGAAAGTTAACAAGAGGCATCATGGTTAACTTTTATGGTGCGATAAGACTGTACGAAGCGGAAGGAATGAGAACTAACGGCACTTGTCCCTTTCTGTTAAAAACCGGCATTTTCTGGGCTCGTTTTCTGAAGGATTCAACACGATTTGAGCTGAAAACGATTGCCTATTGGTAAAGACTGACTAGAACTTCGAACTAAAACAATAATGAAATTTTAGAAAAACAAAACTGGATTTATACATAATTATCCGCCTCATATATCGACGAAATGATATTCGCACGTGCAGGGCAAGTAGCAGTTGGTAGACTGGATGTGCGCAAGGTCGTAGGTTCGAGTCCTTACTTATTAAGTATATTTTTTCTTTGCTTAATAGTTAATAATAGTAACTGCAACAATCAATTTTATTTATTTTTCATTAATACACTACACCGGCCTTATTAAAATTCAATTTTAAACCTGTTCTTTGATATTCATTGTTCTTGGAATTAATCCGTATTTAATGTAATAATGTTTCATTTTCAATTTTGTATTTCCTTTGTAAATTATAAACTAAAAATAGCACGACATGTAGTTATTAATTTCATTTCTTTATCTTTATTATCTAATTTCGTACTTTTATTTAATATTTAAATTATATCGATTTTTATTTTATTTTACCTGTTAAAGATTCCATTTTAAATATGGATCAATTCTACTTAGAGAAAACTAAACGGCAAATGTGGAACCGTAGCCCTTGATGATTGGCAAAACAAAAAACCCACAACTTTTTAAAGGAATTAAAAGTATCCCTATAGACTACACATAAAACCAAAGATCTTATAATTCAATAAAATGTAGTCTATCTGATTGCAGTGAGTACAGAATTATTTTAGTGTGAGCCTGTATTTATCGAAGTACGAAATCACCTCAATAAAAATTAACCACAGTATATCGAAATCTTTGATAACTCGATGTTATCTCGTTTCCCTCGTTGTTCCACGTTAGTTCGAAGCCGATAACTTAAAGAAAAGAAAAAACATTAGAATATAAGCTTTTTTTATAATATTTGAACAATGACTGCTTAAGAATGCATAACAAATAGTTTTATATTAATGTCAATCAAGAAAAATATGAAACATTCACGAAGAGAGACACGTGTCTCTCCTAGTGCAGAATGTGTTCCCTTCAGAAACACGTGTCGCTTATTTAAACAAACGCCGAAACAAATAATGGATAAGAACTACAAGAATTACTTGAAATGACGAAAACTGACTAACTTCCAAAGACCAAAGATCGATTAACCTAATACTGGTTATGAGATAATAAAATTAGCATTAAACCGAACAGGCAACGCACCAGGACTGAATCACAGGCAAAGTTTATAAATATTTATTTGATTGCATTAGGGTTGTCATTATTTAACGTTCCATATGGGGCCAATATCTCTGCATAATCCCAAGTAGTGGAAAAGTACTGGAAATATTTATACAACGAAGGCTGCCCCTATCTTGTGTAAGTACTCTTTGCACGCACTGTAATAAGCGTAGCAACAAATAAAAGACTGTTATTTCTGGTTAAAATAAAATGTTACAAAATATAATGGGCTTACTTGAAGTCGATGTAGTTCCTAAACACAAGTACGATCACAATTGAGAAAACTGCCTTTCGTTCTTCCCTCCAAGAAACAACCTCACCGACTGAGCAGAATGGTACCTCCAACCTAGTACTTACTACCTGACCTATTCAATGGAGATGTTATTGTTTGAAACGAACGGATCTCAGTTCAATGATCCACGGATCACCGTGTTTCATTCACTGTATTGTCATATAGTGGAGGTCCTGGGTTCGTTTCCCGATCCTGCCAGTATACATTTTCTTGGGGTAATAATCATTAATGATCTTTGACACAATGAAAAGTTGTTTAATTTTGTTGGTCATGTTCTTAAACGCATTAAAAGGATGTGAACGAACGGTTCACTGAAATGAACGAAAAGGTGAACCAATTAAGGTGAAACCCTTCAGTAGCTATGGTTCAGCAAAAACCGAGATTTTGCTTACTTCACAACAATACGTTAAATATTTTATCTTGGTATTCCCATTCCAGGTTGTGGTTATCAGATGTACATAGTAGAAAGGTTTGATACGGGTTGTATTTTCATTTCATATGTTCAATCTGTACCACAAATTCAATATATATTTTTTTATTAAGTAAATACGTTGCTTATAAGTTCCATAAATGGAGTTAATACTGCACGTTGAAAAAAACTGTGATGTAACAAAGTGGAGCGGATAGAGAAAAACTAATTTCATATTTAGATTCAGCCTCTTAGATATAGCTAACAACAGTTCTCTAATCCTAGGCAACAAAAAAATTCATGTGTTTCTTGTAAGTCTGTGTTATATAAACCATTTTATGACACATAAATAGAAAAAGCTCAATTCAAAAGTGAACTTTATAACAGACGTAATTAGTTATATCATGAAAATGTTTCTTAATTCAAAAATAAATTGAACTAAACAAATAATACCTTTTATTCATCATGTTCTTATATGATTCTGTAAATAAAGTTTACAATTCTCATGATACCTTCTGAGTATTAAGAAATATTCGAACTGTCTGGAAACATTGACCACTGTTGTATGTTAAAGATTAAATCTAAATGTAAAACTGGTGAGGCAAGACTCTCAATACACAGCACAGACTGGCTTCACAGTTCGGACCGGTCGAGATCAGACACAGTGTGATTGCTCATGCATGTGGGTTTTACGCATGTTCAATTTGGTGAATTCTCAAGTCTTCACGTGGCTTTTTAGGACCGACGATAGAGCAAAGTACACAATACCTGATTTCCGAAGGCCCTACTTCCCTTAACCATTGTCATCTTACAAAAAGATCGTACCTGTCTCCATCCCCTACGAACTTTCACATTCCTTTGCCTAAAACATTCTGCCAGAACCTGATTCCTTTCTTTCTCTTTTACTTCTAGTTAATATATAAACATAAGTGTCGCGTTCTTATGAAACGGTTTATTCTAAATACTAATTTCTTTTTCAGAATGTATCCAACTTTTAAGTTGAGATTTCAAATTTGTATTCTGTTTTGGACAACTCCAAATTCTAAAATTGTTCAAAAAAACATTCGGGCTTTTATTTAACTTTTTTTTTTGCAGGGTAGGTTTTTAGGTTTTCAAAATTGGACACATTAGGAACTCATTTTTACACACAATATTGTTTTCAATTTTGTGTGTTAAAATGAACAACACAATTGTTGTTGTTCAAATATAAACATTCAAAGACAACATCTTGATCACAATAAGTCTCTACCATCACCGAAGAGCAAAGATAATTATTTTTAAAAGTTAAATATTATTCAATAATGTACTCACATTTTTAACAACATTGAAAAATAAAATCTAACACTGATTGTTTTGGATTTATCATGAACAGTTACCGAAATTGTATCCTTCAAAAAACGTGTTTCCTATCCCTATCTTTGTTTACTACCTACTGTCAATAGTGGCATATTATTATTTTTTGTTTTATTAATAATAGAAATAAACAGAGTGGCCTATAGTGTTTGCCATAAAGGTCCTTACTAGAGGCAGGGTAGTTCAATTGGAAGAGCCCCTGACCATATAACTTATATTGGCGATTCCCAGATCTGGCCACTGAATTCTTTGGACGTTAGGTATTAATAATTAAGTACAATTATAAATGTTTATATAAATGAAGGTGAGAAATTAATTGAAAAATGGAAGATATTAGTGTTAGATCCATTGGTTTAAATGTATGTTGTAACTACCGGTGTTTTTAAAGTCCAATTTTAGACAACTAGAGCTCATTATGAAATCAGTTTACTGTGTACTTAAAAATTATTCACCTGTATGAAACTTCTTTATGGCGATAAAATTACAATCTGCCATATTGGGAAATAAGCAATTGTGATAAATGTTCTCATCCATACCAGTACAGGTGGCGAGAAACATATACACTCAGGACATGATTGGAGAAACTGGGCAAGGACGATTGCCAGGACGCCCACTGTCACGGATTTATAGCAGGCCTAGAGACCACTGCCGCTTTAGTCTCTGAGGAGGATTATAGGGATGTGAAGAGAAGTGTAATGAGAGAAATAGGGGATTAGGGATGAGTTCAAGAACGTAGGTTTTACGATAGTTATGAAGGGGTTTTGTTGCTGACGTAATAAGGGACGTTAACTATTGTTCTCAGGAGTTTTGATTGAAAGATTGGATACCCTTGATGTTTGCCTTTTTTGGTGTCCCCCATAGCTCTATTCCGTATGTCCAGATTGGCTTTAGAATAACTTTGTAAGTTAGTAATCTATTTTCTTTTGAGATGGGATGCCCTAGCATGTACAAGTGTCTAAAGCGTCAGTTTAGTTCTTGTTTTTTTAGCTTGGTATGTGTTCTCTAGCCTACCTATGCCTCTAAGACACCAGCCTTTTGTTGATACAGAAGCCTAAATATCTTTCTGTCTTGGATACAGGAAGAGGAATGGAATTTAAAAAAATCTAGTGGACAGGACTTGCGGCAGAGTGTAATGTGGGAAGACTTTTCTTCATTAACTTTGTTGCGCCGTTGTCTTCACCAATACTCGATATCATCAAGGTGTTTTTAAAGGTTGAAGGTCCCAAGTTATGGAATGCTATGTCGAGGTCTAGGTGGGATATTCAAATGTTCTTAAGAAGGTATTGGGGGTAGAGGGGACATCAGCGATGTACAGGTTATAGAGGATGGAACACTGCCCTGTGGAAGTCCTGCTTTTATGGCATAGTAGCTAAAATATCCTAAACTACAGCGGACTTGGAAGAAGTGGTTTAAAACTATTAGGTGATAGCAATGTACTCATTTTCTTAATTGTTGACAAGCAATGGTCGTGTTTTAAACACGGCATAAAAGAATCAAAAAACCTGACTAACTAATCTATATTATTATCAGTTCAGTGTACACATTACCCATTATTACATGTTGAATGTATGTGTTGGCAGGAGATAACAGATCAGTTTGAGAGTAGAACGTACGTCCGTATCTTATCAATGTTTGTTGTGAACGGATAATAGACTGAATGCGATATTGTTTGTAAAGTACGTGTGATAGGATTTATCATAATAAATTAATAAAATAAAGTCCGGATTATAGTGCAATTGCACTTTTTCCCGCTGGCTTTGAACTGATTAGGAACAATTTTTTTTACGAATTATGCCATCATAATATTCTTTTGTCATTAATATGCTTAAATTTTATGTAGAACGGAATAGCAGTTTTTTAAAAATGTTCGTGAAAATTGCCAAATTTATGATTTTACTTTTAAAAAATTCCATATTTTGCCCAAATTAAAAAAGTAAACATAACCAAAAAAAAGTTGTTTAAGTAATGCTTGACTGTTTCTAAACACTAAACAAATTCTAATTTTCAGGGAAATTTTCAAACTTTTTCAAGTTTTTTTATCTCTCCTGGATAGCCAATCAGCCCACACTATTCCCCTACCTTTCATTTACGTCCCTTACACTTAGGCTTAGTTTATTATTAAGATAAAATTACCTGCAAACAAGCTACGAGTCCGACCCTCCACAGTCCACAGTGGGTAACTGCTTACAAAGGATTTATGGAATGTCAGCTCTCTCCAGAACCCAGAGGAAGGACTGTTGTATGCAGAACACTTCACGAAATTGGGACAATTTATTCCAACAGTGTCTGAGAGTGCCCAAACAGTGACAGAAATGAAGGGCGTATTAGTCTTATTAAAAATTAATACGGATTTATCACTCATTCAATCGCATTAGAGACAACCTCTAACTGACATTGTGTAAAATGTTGGGAACGAATTATAAAAGCACAGACAACGACAAGGGTCGATTGTTGATGTACAAATTTTCAATAGTTGTCGGCAAAATTCCTGTGCATGGACATCACAAAATAATAAATACGACCATAAACAGTGAAGATGTGAGACCTGCGTCAGTTCTACATACTGGACCTCAAATAATATGATTTTGAAAAGTACGTAGTCGTAAATTTCAATTAAGGGAATGGTTAAATAAAAAATACACTCACACTTAATATACATCAAATTATGTTTCTTCTTTAAACAAAAAAATTATATTCTTTCACAATTTATTTTATATTTTTCATATCTTGTACTTTTTAAAAAAAAGATATACGAACTATGTGGGTTTCCAATTAATGCAACACTAATTAAATCAATAAATAAAAAATGCTCCCTTTTGTTATCAACTTTATATTTTCAACAAATTATGCATATTACTGGAGACTTCTTTGCTGTGTTAAAATTTCAATCTGCCTTATCAGGCAATAAGTAATTGTTATAAATGTTCTCATACATACCATATTTACAAATGCATTCACTCACTCATTCATGTATTATATGCCTATTATTGATTAATAATAAAACATACAAATTATTTACTTTTGTCGATAAAACACTGAGGTAAACAAAAAATACATATTTTCAGCGTAAATATTTTTTATAAATAAATTCTTTTGAACATTTTATTTTATTGATTTATTTTTCCACCCTACCCAAATAGGTAACTTTTTTCTGCAGAAAAGAAGTGAATGGCAGGATTTTATTGCACAATTTTGCACGATTTGGCTTTTTTACTGAACGTTGTATAATTGTTCTAATGGAAGAAATCCCAACTCTCATCACAATTATTCATCACCAGGCCCTTTTTGCATTGTATATTTTTTTTACCACAAATTCGATTAGTGTTAGCTCGTAAGAACTCCTTAATATGTATCGCTGATGCCAGTACAAGTGGCCCATCCCAATCAATGTATAAGTTTTTTGAATTTCAATTGATAAATAAAAGGGAATTTGATTAAGAGTTAAGAGTTCTATATATCATTACACTTGTTTATACAATATATAATTTCTATAAAATAGCACAACTTGTATATAATGTAGTGATGCTACAGGAAATACAAAATAATTTGTAAATAGATTCGCCTGAGGATCTATAATTATATATAATTATCTGTAAATTTAAAGGGGCTATGAAGGAAATAAAAAAAAAAGTTAAGAGTTCTAAACTTTTCTTAGAGAGTGCGCTAAGAAAAACAACCACTGGGTTGTCGAAGAGCAGATATACACCATGTTGGTTTTCTTATTGAAGAACAGATCGGTGAGGGATACCCGTGGGTTATTGCTTTTCTAACCCATTCCCTCTGCCTTGTGGAGTCCAAAAGGGGAAAAACTCTTGCCAAAATCATATACTTTAGGAGGGCAAGAGAACTCACCAGCTTTCGCAATGTACTTTTATTTATAAAATTTATAAAAATAAGTATAAAAAAAAAGTTATAGACATCTCCATTTCTCGACTCAATTTAGTAATAAAATAGAAAATGTACTCCAAAGGTCCTATTGGATTTCGCACTTCCCGGCTAACTTCACCCAACCTCCCGCTGCGTACGGTGCCCCGCTAGTTATCCGCTTGATTGACAATACAGCTTAATGTCTTCCAACAAATATCCAATATGACAAAGGTCCTACATACCTCTCTCAAGAGGTTAAGGAACATTGACCTGCACCCGTTGCTTGGTGTGCCTTTGGTGGGTGAGTTCATCCGCCGGTGACACATCAAGTTTTTTGACTCGTTGCACAGACCCAGTGTTAAACATTATAACCCCACCACCCCTCCCACATCGATGGCAACAGACCATCGAGGAAAAATTAGGTTAAGAATTAGTATGTGAGTTAGTTTTAAGTTTGATCAAAAAGGTGAACCCCATCACCTTAATTAGACTCAGTTCAGTCCAGTCACGTATAATGTGTTTCATTATACTTGTTAATTCCATTATATAATTTTTTTTTAATTCAAAACCAGTATATAATCTACCGACGCTACAGGAAATACAAAAATAATTTGTAAATACCTTCCCCTGAGGATCTATAATTGTAAATAATGATCTGTAAATTTAAGGGGCTATGAAGGATCCGGTACATGTACTACTGTGAGATTGTGACTGAATGTTTAGTAGGAAGATTACTATGGGTGTTGAAATAAAAGTCATTCCCTTTATCTGATAAGTTATATTTACAAAATATTCATAACAATAAAGCTAAATTATGGTGAAGAACAAAATTGTACAAACAACAGAATTGAGGCTGATGATGATTTTGAGTTACTGTCGTTTTCTTCCCAGTTTTTTCTTTGCCAATTCAAGTTATCTTACATTGTCCGAGTATCCCAACTGGCTGGTCCATTCCCTCCTTCCAATCAAATAAATAGAGCCAAGGAACCGATACTAACTGCTTATTTATAAGACAACAATTTTCTTTTTCATGTTGGGCAAATGTTTTGAGAGTAATGTTCGGATTTGAGTCAAGTTATGAATTCGCATATTAGTCACGAA
Organism: Acanthosoma haemorrhoidale; assembly: GCA_930367205.1. Lineage (NCBI taxonomy): Eukaryota > Metazoa > Arthropoda > Insecta > Hemiptera > Acanthosomatidae > Acanthosoma > Acanthosoma haemorrhoidale. The sequence goes on along the minus strand of OV884011.1, from coordinate 154,656,756 downwards.
ACAATTTAATGGATCTAGGCAGGCACATTCCATACTAATACGAACTGGTGGTGGAATAGATTTTCTTGCCGCGCGAGTACGCGCACTAGATTCTGAAATTTGTATGTCTTGTGAAGGCACTAGATTAGTCCGATACACTCCTAATGTAAATGAGGTCAGGGTGGATCTTATAGTCACTACACCGTTTATTACTATTTGGTAAGGTATGGGGGACAAAATAGGGGTTATGGAAAACTTCTTTAGTCTGGTGCATTTAGACAGGTAAGAAGGAAACTCTTCAGTAACTATGAAGTTAATGAGCTCCAATTCTCTCAACATTTCGAGACTTGCAACTGCATTAAGAACTTTCTTAGTATCTCCAACACTGCAATTGAAACCGTAAACATTCAAACAGAGCTTCTTCAGGTTGACAAGCGAATTTAGCGAAGTGTTGAAGATTTCAGGCGTGATGTGACTTAATCCGTTAACTATTTGCATGGACAGGGAATTTAAAGTCTTCCCCAAATTCACTTTCTCGAACAATGTGATGACATCCGGATCACACTTTCCCAATTTCAGCTGTGTCAAACTGTCGACTGTTTGGATTTCGCAGAACAGTTCATACCAATAGTCATTCATTCTTTCTCCTACCTGGTAAATACCTCGCATATCGAGTGTCTTTGAACCTTTCTCTTTGGCTACCCTAGCTAACTGTTTCAGGTTCGATGTGGAGCAGGATTTAATCTTGATTGTCCGCCAGTTGATTTTTCGAGATATGACAGAATACCACAGGTGAGAAACTTGTGACGCTCTTATCAAATCAGGGGTGTCCATAAATTTTGTACAATTGAGGAGCACAATTACTGCCACCTGTGGATCCCTCATGCTGGGGTTGACCTCCATCTCAGGCACCTGTAAAATATAAACACGATTATTATTGCATAGATGAGAGAGACTCTACATTCATTACTATATGAAAAAAAAAAATGGAAACTTGAAACTATGCGGGCCCGTTCCGCTACGTTTCAGTATTTTTTGTATTCCCAGCTCAGAGATATTTAACATTTTTTTTATATTGAATCTCTTTTACTCAAGTGGACCGTAAGTATGAAAAGATTGTTTTGGCATTAATCTGAGCCATATTTATTTACGACTGTCATAAAATCCGTATTACGCATGAAGGGGAATGATATTTTGTCTTTTGCTACAAAACCGGAAACCTAAAAAAACCGATTATTCATCAAATAAATCATATTTTCGTAATTAATCACATCCCAACAAATTCTTGGTCACATTCAATGATGTTTTTAAATTAAATAAAATACTTTTAGAGTATTTGATGTTTTTAACTATTAATATTTTATGGGGTTTCCTATGTTTCTAAATGATTTATATTAGAAAAATATTGCACGAAATTTACAATCATTTTGGTCTAATTTTTTAACATTCTTCACAAATGTATTTCTCAGTCCTGATGATGCTATTGTATTTCTTTAAAGTACGTTAGCATATTTGAATATTTTAGCTATTTTATTGCATGATTAGACAATTGTTGTATAAGTGTCTGCATAATCTATGGTCTTTAATGAATAAAATTCGTGGGGGGGGTCTATAAAAAATATTTCATAATGTCTCATACTGTTGCAGAATGTAAATTGGTTCGGTTTATGCTTTAATGAAACGAAAATTTAATTTTTTTTTTTATTATTTTTCTTCTAGGTGAACTATGTAATTAATATTAGCTAATATTAGATTTTAATCACAAAATGAATGGGTTCTTGTAATTGTCAAATTCATTCAGTATTTAAAATTAATTACCTTAATTCTCAGTAAATTAAATTATACGAAACATGCAAAAAAAGGAGGCCGCTATTTAAAAAAAAAATAGAAATAAATTCGTGATATTTTATATGATTTTTTAAATCTTACAGAGAATCAACAATACTTTAAATAAGTTCCAAACAAGTAAGTGTTTCCAACACTAAGTAATTAATGCCAAAGAACTATGCAATTGTAGTAGTATAAACTAGAAAATGACAATTTTAGGGATTCGTTCACATACAGTCAAAGTTCGATTTATCGAATTCCTTGATGCATCGAAGTTACCTCTACATAACAAAGAGCTGTTCAGAAAAGCCTCCGAAAGTAGTAATTTAAGACATTATTGAATATTACTGTTAAGTCAGACCTTAACAGTAAGTAATTCAGAATTTTGAGAAAAGAAATAAATTTGTTTTCAAATTTACGTACCAGTGAAAGTGAAAAGTTGATCGTCTACCAACTGTGTACACAGAGGAGTGCAACACTACCTGAGCTAACCAAAGGGTACACACACCAGGACATATTCAATCCAAATGCATTTCGAAAGTGATCTGCCGCGCACATGGTGGCCACCACCTTCTTTGGTAGTGGATAGTTTTAATATGCTGGTGAAATCTTTTACCTTGCTCCTAACTGGTGTGTCCTAAAGAACAAAGAAAAGTACAAAAACTAACCATTCTCATCAAAGGGACTTAAAAGACCTAAGGGGTACACACACACGAGGGCATATTCAATGCTGATGTGACGAGCATTGCTTACCTGAGCCACAGGTGCCATGACGGGAAAAGCAGCAACCAGTCTGCTTGGAGAAAACTGAACAGCAATTGTGGAACCTTAGCCCTTGATGATTGGCGATACAAAAAACCTTCATTTTTTTAAAGGGGTTAAACGTTTACCTATGGACTATACGTAAAACCAAAGATGTTATAATTCAATAAAATGTAGTTTATCTAATTGCAGTGAGTGCAGAATTATTTTAGTGTGAGCCTGATTTATCGAAGTCCGAAATCACCTCAATAAATCGAACCGCAGTATATCGAACTCTTTGATACCTCGATGTTTTCGTGTTTCACTCGAGGTCCCGCTGTAATTCGCAGCCGATAAGTTACAAAAAACATATTTGAATATAATACTTTTATAATATTTTAACATCGACTACTTAATAATGCATAACAAATAGTTTGATATCAATGTCAATCAAGAAAAATATGAAATATTCACGAAAGAGAGACACGTGTCTCTCCTAGTACAGAATGTGTTCCCTACAGAAACACGTGTCGCTTATTAAAACAAACGCCAAAACAAATAATGGATAAAAACTACAAGAATTACTTGAAATGACGAAAACTGACCAACTTACAAAGGTCAAAGCTTGATTAACCTTCACACTGGTGATGAGATAATAAAGTTAGCATTAAACTGAACAGGCAATGCACCAGGACTGAATCACAGGCGAAATTTATAAATATTTATTTTACCGTTTCCTAATGTCTATTACTGTATTCCATAAATAATGGTTTTAGCAAGTACTTGTAATTGATATTAATTATTATTTTTAGTTCACAAAATAAAAGGTTGGAGGGGGGGCATCCAATGCCTTCATGTGTGATCAGTGATCATGCCTATCGGATCAATATCTCTGCATAATCCCAAGTAGTGGAAAAGTACTGGAAATATTTATACAAGGAAGGCTGCCCCTATCTTGTGCAAGTACTCTTTACACGCACTGTAATAATCGTAGCAACAAATAAAAGACTGATATTTCTGTCTAAAATAAAATGTTACAAAATATAATGGGCTTACTTGAAGTCGATGTAGTTCCTAAACACAAGTATGATCACAATTGAGAAAACTGTCTTTCGATCTTCCCTCGAAGACACAGACTTGCCAAATGAGCAGAATCGTACTGCCAACCTATTACTTACTACCTGACCTATCCAATGGAGATGTTATTGTTTGAAACGAACGGATCTCAGTTCAATGATCCACGGATCACCGTGTTTCATTCACTGTATTGTCATATAGTGGAGGTCCTGGGTTTGTTTCCCGATCCTGCCAGTATACATTTGCTTGGGGTGATAATTATTAATAATCATTGACTCTATGATGTGTCGTTTAATTTTGTTGGTTACGTTCTTAAACGTATTGAAAGGATTTGAATGAACGGTTCACTGAAATGAACGAAGGTGGAAACACTTCAGTAGCTCCGGTTCAGAAAAAAGGAACCATTTTGATTATTTCATAACAATACCTTAAATATTTTATGTTGGTCTTCCCACTCCAGGTTGTGGTTATCTGATGTACAAAGTAGAAAGGTTTGATAGGGGTTGTATTTTCATTTCATATGTTCAATTCGTACCACATTTTTCAATTGAGTATACATTTTTTTTGGTAAAAAGCTAATTTTCAATTTTTCAATTCAATCAACACACAAAATCTTTTATGTGTTTGTTAGTTTAAGGGTTTCTTTGATTTTTTCCCTCAATAACCCTTAGTGATTATTAAAAATTAGTAATAATAGTGGGGTCTACACCGCAATAAAAATTGTTAATACTCTTAGGTTTTGAAAATACTTATTATACCTTTATAACGATCTTATAGGGCCTAGGGATTCAGATCGTTACAACCGAATTTTTGTTTAAAAAAGGTGGTAAATTTTATACGTATCTATAATAAAAAAAAAAAGGTTTATAATAACAAATTATTGCATAAAAAAGAATGTGACAAGTATGATGTGGTTTTTATTGAATACATAATTGTGATAAATTTGCTAATGTTTAAAAAAAAACAATCAGTTATATAGTTCTGCTTTAAATAACAAGAATAAATAGTTTTGTTTAAAGCCATCAAAAACTTCTGGTGTATTTATTTCACTTCTTCAGCGTCGCCTGAATTACAGGCAATTTTAATAAAAAAAAAAATAAGTAAACACGTGGCTTTTATTCTAGTCACCATAGCTCGTAACGGATCCTCACTGGAGAATTTAAAAGGCAGAGGTAATTTAAAAATATTGTTAAAGGCGAATTATCTTGCTCCTAACTGGTGTCTCCAGAATTTTCAATAAAACGATCTAATCGGCTGAGTAAATTGCGCCCCGAATTTACAAAGGCAGGATCGTTGATGAGTTATTGTCTTTGTTGCGTCCGTCAAAAAATCCTGATTTAATTTTCTCCGTACTAAACTGAGGCATTTTCCTCCTGTTAATAAATAGGTGCCAATTTTCTGAAAAATATGACTTAAGTTACTGGATGTTTAATTTATCTGATAAATTTTCCTGGACCACACAGCAGACCGACAAAATGGCAAATTTACAGGAACCAATCCTTGTATATGTGATTTAGAACTGGACAAAGTGGAGTTAATACTGCACGTCGAAAAAAACTGTAATGTAACAAAGTGAAGCAGATAGAGAAAAACTAATTTCATATTTAGATTCAGCCTCTTAGATATAGCTAACAGTTCTCTAATCCTAGGCAACAAAAAAAATATGTGTTTCTTGTAGGTCTGTGTTATATAAACCATTTTATGATACATAAATAGAATAAGCTCAATTCAAAAGTGAACTTTGAAACAGACGTAATTAGTTATATCATAAAAATGTTTCTTAATTTAAAAATAAATTGAATTAAACAAATAATACCTTTTATTCATCATGTTCTTATATGATTCTGTAAATAAAGTTTACAATTCTCATAATAGCTTCTGAGTATTAAGAAATATTCGAGCTGTCTGGAAACATTTGACCACTGGTGTATGTTAAAGATTAAATCTAAATGTAAAACTGGTGAGGCAAGCCTCTCAAAACACAGCACAGACTGGCTTCACAGTTCGGACCGGCCGAGATCAGACACAGTGTGATTGCTCATGCATGTGTGTTTTACGCATGTTCAATTTGGTGAATTCTCAAGTCTTCACCTGGCTTTTTAGGACCGACGATAGAGCAAAGTACACAATACCTGATTTCCGAAGGCCCTACTTCCCTTAACCATTGTCATCTTACAAAAAGATCGTACCTGTTTCCATCCCCTACGAACTTTCACATTCCTTTGCCTAAAACATTCTGCCAGAACCTGATTGCTTTTTCTCTCTTTCTAATATATAAACATAAGTGTCACGTTCTTATGAAACGGTTTATTTTAAATGCTAATTTCTTTTTCAGAATGTATCCAACTTTTAAGTAACACTGTTTGTATTAATTGTAAATATGTATTCCGTGAATCTGTTTGAACAACTCCAAATTCTAAAAAACAGTAAATGGTTTGCCGTTGATAGAATAAATTTCTGACATGTCGGCCTTCTATGTAGCTTTGTATTTTGCAGGGTAAATTTGGTTTTAAGTAATTTTAGCCATACGATAAAATTATCAAAATTAAACATCTCCTCTTTTGGAAGAAAGTTGGTTAACAAATAATAAAAATTATATAGTGTTACATAATTTTATTATTTCCTTTTAAATCAAATATTTTCAATAATTTACTTTAAAATAACACATTACGAACACCTCATAACCCACAAATTTGTTTTTAAAATAAAACATTCAAAGACCAGGTCTTGATCACAATAAATCAGTCTCCACGATCACCAAAGAGCAAAACCAATTATTTTTAAAGACAAATATCATTCAATAATTTTCTCATAATTTTAGAAACATTGAAAAATAAAATCTAACAGAAAAAAAAAATTTAATTATAGGAAATGATACTATATCTTGAGGAAAACTTTTTTTTCAATTCAACATGTTACTAGATTGTTATTACATGTTGTTATTCCTTCCCATGTTAAATTCTATTATATGTAACATAGTGACATAATATATACATATGTATAAAATTTAAGTCCAAGCGCCGCTAGTGCCCAGCCTTAATCCCCAAACATATGTTATGTGTACATATGCTTACATGTAATACCTATAGATAGAGGTGACTTGGAATAAATAAAGCAGTCTTGTGAAAACGTTCTACCTGTTCTGATTACCTACGTTTCTGAGATTTTAGTTTGATTAACTTTAACTGGTGCCAAAACCCGGGAACCATGGAGAAAGAGAGTTATAGAGTGCGGGCATAAATTTTTTTTGTTGTTTTTTTCTTCTATACGCGAAAGAGAGAAGATGACTGAAGGAGAAGTGTTGAGACAGCCCGTCTTGAATCTCGTAGAGGGACCAGATATTGGAAGAGTGGGAACTATGCCAGAAGTTCATGCCACGGCGCTCGCGCTGATGAGGGTAAAAGCGATAAATACCCAGGATCGGAGGAAGGCGGTTTCGGAGCTGGAGAGATTCACAGGGGAACTGGGTGAACATCATGTTCTAAAAGGAGGAGACCGTCTCACAGCTTTAATTGGAACTAAAGTGGAAGAAAATCTGATAGATTCCAGAGACTCGGAATCGTTGAAGGTGGCCCTGATATGTCGAGTCAAGAGGTGTATACTCAATCAAATTCAGGCAGACGAAGATACCACGTGGGAAGTAATAAAGATGATATTGAAGAAGGCGTGTGGAGGAGGACGATGGAGTCCCGAGGAGGACATATTCCAGATGTTTACGGAGACGAAGTCCCCAAGAAAAAGTAACGTGCAATATGCTGCGGGGTTGGTAGTCCGTTTCAATAAGATAACGGAGAAGATGAGAGAGTCGATTAGCGTAGAAGGGGTGGAGGGGAGAATGGGATTTTAATCCACAATTATAAGCGTGCAACTGGCAAAGGAGACAGCAGGAAAGGAAGGATTCTTTGATGAGCGCTCGTTCTCGGACTGTGCACAAACGATGATCGACGGTAGTGTCAAGGAGGAAGAAGTGAGGTTGCAGGACGTTAACAGTGAGTGGAGTTGGCTTGCATATAAAAGAACCCGCACCCTGAAACCAGCTTGGAGGAGACCAGAAACTTCCGTTGTCGGCAGAGACAAGAAGGAAGAAGTGAGGTTGCAGGAGGTCAACAGTGAGTGGAGTTGGCTTGCATAATGTGATGAAATGGAATGCTTAATATTCCATATGTTTAATTTATCATATGTTCAATTGTTCAAATTTATTTTCAACTCTGTCATTACTGTCTGTAGTTTATAATAAATAAAAGCCTAATTTCTGGTCTTAAATGTATTTATTATCGGTACAAATACAACAATTTTATTGGAGACGCTGAATGTGGAAAATGTGGTATCAAGGGGCATTATGCTAAAGTATGTAGAAAAAGTGCTAGCACTAAAGTTTCCGCTTCCGTCATTGCGACAGTCAACAAGGAACATTTAAATCTGCTGAGTCGAGCAATCATTCCAGTAGAAATCAATGACACTCGTGCTCGCTGCTTGATTGACACTGGAAGCTCTTCTAGCTTTATAGACCACAATTTCACTCTCAAACACAAGATTCCTCTTTTTCCGGGGGAGGGGAGGGTTTCAATGGCCTCAACTTCGCTTTCCTCTACAATCGAAGGACATGTTCTGGTCGACCTCAAACTAAACGAACATATGTTTCCTTCATGCAAATTAACAGTCATGAAAGGCCTTTGTGCTGAAGTATTGATTGGCCATGATATACTCGTGGAATATTCTGACGTTTCAATCTCTTTTGGTGGATCAAAGCCCCCACTCACTATATGTGCCTCTACTGGTGCCTCTGTGGAACCTCCTCGCTTATTTGGTAATCTATCAGCAGACTGCAAGCCTATTGCCACAAAGTCCAGGCGATACACTGAGGCTGACCTCATGTTCATAAACGATGAAACGTCCAAACTTCTGTCTGAGGGGGTGATTGAGGAAAGCAACTCTCCTTGGAGGGCTCAGGTACTAGTTACTGAAAGTGAACACCACAGAAAACGCATGGTAATAGACTACTCGCAGACAATAAATAAATTCACGTTTCTTGACGCATATCCACTCCCAAACATCGATGATTTGGTTAGGAAAGTTGCTGCCTACAAAATATTCAGCACGATTGACCTTCAGTCAGCATACCACCTGGTACCCATTTTGGAAGAAGAAAAACCTTTTACGGCTTTCGAGGCTGCGGGAAAACTTTACCAATTCAACCGAATCCCTTTTGGGGTGACAAATGGTGTCGCCTGTTTCCAGCGAGTTATTGACAAGGTTATAACACAAGAGAAGTTAATTGGAGTGTTTTCATACTTGGATGACATAACTGTATGTGGGCACGATAAAAATGACCATGATCTGAATCTCTCTCGACTCCTTGCAGCTCTTGACAAACACAATCTCAAAATCAACGAAAGAAAAAGCAAATCCAACCTGACTTCCATATATTTGCTTGGGCACTTGGTATCTCATAACGATATCCGACCGGATCCAGAGCGCCTCAAACCCCTATTGGAAATGCCACCTCCTCATAACGCTGCATCACTGAAGCGTGCTCTAGGGCTCTTTGCTCACTACTCGAAATGGATTGCACATTATTCTGATAAAATTAGATCACTGACCGACTCTAAGACCTTCCCTCTGGATCATCAAACTACTAAAGATTTTGAAAACCTAAAACTAAGTATTGCTGAAGCTGCAGTTACCACAATGAATGACAATGAACAGATGGTAGTAGAGACAGATGCTTCAGACGTCGCCTTGGCCGCAACTTTGAGTCAGGGTGGTCGGCCTGTGGCGTTCTTCTCACGGACACTCACTAAGTCTGAACGTGCACACCCTGCGATTGAGAAGGAAGCAGCTGCAATTGTGGAATCTCTCAAGAAATGGAGATCTTTTCTTTTGGGTAGACATTTTCAACTACTAACTGATCAACAAGCACTCTCTTTCGTATTCAACCAAAAACACTCAAGAAAAATAAAAAATGATAAAATTCTACGTTGGCGACTCGAATTGGCTCCTTTCCAATTCGATATAACCTACCGCCCTGGAAGAGAAAACACGAAGGCTGATGCCCTATCTAGAGTTTGTAGCTCCATCTCCAATGATCGACTGTTGGAGTTGCATCGATCTCTCAACCATCCCGGTATCACCAGAATGGTTCACTGGCTGCGGTGCAGGAATCTCCCATTTTCAGTTGAAGATGTTAGAAGGGTCAACTCAACTTGTTCGGTTTGTGCCGAAGTCAAACCCCGTTTTCACAAATCTCAAGGTACTCTCATCAAAGCAACTATTCCTTTTGAACGAATAAATGTAGACTTCAAGGGTGCAATCCCCTCGAAGACGAGGAATTACTACATTCTGACCATCATAGACGAATATTGTAGATTCCCATTCGCCTACGCTTGTAAAGACACAACCTCTGGCACTGTTATAAAATGTTTTACAGATCTTTTTATGCTTTTTGGGACTCCAGCTTATGTGCACTCGGACAGAGGTTCCTCCTTTATTTCGCGAGAATTAATATCATTCCTACATTCCAACGGAATAGCCACTAGCAACTCAACGCCCTATAATCCTCAAGGGAATGGACAGGTGGAGCGTTTGAATGGTACCTTGTGGAAAACCATAAATCTAGCTCTCAAGACGAAAAATCTCCAGACTCGCGATTGGGAAGAAGTTCTCCCGGAAGCTCTTCACTCCATTAGGTCTTTGTTATGCACTGCCACGAATTGTACTCCTCATGAACGATTCTTTAGTTTTCCTCGCCGAACCTCAAACGGAGAAGCTTTACCTACTTGGCTTACCACACCTGGGCCAGTACTCATCAAACGAAACATACGGTCCAGCAAGTATGACGACTTGGTAGAAGAAGCAGAACTTCTAGAAGCTAACCCCCGATATGCATGTATTAGGCGGAAAGATGGCAGTGAATCAACTGTCTCTCTACGACAACTTGCCCCTAGAGGGAACACGGATCTATTGCTAAAAGCTGAAGCCCCTCCACTTATTGAAGAACGAAGAGAAATGTCTCAAATTCGACCTAGCCCTGAAGGAGCTGGAACAGGTCGAGCTGAAGCAGGTCTACCGTTCACCCTAGATCTGAATAACTCCAGTCCTCAAAATATCAATCGGACAGTTCAAATCGACCTACCTTCACCTGACACTGAAACCTCAAGAGCTAGACGAACTCTCAAGCCTCCTGCTTATCTGAAGGATTATGTAACCAAGTTTTAGTTCAAAATATAGAGGGGGAGAATGTGATGAAATGGAATGCTTAATATTCCATATGTTCAATTTATCATATGTTCAATTGTTCAAATTTATTTTCAACTCTGTCATTACTGTCTGTAGTTTATAATAAATAAAAGCCTAATTTCTGGTCTTAAATGTATTTATTATCGGTACAAATACAACACATATAAAAGAACCCGGTCCCTGAAACCAGCTTGGAGGAGACCAGAAACGTCCGTTGTCGGCAGGGACAAGGGAACGACAGGAGAAAGGAAATTCAGAGGAACAAGACCGAGGTATGCCACACCCAGGGAAGAAAAAAAAAAACGGATGTGGGAAGGCAGGACATTTAGTGGCAGAGTGTCCTCCCATGAAATATTTTGAGTGTGGCGAGGAAGGGCACATCGCGAGGCATTGCCCGTATTTCTTCCGGAGGAGCGAATACCAACGACCAGAAAAGATGGAGGTAAACACTCAAGAAGTAAGAGAGAGACGGAGCACGACACCTGGGGAGAGTGGATCATCACGAGATGAGTTATCAGTGACGTTGGGAACTGAAGAAAAAGGAGCGAGGCGCAGTAGAAACAGGAGACAGACGAGGCAGAAGGTCGCATCACGCAGATGGGAGCAACGTGATGAAGCCTGAGGAGCTTGTCGGCAGAGAGGCGACCACATCCTGAGATGTAATTCAATTCGGGAGTGGATGTGTGCGTTGCCAATAATTAGGGTCAAAGAAGGAAAGAGGTGTCTGGTGGACACGGGAAGCACCAACACCATCATGTCCCGCGGAGCTCTGGAGAGGCTTTATGGCGGAGAGAGGGCACTTCATATCCAGGTATGTAATTGTAATTTAATCACACTGGGGTTATGGGAGAAGGGGATTGGGTTTGTTAATAAAACAGAGGGCTTGAGGGAAGGCTTACTGAGGGAGTTTGAGGATATTTTCTACGTAGAGGGAGACACGCTTGGAGCGACTGGGAAGACGATCCACGAGATCCAGTTAATGCAAGAACGCGTGACATACGTAAAAGAGAGACGATATCCACAGGCGTTACGTAAGAATATTAGAATGGAGCTAGAGAGTCTCAAACGGAAGGGGTTATAATTAATAGCACTTCGCCATATAATAGTCCTCTATGGGGAGTGAGGAAGAAAAACAGACCTGGGGACGAGACGGAGAAATACAGGGTTGTTATCGATAGTAGTCTAAGCACCGCTAGTGTCCAGCCTTAAACCCCAAATATATGTTATGTGTACATATGTTTACAGGTAATACCTATCGATAGAGGTGAATTGGAATAAATAAAGCAGTCGTGTGACAACGTTCTACCTGTTCTGATTACCAACCTTTCTGAGATTTTAATTAGATAAACATTAACTAGTGCCGAAACCCGGGAACCATGGAGAAAGAGAGCGGGCATACATTTTTTTTTGTTTTTTTCCTTCTATACGCGAAAGAGAGAAGATGACTGAAGGATGAGTTTTGAGATAGCCCGTCTTGAATCTCGTAGAGGGACCAGAAATTAAAAGAGTGGGAACTATGCCAGAAGTTCATGCCATGGCGCTCGGGCTGATGAGGGTAAAACCGATGATACCCAGGATCTGAGGCGGTTTAGGAGCTGATATATATATATATAAGTTAAGGTTCGGACATCGTAGGTAGCCAGCTTAATCCTCAAGTCATCGGGAAATTTTCTGGGGAACTGTGTGAGTTGAATCATTTTCTTAAAGGTGGGGATAGAGTTATGGAGAGGATAAAAGCCAAGATGGCTACCCGACCCAGGAGACGCTAAGTCAATAATGGCAGACCTGGTGTGCAGGGTAAAGAGGAAGGTGCTGAACCTGATACAGGCGGACGAGGAAACCCCATGGGAGATAGTAAAGACGAGACTGAAGAAAGCATATGGGGGGGGGACGATATACCCCAGAGGATAGTTTCCAAGTGTTTCGAGAAACGAAATCTCCGAGACAGAATAGTGGACAGTAGCTGCAGTCCTAGTAGTCCACTACAATAAAATGAGGGAGGCGACTAGCGCTCCCTAGGAAGGGGAGGGCAGGATGAGGTTCCTGTCTACGATCTTTAAGGTGCAATTAGCGAAGGAGAGGGGAAGGAAGAAAAGGTTCCCTAATAAGCGATCGTTCCTCGAACGTGCCCAGGCGATGATAGATGCTAGGGCAAGAGAGGAAGAAGTGAAAATGAACGAAGATGACAACTATTGGAGCCGGATCCCATATAGGAGAAACATGACCCCAAAAGCAGTGTGGAAGAGACAGGAAACGTCGTTTGCCGGTAGAGATAGGGGAGCGACGGGAGAGAGAAGATTGGGAGTGACGAGGCCTAGGTACGCACCTAAGAAAGAAGACAGGAAATGTCATAGCTGCGGAAAGATGGGCCAACTGGAAGCTCAGTGCCTTCGCACTAAGTGCTTTGAGTGTGGGGAAGAAGGACACATAGCAAGAAAATGTCTATACGTGTTTCGTTGAAAAGACTTTCACAGAGAAGAACCAATGGAGGTGAATAACCAGGAAATCCGGGAGAGGCGGAGCGCGACACCAAGAGAAAATGGATCATCGGGCGACGAGTCATCTGGGACGTTGGAGACAGACGGAGAGGAGTTGAAGCGCAGCGGAAGCAGAAGACGAGAGTGGCAGATGGGAGTGGCGTACGGAGGCCTGAGGAGAGTGGAAGCAGGAGAGGCGACCGCATCCTAAGGTGCAATACAGTGCGGGAAAGGATGTGTGGGTGGCCAATTATTGAGTTTGGGAAAGGGGAAAGGTGCCTAATTGATACTGGCAGCACCAATACAATAATATCTCGTGGAGCGTTAGAGAGGTTGTGTGGAGGAGAGAGGGCACACCAAATCAAGGTATGTAAGTGTAAATTACTTACTCTGGGGGGACCCTGCGAAGTAATGGGAGAAGCGGTCGTGTGGCTGGATGAATGGGTGAAAGTAATGGGTGACATAAAAGTACACGTCATGGAAGACATGCCGCGGGAATACCAGATAATAGTGGGGTGTGATTTACTCGGGAATGTAACCGCGCGCATCGAAAACGAGGGTGAGAACTGGAGGATCAAACTAAGGAAGCGAACCTATCGAAGCCGGGGGGGGGGGGCGTAAGGGGCGAAACAGAGCAAATAGGAGCGGTTTAGAGAGTGGAGGATTGGAGGGAGAGTCTGCGGAGCAAGTTTAGGGATATTTTTTTCGCTGAAGGGGACACGCTAGGAGCAACGGGGAAAACGCTACATGACAACTCTCGATCTGTGATTACGTTAAACCTCTTTCCTTCACATTTTTCGTTGACGATCATTAACTTATATATATATATTGTAACATTCATGATATTGGAGAATATCATGGCCAGGAACCTTCGCATCTGGTGAGCATCTTCCCTTATGCTGAGTGGTTATGAGATAAACGGGCAGTCTTAGCACAGCCGTCGAGAAGAGTGGACTTAGCAAGCTCCCGAATTGGCGGTACCATACAGGAAGAGAGGAGAAGAACCAACAGCGGAAAGTAACGTTGATTGGATTAAAGGAAGATCATCGATTGGGTGATATTAATATTGTTTTTATTATGGATCCATTAAAAGAAATTGAGCTCAAATCATGTTTTTTGTAATTAGTAGTAACTATCCTAGTTTAAAAGGAATTGAATATTTTGTTTATATACTTTTTGTCAGCACTCTATATAATTATAATTATTTGTTATAACCATTTTATTTGAATATATTTCACAATTCCTAGTTTCTCAATATATTAATAACTACAACATTAGCCTTGAGATCGGGCGATTCAATCGGAATAAATTCCTATGTCAAAGACATAAAACAATTATTGAAGGTGGGGTGAATAAACTGAAATCAGTTTCTCTGTAAACAAAGTTAGCAATTTTATTCACTATATATTATATTATAACAATTATTAATATTGATTTACACAATCTTACCTATAAACAGAGAAACGACAATTACAGTTTATAACTATCAATTCTCTATTCACACTATTTTACATTATTACACACTATTTTATTTTACACACTATTTACATGTTCTGTGACCTAACATAACCTTCTCTATCTGATACTGCTGCTCCATCTGGTGCCAGCCAGTGGCAACAGCACGGCCAATTCAAATTAAAGAGAGAATACTTTCATTACATATATATAAACACACAAATATGTCCCTAGTTCTTTTATGATTGTATCTTTTAAGAGATTTTTTGCCCAAGTTACCAATCTCTTGAATAACTTACTGGTGTTTCAGAAGCTATTATTTTATTGAAATAATTTTCTGTTTTCTATTAGATACAACTTCTTTACAACTATTAATTAAATTAAATTCATATAATAATGTTTTATGTTATCTCAAATGCAGATGTTTGAATGGCTAATATCAACGTTGACATTTGGAATAAGTAAAATGTAATTGTAAGTATACAAATCCGAAAGAATTATGGCCTTTTATTTGAAATTTTCCTTCAATAGTACAGTAAATACTTGTGTCACCTTTTACAAGAATTAATGTCCAAATAATAATTTTATTTTGGTATTAAAAGTTATTTACCACCTGTTCCCTTTCCTGCATGGCTTGGAAGAAGCCGGTGAAGTATTAATTATCATCTTTCCAAGCATGGTCCATACTACTTGTTTGGCACATGGATAAAACCTTGTGGCGGAAAAAGTGAGTGATATTTTCGCAGATGTCAACAAACTATTAAATAATGGTGGGGGGGGGGGTATATTTCTAAAAGTTTCACAGCGAGTGTATGTTTACAAAGAATTTATGCAATGTCAGCCCTCTCCAGAACCCAGGGGCAGCGGTGTTGTATGCAGAACATTTCACAAAATTTGGAAAATTATTTCAACAGTTTCTGAGGGTGCCCAATCAGTGACAAAAATGAAGGGCATATTAGGCCTAAAAAAAATTAATACGGATTTAGCTCTCATTCAATCAATCCCATTTATAATGTTTGCCTTGTGCAAAATTACCACTCGAGACAACCTCTAATTGATATTGAGTAAAATATTGGGAACAAATTATAAAAGCATAGACAACGACTAGGGTCGATCGATTGTTGATATACAAATTTTCAATAGTTATCGGTCAAATTCCTGTGCATGGACATCACAAAATAATAAATACGGCCATAAACAGTGAAGATGTGAGACCTGCGTCAGTTCTCCATACTGGACCTCAAATAATATGATTTTGAAAAGTACGTAGTCGTAAATTTCAATTAAGGGAATGGTTAAATAAAAAATACACTCACACTTAATATACATCAAATTATGTTGTAAGCTATTCCATACTTTTCCCATTCCCAATATTTTCTTTAAATAAAAAAATTACAAATTATGGAATGGTAGGATTTTATTTTTAGAATGTTTTGGCCTTTTTACGGCACGTTTAATGATGGTTTTACTGGAAGAAATCCAGGCTCTAATCATAATTATTGCTTGCCCCATTGTGGCTGTAAATAATCGAGGGTTCAGAACACAAATTATTGAACTATGTATTGTAACTATTTCTTAGGTCCTCCCTTTGTTTCTACCATCACTGGGTCCTTTTTGCATTGAATAGTCTATTTAGCACTATTTAAATTTTTTTTAGCTTGTGAGAACTCCTAATTATGTATCTATGATACCATTACAAGTGGCCCATCCCAAACAATGTATGTTTTGTTTTTTTTTCAATGCATAAATAAAAGTGGATTTAACAAAAATATAAAACATACGGGTACATGTACTGTAAGATTGTGATTGAAGGTTTGATTAGAAGATTATTATGGGATAAAATAAAAGTCATTCTCTTTATCTAATAAGTTATATTTACAAAATATACATAAATATAAAGCTAAATTATGGTGAAGAACAATATTGTACAACAATGAGAATTGAGGCTGATGATTTTGAGTTGCTGTAGGTTTCTTCCCAATTTTTTCTTTGCCAAATCAAGCCATCTTGCATTGTCCCGGTACCCTGTTCCATTCCCTCCATCCAATAAAATGTTTCCATAAATTAATTTGTCATGGTTATGGTTGCAGTACAAAAGATAACATAAAAAATAGAGACAAGTAACCAATACTTGTCTGCTTATAACAAAATCATTTCCGTTTCCATGTCAGGCAAAAGATTAGAAATGTCGTTTTGTATTTGAATTAGGTGATACTTTGGAAAACGAATCACAAAATAATATGACGAAATTGGGCATCGACATCTCCTCATTGCAATAGCTGAGGGTTTAGTAGCTTTTGTATCCGCGCGAGTGACTCTACATCCTCTAGAACTTGGAATGTCTATGTTTTGTGAAGGCATCAGATGGTCTGGAAATACTCCTAATTTAAAGGAGGTCAGGGTGTCCTTTAAAGTTATCACACCCTCTATCACTCTCAGATAAGGTATGGGGGACAAAAGAGGGGTTATGGAAAACTTCTTTAGTCTGGTGCATTTACTCAGTTGAGATGGAAACTTTTCAGTAATAAAGAAATTAATGAGCTCCAATTCTGTCAGATTTTTATGTTCTGCAACTGCATCAAGAACTTTCTCAGAATCGCCAGTACAATTGGAGGTGTATACGTTCAAAGAAAGCTTCTTCAGGTTGACGAGAGAATTCAGAGAGATATTAATGATGTCAGATGATACTTTACAATAACCGCGCACCATCTCCATAGTCAGTGAATTAACTCTGTTCCTCCAAGACACTTTCTGGAACAATGTGATGACATCCGGATCACACTTTCCCAATTTCAGCTCTTCTAAACTGTCAACTGTTTGGATTTCGCAGAACAGTTCATACCAATAGTCATTCATTCTTTCTCCTACCTGGTAAATACCTCGCATATCGAGTGTCTTTGATTCTTTTTCTTTGGCTACCCTAGCTAACTGTTTCATGTTCGATGTGGGACAGGATTTAATCTTAATTGTCCTCCAGTTGATTTTCCGTGATAAAACAGAATACCACAGGCGAGAGACTTGTGACGCTCTTATCAAATCAGGGGTGTCCATAAATTTTGTACAATTGAGGAGCGCAATTATTGCTACCCGTGGATCCCTCATGCTGGGGCTGACCTCCATCTCAGGCACCTGTAAAATATAAACACGATTATTATTGCATAGATGAGAGAGACTCTACATTCATTACTATATGTAATGTACTGTTTAAAGTCATCTTTTGAAAAGTCATCAATTATGTTTTGCCTAAATTCCTATTACAGGAAATATTAAAAACAAATGTATTCTTGAAACAATGCGGACCCGGTTCACTACATTTTAATATTTTTTCGATTCCCAGCTCAGAGCTATTTAACACTCAATGTTCTGATGTGTCCTTGTTGAGCAAATATAATTTCAAAGTTATTCAAAATATAAATTTACAGCCAACAGTACTGATTACATATTTATTTGATACGTTTCAGTGAACTTGAAAAGGGTTTGTGTTTACATCCTAGTTAGTGTCGTTCTTGAAACATTAACTGTTACATTGACATTAAATTTTATATGCTATTTTCAATATTATATATAAACTTGTATGAAATTATAGGAATCTCCATCAAACTGGTTTGATAGTCATTAAGTAATTAGATGGCCGTAGTCTTTCTTGGCACTTAAGTGGACCAAAATTATGTGAGGTCTGTTTGGTACTTAAGTGGACCATCAATAAGTAAAGTCGGTTCGGTACGTGAGCTGACCATCATCACCTTTGGACCTCCTACAAAGAAAATACAGTTTTTGGAGAGCGCTTTGTGATGTGTCAAGTGAAACGGTTTTAGATAAAGATCCTCTCACCCACTCCCCAAAAGTACAAGACGTTAAACAACTGAAGTCATATGCACTGTTTATATTACCTTGTGTATTAATTGCAAGCCACCATTTTTGCTAAAACCATTAATGTTTACACCATTAATGCTTTATTTATTTTAAAAAAAATGTAAATAAACTCGTGATATTTTATATGATCTTTTAAATCAAAAGGGAATCAATAATACTCTGGATAACTAAACTCTACTTTCCTAAAGCTCTAACCAAAACTCCTTATAAGTCAATACAAATTTCAGGTTATGGATATTTTTTACAATCCTAAGCCCTTCTAGAACAACACATAACTAAACTAAGTAAACAGTCCAAATCACTAAGTAAGTTGTGCCTAATGACTGTAATTGTAACACAAAGACAAATACGTACATAGCTTAAGACAACTTGTATGTTAAGAACATAAACCCCGTTACTATAACACAAAATAATGTAAGAAATATTACAGTAGGCAATAAAAGAATATATAAACGACCTTAATACCTGCATTGTTATAATAGTTTTCAATTATGTACTAGAACTAAACGACTTTTTTGATTTATTCATATACAAATCGAACCTCGATTTATCGAATTCCTTGATAAATCAAAGTTACCTCTACATATCAAAGAACTGGTCTGAAAGAACTCGATATCTCGAATTTTCATGTTGGTGGGATTGGCCTCGAACCTCTGTGTCGAAGTTTTTATTGGAAAATCTCTATATATCCAAGTTGTTTTGGTAACATCAACAGCATTTAGACGAAACTTAGTTCGTTGAATTTGAGACTCTTTAAACGACTATCGCCCATATTACAACTTGTAACCCCCACACTAAATCCACTTTTATGTACAGTTTAGTGTTTATTATAGTCATCAGTTAGTCCGAGTCCAGTTTGCGACAGAAAAGTGCACGTGGGATCCTTAGTTCTCGACTTTGGTTGTGATTGTTAACCATTCGACTGTATCTTTCTTCTGTGCAATAGCAAAAGAATCTCATATGAAGGAATATTCAAAAAGTCATAGAGGCCATAAACAAACGGGGATAAGACAAAGAGCAGTTTGGTAAACCAGCCTACTACAACATTACAACAAACAAAGAAAAGTACCAAAACTAAGCATCGTCATCAAAGAGACTTAAAGACTAAATCAAAGCTATTGAAGTGTGTTCTGCAGTGGTTAAATCATTGATGTGATTAGCACTTAACTAAGAATGGGCTTGCCCTTTAAGAAAAATCAACAGAGTATGCAAGACAACATGGTAAACTGAACTATAAGAAGTAGAAATTTCTAAGTCAGACCTTAACAGTAAGTAATTCAGAATTTTGAGACGAGAATTAAATTTGTTGGAGTGCAACACTACCTGAGCTAGCCTAAGGGTACACGCACGAGGACATATTCAATGCTGGTGAGACAAGCATTGCTTACCTGAGCCACTGGTGCCATGACGGAAAAAGCAGCAACCAGAGAGTCTACTTGGAGAAAACTGAACAGTAATTGTGGAACCTTAGCCCTTGATAATTGGCAATACAAAAAACCTTTAATTTTTCAAAGGGGTTAAACTATTACCTATGGACGATACGTAAAACCAAAGATCTTATGATTCAATAAAATGTAGTTTATCTAATTGCAGTGAGTGCAGAATTATTTTAGTGTGAGCCTGTATTTATCGAAGTCCAAAATCACCTCAATAAATCGAACCGCAGTATATCGAACTCTTTGATAACTCGATGTTTTCTCGTTCCCTCGAGGTCCTATTGTAATTCGCAGCCGATAAGTTACAAAAAACATATTTGAATATAATACTTTTATAATATTTTAACAATTACTGCTTAAGAAAGCATAACAAATAGTTTGATTTCAAAGTCGATCAAGAAAAATATGAAATATTCACAAAAGAGAGACACGTGTCTCTCCTAGTGCAGAATGTGTTCCCTACAGAAACACGTGTCGCTTATTTAAACACATACCAAAACAAATAATGGATAAGAACTACAAGAATTACTTGAAATGACGAAAACTGAACAACTTGCAAAGATCGATTAACCTCACACTTGTTATGAGATAATAAAATTAGCATTAAACTGAACAGGCAACGCACTAGGACTTAATCACAGGCGAAATTTATAAATATTTATTAGCCGTTTCCTGATGTCTATAACTGTATTCTATAAATAACGGTTTTAGCAAGTAATTTGTAATTGATATTAATTATTAATATTAATTCAGAGGATTAGGTGGGTCATTATTTAACGTTGCCTATCGGACCAATAGCTCAGCAAAATCCCAAGTGGTGGAAAAGTAGTGGAAATATTTATACAAGGAAGGCTGCCCCTATCTTGTGCAAGTACTCTTTACACGCACTGTAATAAGCGTAGCAACAAATAAAAGACTGTTATTTCTGCGTAAAATAAAACGTTACAAAATATAATGAGCTTACTTGAAGTCGATGTAGTTCCTAAACACAAGTATGATCACAAATGAGAAAACTGCCTTTCGTTCTTCCCTCGAAGACACAACCTAACCGATTGAGCAGAATCGTACTGCCAACCTATTACTTACTACCTGACCTATCCAATGGAGACGTTATTGTTAAAAACGAACCGATCTCAGTTCAATGATCCACCGCTCATCGTGTTTCATTCACTGTATTGTCGTATAGTGGAGGTCCTGGGTCCGTTTCCCGATCCTGTCAGTATACATTTGCTTGGGGTGATAATTATTAATAATCATTGACTCTATGATGTGTCGTTTAATTTTGTTGGTTACGTTCTTAAACGTATTGAAAGGATTTGAATGAACGGTTCACTGAAATGAACGAAGGTGGAAACACTTCAGTAGCTCCGGTTCAGAAAAAAGGAACCATTTTGATTATTTCATAACAATACCTTAATATTTTATGTTGGTATTCCCACTCCAGGTTGTGGTTATCTGATGTACAAAGTAGAAAGGTTTGATAGGGGTTGTATTTTCATTTCATATGTTCAATTCGTACCACATTTTTCAATTGAGTATACATTTTTTTTGGTAAAAAGCTAATTTTCAATTTTTCAAAATCTTTTATGGGTGTGTTAGTTTAAGGGTTTCTTTGATTTTTTCCCTCAATAACCCTTAGTGATTATTAAAAATTAGTAATAATAGTGGGGTCTACACCGCAATAAAAATTGTTAATACTCTTAGGTTTTGAAAATACTTATTATACCTTTATAACGATCTTATAGGGCCTAGGGGTTCAGATCGTTACAACCGAATTTTTGTTTAAAAAAGGTGGTAAATTTTATACGTATCTATAAAAAAAAAAAAAAAAAACCGTTTATAATAACAAATCATTGCATTAAAAAAAAATAAAAGTATAATGTGGTTTTTAGAATTTACTTTAAAATAACGTATTACGAACTCCTTATAACCCACAAATTTGTTTTTAAAATAAAACATTCCAAGACCATGTCTTGATCACAATAAATTAGTCTCCACCATCACGAAAGAACAAAATTAATTATTTGTAAAAGATAAATATAAAGACAAATATTATTCAATAATGTTCTCATAATGTTAGAAACATTGAAAAATAAAATATAACAGGAAAAATATTTTATTATAGTAGTGTTACAATTATTATATCAAATTATTTTCCTGAGGAAAACTTTATTTTCTATTTAACTTGTTACTAGGTTGTTATTACATGTTCTTATATCCTTCCCATCTTAAATAGTATATATATATATACATTGACAGGCAAAAAATTCCACCCACCTGATTTTTTCATGTTTTCATCTAAAATATTTCTGCTTTTTATTGGTCAATTTTGTTTTATGAATAAATATGTATTATTTTAGTTTGTTTTCAATTAGAAAAGTCAATATAGAGGATAGTAACCCATAATCCTTAATTCAATTAAAGGACTGTAGCTCCCAATGTTTACTTTCAATGGAATTAAAAATGTTTATTCAGTGTCATTTGCGTTCTGGTGCAGCAAATTTTCTCAATTTTAAGTTAAATGCCTCTTCGTGCTGAGGATGTTGCACGTGGTGTGGCACTTATTGATGATGGACGTTCCATTAGATGTGCAGCTAATGCCATCGGAGTTCCCTATGAAACTTTACGAGACGCCGTCAGGCGTTTTTGAGAAACTGGGTCTTACCATAGAAGGGCGCCAAAACCACAGGATGACCGGTTTCTTACTTAAAGAATTTTACGACACCGGCACCTTACCGTTGTTCAAGGGATTCTATCAGCTCCAAGAAGTTCGAGGTGTGCAAATTTCTGAACGTACTGCTCGGGGAAGATTAAATGAGTATGGACTAATGGCTTTTCGCCCAGTAAGAGGACCATAATTGACCAGAACTCACAGAGTTACACGGTTGGCTTTTGCTCAGGAACACAGTCATTGGACTATGGACGAATGGTGTGCTATACATTTTACAGATGAATCTAGATTTGCTCTACGATCTCCAGACAGGTGTGGAGAAGAAGAAATGAAAGGTATGCAGTCTGTAATTTCACCCAGAGCCAACCTTTTCAACCTGGTTCCTTAATGGTGTGGGCTGGGATTTCAATGGAGTGCCGCACAGAATTGGTTGTTGTTCGTGGAGGGTCTTTGACGGCCACTCGCTATGTAGATGCGATTTTGGAACCTCATGTGTTGCCTATCCTCATCGAAATCAGCGATCATTCATTTCTAATGCACGTCCACATGTCGCTCACATAGTACAGACGTTCCTTTATCAGCACAACATTGAGATCTTAGCCTGGCCAGTACGTTCTCAAGATTTGAACCCTGTCGAGCATTTATGGGATAACCTCGGAAGACGAATAAGAGCGCGTTCAGCACTTCCTGATACACAGCAGGACCTTGATAGGGATCTTCAGGAAAAATGGGCTAACCTCCAGCAAAGGGACATTTCCCGACTGGTGGAAAGTATGCCGAGGCGTGCTCAAGAAGTAATAAAGGCAAGTGGAGGAAATACGCACTATTAAATGATCCTGTCATTAATTTATTTTAGGATAAAAATGGTTATTTTTCAATTTTTTTTTCATGTTTCTTAGCAGTTCACATTTTGATTTTAAATTTTTAAACAAAGACTAATTTAATAAACGTTAAAAACCTTATTAAAGGTAAAAAAGATTTTATAAATTCAATAAATAATAAGTATTATATACAATTACTATGTATTATATACAAATACAATTTTTTTACAAGTGGGTGAAATTTTTCGCCTGTCAGTGTATATAAATATAAGCTATCGTCTCCCGGCTGTAGACGATCAAGAAAAAAGAATAAATAAGGAGGTAGATGATATAACGTGATGGTTTGGTTTATAACTGGCTTTATTCTCCTCCTGATCCTCTATACACACGTTACAGGTTTGTTTACCTTAGGCTACGTGGTATTAGGCTTAACATTGCCATACCGCTAGCCGTAACTCCCCCCTACCAGTTTACGGACATTCCCCGTAAACTCATAACATGCGACATCAGCTATGTATCTATAGCAAAACAAAACAAAAAGCATACTCTGATTATGATAAAAATATGAAAAGAAAAAATGTCTTCCAGGTCCATCTAAAATCACAGCACAGACCCATACAACAAAAAAAAAACACAATAAAAAAATATATAGGCCTCTCTGGACTGGTACGCTAAGGTTGCGTATCTCAAGTTGGTCACCTGCGATGCACACTAGAGTTATGTGTCGACGACGGGGCTCCCAGGCTCCACCGCGGGAAACTTGAGCTGTTCCACATGTACCGTCCGGCGTTTGATCGGGGGTGTAATGCTTTCAACCGTGACCACATTATGTTCGCGGAGAGCAATCACTCAGAAAGGACCCTCGTACCACACTAGTTCCTTACCACCCGCGCCGTTAGCGCGCCACCCGTCGCCGTTTCTTGTCCTCAAGCCTTCCCCGAACGGTCACCCACTGTTTCGCTAACGCTATACGTTGAATGACTACCCACGCGGCCAGTTTTCCATCGACCGCCGTACTCCTGCTATCTCGCCGGCATCTTTGAAGTCCGAAGAGCGTCTCAACCGGAGAAAAACCGGTGGCAGAATGGATTGAGTGGTTATACGCGATGACTGCCTTTCCATCGCCACGTTGGGTTCTAACCCCTTCTCTCCATGGTGAATCCGTAGGTGGTCACTGAGCGTGCTGTGCAGCCGCTCTACGTCTCCTCAACTCTTTGGCTGTCCTGGGGTGTTGAGATGCCAACGGATCTCTAAGGCCACCGCTTCAGACCTGATTTTGGCGTTATCGAACTCCCTACCGGCGTCGGAAGCTATCGGTTCTGGTACGCCATAAAATTGGCACCATGTGCGTAGTACCCTTAGGACTGCTTCCTCCTGTATTGCTCTGGGGGGAGGGGGTGGCGATCATATTTCGTGGTGAGACATGTGTCGCAGGTACCAATAACTCTGGCGATTGTGTCCTTCATGCCCCATCAGAAATATCTCCTCTTCAATGCTTGCAGGGTAGCGTCGATTCCCCGGTGGTTGGTCTTGCCTTGGTGGAATGCAAGGGTAACCTCTCTCTGCCGCGTTTCTTGTTTTACTGTGTCCACCTTCAGGGTACATCGGCCGAACGTACGATCGACTCAATCCTCTCCGTCCTCCATAGGCGTTGGATGGTCGCATTTCTCACGTACAAGTGGTGCGTTTTCCCTGGAGTAGATGCGTCCTTCAGGGCGTGGCAAATCATATTGTTGTTGATCCCCGGTGTCCACCTGATCTTGACGATGTTGCAGTGGCCGTACTTCTCGGATTCCATGTTAAAGAGCCCAGAAGTTTTGGTGAGCCAAATGATCTGGCGCCTCTTGTCATTAATGATGGCGTCGACGTCTTCTATGTCCGAGGGCCTATCCCCCCCTGAACATCTGTCACTCGGAACATCATTGGCATGAGTTCCCTCCTGTTTGTGACGTAATGTTAATAGTAGTGGAGGGGATGACCCCCTTGGGAGCTTCTTTGTAAACAGACTAAATAAAGGTTAGTCATGAGGTTACGATTGTTCGTTTCATTGAACCCTTATAACAAATGGCGCAGTTCGGGAACTTTTACGGGAATTTTGAAATAAAGCGACGGTTGTGGTTGTGATTCGTGATAATTAAACGAACTGATTAAGATCGTAACGTATTCGGAAAAGACTGAAGCTGATTGATAAGAATACGTGGACATGGCGGAAAAAGGTATACAAATCATGAACATGTCTGGGAATCTAGCCTCAAACTGGAAACTTTGGCGACAAAAATTTGAGAATTACATAATAGCTACAGAAATTGACAAAAAGTCGAACAAAACACAATGTACCCAACTTTTGCATTTAATCGGAGATAAAGGGCTATGAATCTACAACACGTTTGATGTGAATACGATTTCAGATTTAAAAACTCTTCTTGGTAAATTTGAACATTTTCTGCCGAAAACGAACATAGATTTTGAGCGTTATAAGTTTTTCAGCAAAAAACAAGTAGAAGGAGAATCTCTTGAGCACTATGTTACAGATCTAAAAAATAAAGCTCTAAATTGTGAATTTGGTACACTTAAAGATGATTTAGTTAAAAGCATATTGAAATGTGGGGTTCAAAGTGATGCACTTCGTGAAAATTTACTGCAATTAGAAGACAAAAAGCTTGAGGACATAATAAAAATCGCTCAAACATATGAAGAATCCAGAGAACAGGCAAAAATAATGAAGTCAGGTAATAGCCAAAATCATGTAGAAATAGACTACATAAATAACAGAAATCAAATTCAAAATGCTAGGAAGGAGCAGTGCTCAAATAATTGTAATGATGATAACAGGCATAGTATGCAAAATTTTAAAAAATGTTTCAGTGTGGCTTGAAACATGAGAGAAATAAATGCCCAGCATTCAACTCAACTTGCAACAGATGCAACTTCAAGGGCCATTACGTTTCACAATGTAGGACAAAAAGAAAAGTAAGGTCCCTAGAGCTTACAAGTTCCGAATTTGAAGGTAATCAAGAAGAGAATTTAAATAAATATTTTATCGATAATATAAACAGTGATTCAAACAAAGAGGAATGGCAGGCAACACTACTGTCGGAAGATAGGGTACAGCATGGTTTTAAACTTGATACTGGAGCAATGGCCAACATATTTAATTTCAAAGTCATTTCAGAATTGGGAATTGAGCGGCGGTCTTTAAACAAAACAAATCAAAAGCTGACAACTTACACAGGGCAAAATCTTAAAATTATGATGAACGTTGGATATAAAAAGCTTAAAGTGGACCTTGAGTTTTTCGTTATTGATAAGAACTCACCATCAATACTAGGCCTGGAAGGTTGTACTAAACTGGACATTATAAGAAAAGTTAACAAAATAAATTGTAGATTTTTGATGAAATCCAAAGAAATTTTAGGTGAATACCCAGAAGTTTTTGGAGGTATAGGGTGCTTAAATAAAAAACATCATATAACAATTGATAAAAATATAAATCCATGTGTACATCCTCCTAGGAAAATACCATTTCCACTTCAAGAAACATTTAAAAAGACACTAGATCAAATGGAAAAAGACAAAATTATCATATAAATAGAGGAGCCAACAGAGTGGGTTAACTCAATAGTTATAGTGAGAAAACCAGATAACACCTTAAGGATTCGCCTGGACCATCAGATTTAAATAGAGCAATAAAAAGAGAATATTTCAAGCCACCAACTCTAGAGGAAGTTTCCAAATTGTGAAACGTAATGGCCCTTGAAGTTGCATCTGTTGCAAGTTGAGTTGAATGCTGGGCATTTATTTCTCTCATGTTTCAAGCGACATCTGAAACATTTTTTAAAATTTTGCATACTATGCCTGTTATTACCATTACAATTATTTGAGCACTGCTCCTTCCTAGCATTTTGAATTTGATTTCTGTTATTTATGTAGTCTATTTCTACATGATTTTGGCTATTACCTGACTTCATTATTTTTGCCTGTTCTCTGGATTCTTCATATGTTTGAGCGATTTTTATTATGTCCTCAAGCTTTTTGTCTTCTAATTGAAGTAAATTTTCACGAAGTACATCACTTTGAACCCCACATTTCAATATGCTTTTAACTAAATCATCTTTAAGTGTACCAAATTCACAATTTAGTGCTTTATTTTTTAGATCTGTAACATAGTGCTCAAGAGATTCTCCTTCTACTTGTTTTTTGCTGAAAAACTTATAACGCTCAAAATCTATGTTCGTTTTCGGCAGAAAATGTTCAAATTTACCAAGAAGAGTTTTTAAATCTGAAATCGTACTCACATCAAACGTGTTGTAGATTCGTAGCCCTTTATCTTCGATTAAATGCAAAAGTTGGGTACATTGTGTTTTGTCCGACTTTTTGTCAATTTCTGTAGCTATTATGTAATTCTCAAATTTTTGTCGCCAAAGTTTCCAGTTTGAGGCTAGATTCCCAGACGCTGTCGTGGCTGGAACGCTTTAGTCTTAGGTTCTAGGTTTAGGTTTTAGTTTGTAAGTTTTTTCTCCCACTTTTTTAAACTGAAGGTGAGCCCCATTACCTTGTAATGTATTTCTGTATTTTCCATTTAACTTCAATGTTATAGATGTAACCCAACCTCCTTCAAATGCATCTGCGCATAGCAGAACGAGGAGAAAAATTTGTTAGTTCTTGTTCATATTTTCACATTGTGAAATTCAAAGGGGTAAAGGAAAAAAAAAATTATAAAAAATAAAAAAACAAAACAAAAACGTGCTTCGTCTCTCTCTCTCTTACTTATTAAGTGTTTACCTCCATCGGTTCTGGTCGTTGGTATTGTCTCCTCCAGAAGATATACGGGCAATGCCTCGCGATGTCCCCTTCCTCGCCACACTCAAAACATTTCGTGCGAGATCACTGTGCCTCTAAATGTCCTGCCTTCCCACATATATGACATTTTCTTTCTTCCCTGGGTGTGGCATACCTCGGTCTTGTTCCTCTGAATATCCTTTCTCCTGTCGTTCCCCTGACTCTGCCGACAACGGACGTTTCTGGTCTCCTCCCCGCTGGTTTCAGGGTCCGGGTTCTTTTATATGCAACTCGGCTCTACTCATTGTCAACGTACTGCACCCTAACTTCTTCCTCCTTGTACCTAGCATCGATAATTGTTTGTGCACACTCCGAGAACGAGCGCTCATCAGAGAATCCTTCCTTTCTTCCTGTCTCCTTGGCCAGTGGCACCTTTAGAATTGTGGATAAAAATACCATTCTACCTTCCACCTCTTCTACGCTAATCGACTCTCTCATCTTCTCCGTTATCTTATTGAAACGGACTACTAACCCCGCAGCATATTGCACCTTACTTTGTCTTGGGGACTTCGTCTCCCTAAGCATCTGAAATATGTCCTCCTCTGGAGTCCATCGTTCTCCTCCATACACCTTCTTCAATCTCATCTTTATTACTTCCCACAGGGTTTCTTCGTCTACCTGAATTTGATTGAGTATACTCCTCTTGACTCGACATAGCAGGGCTGCATTCAACGATTCCTATCAAATTTTCTTCCACTTTAGCTCCAATTAAAGCTGCGAGACGGTCTCCTCCTTTTAGAACATGATATTCACCCAGTTCCCCTGTGAATCTCTCCAGCTCCGAAACCGCCTTCCTAAGATCCTGGGTATTCATCGTTTTTACCCTCATCAGCGCGAGCGCCGTGGCATGAACTTCTGGCATAGTCCCCACTCTTCTAATATCTGGTCCCTCTACGAGATTCAAGATGGGCTGTCTCAACACTTCTCTTTCAGTCATCTTCTCTCTTTGGCGTATAGAAGAAAAAAAACAACAAAATTTAAGCCCGCTCTCTATAACTCTCTTTCTCTATGGCTCCTGGGTTTAGGCGCAAGTTAAAGTTAATCGAACTGAAATCTCAGAAAGGTTGGTAATCAGAACAGGTAGAACATTGTCACAAGACTGCTTTATTTATTCCAAGTCACCTCTATCTATAGGTATTACATGTAAACATATATACAGATAAAATATGTTTGGGGATTAAGGCGCTAGCGGCGCTTGGACTTAACTTTTATATATATATTGTATCTTTAGAGAGATTTTTTGCCCAAGTTACCAATCTCCTGAATAACTTAGTGGTGTTTCACTAAAATCATTTAACAATGTTTTATTTTATCTCAAATGCAGAAGATATTTGAATGGCTAATATCAACGTTTACATTTGGAATAAGTAAAATGTAATTGTAAGTATACAAATCCGAAAGAATTATGGCCTATTATTTGAAATTTTCCTTCAATAGTACAGTAAATCCTTGTGTCACCTTTTACAAGAATTAATGTCCAAATAATAATTTTATTTTGGTATTAAAAGTTATTTACCACCTGTTCCCTTTCCTGCATGGCTTGGAAGAAGCCAATTCCAAGCATGGTCCATACTACTTGTTTGGCACATGGATAAAACCTTGTGGCGGATAAAGTGAGTGATATTTTCGCAGATGTCAATAAACTCTTAAATAATGGTGGGGGGGGGGTATGTTTCTAAAAGTTTCACAGCGAGTGTATGTTTACAAAGAATTTATGCAATGTCACGAAATTGGGACAAGTTATTTCAACAGTTTCTGAGGGTGCCCAATCAGTGACAAAAATGAAGGGCATATTAGGCCTAAAAAAAATTAATACGGATTTAGCTCTCATTCAATCAATCCCATTTATAATGTTTGCCTTGTGCAAAATTACCACTCGAGACAACCTCTAATTGATATTGAGTAAAATATTGGAAATGAATTATAAAAGCATAGACAACGACAAGGGTCGATTGTTGATGTACAAATTTTCAATAGTTGTCGGCAAAATTCCTGTGCATGGACATCACAAAATAATAAATACGGCCATAAACAGTGAAGATGTGAGACCTGCGTCAGTTCTACATACTGGACCTCAAATAATATGATTTTGAAAAGTACGTAGTCGTAAATTTCAATTAAAGGAATGGTTAAATAAAAAAATACACACACACTTAATATACATCAAATTATGTTGTAAACTATTCCATACTTTTCCCATTCCTAACATTTTCTTAAAATAAAAAAATTACAAATTATGGAATGGTAGGATTTTATTTTTAGAATGTTTTGGCCTTTTTACGGCACGTTTAATGATGGTTTTACTGGAAGAAATCAAGGCTCTAATCATAATTATTGATTGCCCCATTGCGGCTGTAAATAATCGAGGGTTCAGAACACAAATTATTGAACTATGTATTGTAACTAGTTCTTAGGTCCCCGCTTAATTTCAACCATCACTGAGTTTTGGCATTGTATGATATATTCTTTTTACCCTAATTAAATTTTTGTTAGCTCGTGAGAACTACTGAATATGTATCTGTGATGCCATTACAAGTAGCCCATCCCGATCAATTTATATTTTTTTGTATTTAAATGGATAAATAAAAGGGGGTTTAAGAAAAATATAAAACATGCAGGTACGTGTACTGTAAGATTGTGATTGAAGGTTTGATTAGAAGATTACTATGGGATAAAATAAAAGACATTGTCCCTTTATCTGATAAGTTATATTTACAAAATATACATAAATATTAAGCTAAATTATGGTGAAGAACAATATTGTACAACAATGAGAATTGAGGCTGATGATTTTGAGTTGCTGTAGTTTTCTTCCCAATTTTTTCTTTGCCAAATCAAGCCATGTTGCATTGTCCCGGTATCCTAACCAGCTTTTCCATTCCCTCCATCCAATCAAATGTTTCCGTACATTAATTGGTCAGAAGATAACGTACATAAATATAGAAAAGTAACCAATACTTGTCTGCTTATAACAAAACAATTTCCGTTTCCATATCAGGCAAAAGATTAGAAATGTCGTTTCGTATTTGAATCACGTGATGCTTTGGAAAACGAATCACAAAATAATTTGACGAAATTAGCCATCGAGGTATTCTCCTAGCAATAGCTGAGGGTTTAGTAGCTTTTGTATCCGCGCGAGTTACTCTACATCCTCTAGAACTTGGAAGGTCTATGTTTTGTGAAGGCATCAGATGGTCTGGAAATACTCCTAATTTAAAGGAGGTAAGGGTGTCCTTTAAAGTTATCACACCCTCTATCACTCTCAGATAAGGTATTGGGGACAAAAGAGGGGTTATGGAAAACTTCTTTAGTCTGGTGCATTTACTAAGGTGAGATGGAAACTTTTCAGTAACAAAGAAATTAATGAGCTCCAATTCTGTCAGATTTTCATGTTTTGCAACTGCATCAAGAACTTTCTCAGTATCGCCAATACAATTGGAGGTGTATACGTTCAAAGAAAGCTTCTTTAGGTTGACGAGAGAATTCAGAGAAATATTAATGATGTCAGATGATACTTTACAATAACCGCGCACCATCTCCATAGTCAGTGAATTAACTCTGTTCCTCCAAGACACTTTCTCGAACAATGTGATGACATCCGGATCACACTTTCCCAATCTCAGCTCTGTCAAACTGTCGACTGTTTGGATTTCGCAGAACAGTTTATACCAATAGTCTTTAGACGTTCTTTCGATTTTGTAAATACCTCGCATATCTAGTGTCCTTGAACATTTCTTCTTGGCTACTCTAGCTAACTGTTTCATGTTCGATGTGGAGCAGGATTTAATCTTGATTGTCCTCCAGTTGATTTTTCGAGATATGACAGAATACCACAGGCGAGATACTTGTGACGCTCTTATCAAATCAGGGGTGTCCATAAATTTTGTACAATTGAGGAGCGCAATTACTGCTACCCGTGGATCCCTCATGCTGGGGCTGACCTCCATCTCAGGCACCTGTAAAATATAAACATGATTATTATTGCATAGATGAGAGAGACTCTACATTCATTACTATATGTAATGTACTGTTTAAAGTCATCTTTTGAAAAGTCATCAATTATGTTTTGCCTAAATTCCTATTACAGGAAATATTAAAAACAAATGTATTCTTGAAACAATGCGGACCCGGTTCACTACATTTTAATATTTTTTCGATTCCCAGCTCAGAGCTATTTAACACTCAATGTTCTGATGTGTCCTTGTTGAGCAAATATAATTTCAAAGTTATTCAAAATATAAATTTACAGCCAACAGTACTGATTACATATTTATTTGATACGTTTCAGTGAACTTGAAAAGGGTTTGTGTTTACATCCTAGTTAGTGTCGTTCTTGAAACATTAACTGTTACATTGACATTAAATTTTATATGGTATTTTCAATATTATATATAAACTTGTATGAAATTATAGGAATCTCCATCAAACTGGTTTGATAGTCATTAAGTAATTAGATGGTCATAATTACGTAGTCTTTCTTGGCACTTAAGTGGACCAAAATTATGTGAGGTCTGTTTGGTACTTAAGTGGACCATCATTAAGTAAAGTCGGTTCGGTACGTGAGCTGACCATCATCACCTTTGGACCTCCTACAAAGAAAATACATTTTTTGGAGAGCGCTTTGTGATGTGTCAAGTGAAACGGTTTTAGATAAAGATCCTCTCACCCACTCCCCAAAGGTACAAGACGTTTAACTACTGAAGTCATATGCACTGTTTATATTACCTTGTGTATTAATTGCAAGCCACCATTTTTGCTAAAACCATTAATGTTAACACCATTAATGCTTTATTTATTTTTAAAAAAATGTAAATAAACTCGTGATATTTTATATGATCTTTTAAATCAAAAGGGAATCAATAATACTCTGGATCACTGAACTCTACTTTCCTAAAGCTCTAACCAAAACTCATTATAAGTCAATAAAAATTAAAGGTTATGGAAAATTTTTTATAATCTTAAGCCCTTCTGGAACAACACATAACTAAACTAAGTAAATAGTCCAAATCACTAAGTAAGTTGTGCCTAATGACTGTTATTGTAACACAAAGACAAATACATACATAGCTTAAGACAACTTGTATGTTGAGAACATAAACCCCGTTACTATAACACAAAATCCTGTAAGAAATATTACAGTAGGCAATAAAAGAATATATAAACGACCTTAATACCTCCATTGTTATAATAGTTTTCAATTATATACTAGAACTAAACGACTTTTGTAATTCATTCATATACAAATCGGACCTCGATTTATCGAATTCCTTAATAAATCAAAGTTACCTCTACATATCAAAGAACTGGTCTGAAAGAACTCGATATTTCGAATTTTCATGTTGGTGGGATTGGCCTCGAACCTCTGTGTCGAAGTTTTTATTGGAAAATCTCTATATATCCAAGTTGTATTGGTAACATCAACAGCATTTAGACGAAACTTAGTTCGTTGAATTTGAGACTCTTTAAACGACTACCGCCCATATTACAACTTGTAACCCCCACACTAAATCACCTTTTATGCACAGTTTAGTGTTTATTATAGTCATCAGTTAGTCCGAGTCCAGTTTGCGACAGAAAAGTGCACGTGGGATCCTTAGTTCTCGACTTTGGTTGTGATTGTTAACCATTCGACTGTATCTTTCTTCTGTGCAATAGCAAATGAATCTCATATGAAGGAATATTCAAAAAGTCATAGAGGCCATAAACAAACGGGGATAAGACAAAGAGCAGTTTGGTAAACCAGCCTACTACAACATTACAACAAACAAAGAAAAGTACCAAAACTAAGCATCGTCATCAAAGAGACTTAAAGACTAAATCAAAGCTATTGAAGTGTGTTCTGCAGTGGTTAAATCATTGATGTGATTAGCACTTAACTAAGAATGGGCTTGCCCTTTAAGAAAAATCAACAGAGTATGCAAGACAACATGGTAAACTGAACTATAAGAAGTAGAAATTTAAGGCGCTAAGTCAGACCTTAACAGTAAGTAATTCAGAATTTTTAGACATGAATTAAATTTGTTGGAGTGCAACACTACCTGAGCTAGCCTAAGGGTACACGCACGAGGACATATTCAATGCTGGTGAGACGAGCATTGCTTACCTGAGCCACACGTGCAATGGCGGAAAAAGCAGCAACCAGAGAGTCTACTTGGAGAAAACTGAACAGTAATTGTGGAACCTTAGCCCTTGATGATTGGCAATACAAAAAACCTTCAATTTTTTAAAGGGGTTAAACGTTTACCTATGAACGATACGTAAAACCAAAGATCTTATAATTCAATAAAATGTAGTCTATCTAATTGCAGTGAGTGCAGAATTATTTTAGTGTGAGCCTGTATTTATCGAAGTCCTAAATCACCTCAATAAATCGAACCGCAGTATATCGAACTCTTTGATAACTCGATGTTTTCTCGTTCCCTCGAGGTCCTATTGTAATTCGCAGCCGATAAGTTACAAAAAACATATTTGAATATAATACTTTTATAATATTTTAACATCGACTACTTAATAATGCATAACAAATAGTTTGATATCAATGTCAATCAAGAAAAATATGAAATATTCACGAAAGAGAGACACGTGTCTCTCCTAGTACAGAATGTGTTCCCTACAGAAACACGTGTCTCATTATTTAAACAGATAATGGATAAGAACTACAAGAATTACTTTAAATGACGAAAACTGACCAACTTCCAAAGATCAATTAACCTAACACTGGTTATGAAATAATAAAATTTGCATTAAACTGAACAGGCAGCGCACCAGGACTTAATCACAGGCGAAATTTATAAATATTTATTTGCCGTTTCCTAATGTCTATAACTGTATTCTATAAATAACGGTTTTAGCAAGTAATTTGTAATTGTTATTAATTATTATTTTTAGTTCAGAGGATTAGGTGGGTCATTATTTAACGTTGCCCATCGGACCAATATCTCTGCATAATCCCAAGTGGTGGAAAAGTAGTGGAAATATTTATTCAACGAAGGCTGCCCCTATCTTGTGTAAGTACTCTTTACACGCACTGTAATTAGCGTAGCAACAAATAAAAGACTGTTATTTCTGATTAAAATAAAATGTTACAAAATATAATGAGCTTACTTGAAGTCGATGTAGTTCCTAAACACAAGTATGATCACAAATGAGAAAACTGCCTTTCGTTCTTTCCTCGAAGACCCAACCTAACCGACTGAGCAGAATGGTACCACCAACCTAGTACTTACTACCTGACCTATCCAATGGAGACGTTATTGTTAAGAACGAATCTCAGTTCAATGATCCACCGCTCATCGTGTTTCATTCACTGTATTGTCATATAGTGGAGGTCCTGGGTCCGTTTCCCGATCCTGTCAGTATACATTTGCTTGGGGTGATAATTATTAATAATCATTGACACTATGATGTGTCGTTTAATTTTGTTGGTTACGTTCTTAAACGCATTAAAAGGATTTGAACGAACGGTTCACTGAAATGAACGAAGGTGGAAACCCTTCATTGGCTCCGGTTCAGCAGAAACGAATCATTTCGTTTCTTTCACAACAATACGTTAAATATTTTATCTTGGTATTCCCACTCCAGGTTGTGGTTATCAGATGTACAAAGAGGAAAGGTTTGATATGGGTTGTATTTTCATTTCATATGTTCAATTCGTACAACATTTTTCAATTGAGTATACATTTTTTTTGGTAAATAGCTAATTTCGCCTTTTTCTAAATCGTCTAGGTGCGTGTTAATTGAAGGGTTTCTTTGATTTTTTTCCTCAATAACCATTAGTGATTATTATAAATTAGTAATAATAGTGGGGTCTAAACATTGTTAAAGGCTAATTACCTTGCTCCTAATGGGTGTCTCCAAAATTTTTGATAAAACGATCTAATCGGCTGAGTAAATAGCGCCCCGAATTTACGAAGGCAGTATCGTTGACGAGTTGTTGTCTTTGTTGCGGGCCGTCAAAAAATCCTGATTTAATTTTCTCCGTACTAAACTGAGGCATTTTCCCCCTGTTGTTAATAAATAGGTGCCAATTTTCTGAAAAATATGACTTAAGTTACTGGATGTTTAATCCATCTGATAAATTTTCCTGGACCACACAGCAGACTGACAAAATGGCAAATGGCCAATCCTTGTATATATGATTTAGAACTGCACAAAATGGAGTTAATACTGCACGTTGATAAAAACTGTAATGTAACAAAGTGGAGCGGATAGAGAAAAACTAATTTCATATTTAGATTCAGCCTATTAGATATAGCTAACAGTTCTCTAATCCTAGGCAACAAAAAAAATATGTGTTTCTTGTAGGTCTGTGTTATATAAACCATTTTATGATACATAAATAGAATAAGCTCAATTCAAAAGTGAACTTTGAAACAGACGTAATTAGTTATATCATAAAAATGTTTTTCTTGTAGGTCTGTACATAACTATTACGTTCTTATGAAACGGTTTATTTTAAATTCTAATTTTTTTTTCAGATTGTTTTAAACTTAAGTAACACTGTTGAGATTTCAAATTTGTATTCCGTTTTCGACAACTCCAAATTCTAAAATTATTTTAAAAAAACATTAAATGGTTTGCCGTTGATAGAATAAATAAGTCGGCCTTCTTTGTATTTTGCAGGGTAGATTGGGTTTTTAGTAATTTTAGCCATACGATAAAATTTTCAAAATTGGACATATCCTCTTTTGGTAGAAAGTTGGTTAACAAATAATAAAAATTATATTGTGTTGACTAATTTTATTATTTCCTTTTAAATCAAATATTTTCAATAATTTACTCTAAAATAACGTATTACGAACTCCTTATAACCCATAAATTTGTTTTTAAAATAAAACATTTAAAGACCAGGTCTTGATCACAATAAATTAGTCTCCACCATCACCAAAGAACAAAATTAATTATTTGTAAAAGATAAATATAAAGAAAAATATTATTCAATAATGTTCTCATAATGTTAGAAACATTGAAAAATAAAATATAACAGGAAAACTTAATATATATAAGTTATCGTCTCCCGACTGTAGACGATCAAGAAAAAAGAATAAATAAGGAGGTAGATGATATAACGTGATGGTTTGGTTTATAACTGGCTTTATTCTCCTCCTGATCCTCTATACACACGTTAAGGGTTTGTTTACCTTAGGCTATGTGGTATTAGGCTTATCATTGCCGTACCACTAGCCATAACTTATTTATTTATTTATATATATATAAGTCAACTGAGCCCTAAGAACATTAGGACTTAACATTGTAAATAACAGATCAGAGTAGGGTCAATCCCACTCACAAATGTATATATAAGAGAGAGGAGAAAAATAAAAGTTATTTTTCAAGTTCTATGTCGTTGTGTCATTGTCCGCCCCTCAACCATTTTTCGCTCTTTCTGTCCGAGCAACGTTAAGTGGTGCCGAAACCCGGGAGCTTTTTTGTTTCGTATACGCCTGAGATACAGTCTTATAGGAAACAGTTTCGCGTATAGATAAACGAACCAGGAGAACACAGGACGGCCGAGGATGACGTAGCTAGACTAAGGCAGGAGCTAGCTCAAGTGAGAGAGGAACGAGCTAAGTTCAAGTTTTAGATGGGCGAGTCAGCAAAGAACACACAGATTGAGCTGGCGAAGATCAGGACGCAGAACTGCGCGTTCATACACGACGTCATCGGGCAATTAGAATCCTTTACGGGAGTACTAGGCGAATTGGACCACTTCCTAAAGGGGGGGGGGATAAGATCAAACAATTGATCTTGACCAGGAAAGAAGCAGGGACCCTAGCCGATAGAGACGTAAAGTTACTAGAAGCCTCGCTAGTGGGAAGGATTTCCCGCCGCGTGCTAAACGCTATTCAAGGTGACGCGTCACAACCTTGGGAGGGGTTAAAGAACAGGTTAAAAAATTGTATGGAAGCGGCCGATGGACCCTGGAGGAAGACGCGTTTTTCTTGTTACAGGAGCACAAGCCTAGCCAGACGGAGGGGGAGTTTGCAGAAAGGCTCCTCGTCCTCTACAACCGTCTTAATAAAAAAAAACGAAGCATACGGACAAACCAAAGCATTAGTGCGGATGATTAGAGAAATTATGAAAGTACAACTGAACCAGAACATAGATCGACGGGACTCGCTGGCTAAAGATAAGGATGTACTGGACTGTGCACATGAGCTCATCGATGCGCAGGAGCGAAGCACAATGCGCTCAAAAAATCCAGAGCCTGATTGGGTAGAAGTCAGGACACTGAGGAGAGAAAGAAGAACGACATTCCAACAAAGTGATCGAACGAGGGGTGCAGGTGCCCCAAGAAGACCATTTAGGACGCCAGACAAAAGACCACGGTGAACGGAGCGAGGTTGCTATGAGAGCAACAGGACGGGCCATTTGGCGGCTCAATGCAATTTAAGAGATTGGGCGGAGAACGGCCCGGAAATCCCCCAATGCAGAGGCGCGTGGAGGAACAGAGGACCCCACCGGCCGAAACATTCGCTGTGAGATATCTGCGGGAATGGACAGAAACGGGGCCGGAGATACCACTAGTCCGGGGAGAATCTCAAGCGGAAGTATCACCAATAGAACGGCCAGGCGAGCTACCCGAAGTAGATGAGATTATTAACGAAAAGAAGTGGCAAGTGGTCCTTAAGTCAAGACAGACCACGGGGACAGAGACACTAACGACGTTGACCATAAAAACCCACGTGACAATAGGTGAAGAAGAACTGGAATGACTGATCCAAGGATTCACGAAACAAGGGAAATGGTATATATATATTCGTCGGAAAAAGGTTGCTCGCAGAGAAAGTTAAAGGTCTGTGGCGACAGGAACGAATCAGGATGGGGTATGAATTAGTACGCTGTTTACGACAAGTCGAAACTGTCACCACCGAAACGACTCAAGGCCGGCTAGTTAGAGACCACCACACCGGGAAGACGAACCATAGGGGGGTAGAGGAAACCATAGAGGAAAATTGCATAAGCCAGTGCGAGGTGTGCCAGTGGGGTAAATACGATCGGCATCCACTGGTAACGGCACAGGTAGTAACGGGAACCCCATT
Organism: Acanthosoma haemorrhoidale; assembly: GCA_930367205.1. Taxonomy (NCBI): domain Eukaryota; kingdom Metazoa; phylum Arthropoda; class Insecta; order Hemiptera; family Acanthosomatidae; genus Acanthosoma; species Acanthosoma haemorrhoidale. The sequence continues at coordinate 154,617,282 of OV884011.1, read as the reverse complement.
AGAACCCCTGAGGAGCATTCAGATAGACGTTTATTCCAATGAGGGGCAGTAGATAGTTTTAGCAAACTGGCGATGGCGTATCCGATTGAGACAAAGACACCCGTGACAGTCTGGGAGGGAGTATTACATTGGTGCGCAACTTACGGGGTACCGGATGGGATCACATCGGACTGTGGCAGGGAGTTCAACAACAAGGGGATAGCGTGGAACTTTAACCTGCCCCACCATATCAAGGGCCGGGGAGCGGTGGAACGCTTGCATAACACATTGGGTGAGCATCTTAGACTACTCAAACTCGGGCGCAGATTAGAACCGATGGAGGCCATGCCCAGGGCGGTAGTAGCGTATAATCATACAATCCACGCGGCAACAGGGTTATCACCGATTGAAATCGTTTTTGGGCAAAACCGGTGGGATAGGGGGGACCTCATAACAGCCCAGAACCAAGAGCTATGGACATATTTGCTCCAAACGGAGCATTCGGTTCCGAAAGGGAAAGGTTACATCTTTTATCGTGAACAAATTGTGCTCCCTTACTGCGATGACTCTATATGGCCCCTCGTAGCGGGCGGCCGTCTTAGTTCTCGGAACAATGGAAACGATTTACAGTGACATGATTCTCAGGGATACAATATAAGTAACTCGCCTCAGCTTCTTCGTCTGAGATGACAACATAATAATAATAGTAATATCAATTTACAATAGTCTTAAGTTTGGAGTCTCCGCCCGAGCGCCGCCGTCCAGCCCGGGAGTTACACAAGTTAGGCTTAAAGAAATTAATACGGATTTAGCTCTCATTCAATTGCATTTATCATGTTTGCCTTGTGCAATATTACCACTCGAGACATTTCGTAAAATATTCTCCATACTGGACCTCAAATAATATGATTTTGAAAAGTACGTAGTCGTAAATTTCAATTAAAGGAATGGTTAAATAAAAAATACACTCACACTTAATATACATCAAATTATGTTGTAAGCTATTCCATATTTTTCCCATTCCTAATATTTTCTTTAAATAAAAAAATTACAAATTATGGAATGGTAGGATTTTATTTTTAGAATGTTTTGGCCTTTTTAAGGCACGTTTAATGATGGTTTTACTGGAAGAAATCCAGGCTCTAATCATAATTATTGATTGCCCCATTGCGGCTGTAAATAATCGAGGGTTCAGAACACAAATTATTGAACTATGTATTGTAACTAGTTCTTAGGTCCCCGCTTAATTTCAACCATCACTGGGTTTTGGCATTGTATGATATATTCTTTTTACCCTAATTAAATTTTTGTTAGCTCGTGAGAACTACTGAATATGTATCTGTGATGCCATTACAAGTAGCCCATCCCGATCAATTTATATTTTTTTGTATTTAAATGGATAAATAAAAGGGGGTTTAAGAAAAATATAAAACATACGGGTACATGTACTGTAAGATTGTGATTGAAGGTTTAGTTAGAAGGTTTCTATGGGTTAAAATAAAAGATAGTGTCCCTTCATCTAATAAGTTATATCTACAAAATATGCATAAATATAAAGCTAAATTATGGTGAAGAACAATATTGCACTACAATGAGAATTTGAGTTGATGATTTTGAGTGGCTGTAGTTTTCTTCCCAATTTTTTCTTTGCCAAATCAATCATCTTGCATTGTCCCGGTATCCTAACCAGCTTTTCCATTCCCTCCATCCAATCAAATGTTTCCGTACATTAATTGGTCAGAAATATATGGTTGCAGTACACAAGATAACGTACATAAATATAGACAAGTAACCAATACTTGTCTGCTTATAACAAAACAATTTCCGTTTCCATATCAGGCAAGTACTGAGAAATGTCGTTTTGACTTTTCAAACAAGTGATGCCTTTGGAAACGAACATAGAAATAATTTGAGAAAATTGGCCAGTAACATTTCCTCCTAGGAATATCTGAGGGTTCCGTAAATTTTATGTTCGCGGGAGTGTCTTTGTGAAGGCATCAGATGGTCTGGAAATACTCCTAATTTAAAGGAGGTCAGGGTGTCCTTTAAAGTTATCACACCCTCTATCACTCTCAGATAAGGTATGGGGGACAAAAGAGGGGTTATGGAAAACTTCTTTAGTCTGGTGCATTTACTCAGGTGAGATGGAAACTCTTCAGTAACAAAGAAGTTATTGAGCTCCAATTCTTTCAGATTTTCATGTACTGCAACTGCATCAAGAACTTTCTTAGTATCGCCAATACAATTGGAGGTGTTCAAAGAAAGCTTCTTCAGGTTGACGAGAGAATTCAGAGAAAAATTGATGATGTTACTTTACAAAGACCACGCATCATCTCCATAGTCAGTGAATTAACTCTCTTCCTCCAAGACACTTTCTCGAACAATGTGATGACATCCGGATCACACTTTCCCAATCTCAGCTCTGTCAAACTGTCGACTGTTTGGATTTCGCAGAACAGTTTATACCAATAGTCTTTCATAATTTCTTCCACCTGGTAAATACCTCGCATATCTAGTGTCTATGAAACTTTCTCCTTGGCTACCCTAGCTAACTGTTTCATGTTCGATGTGGAGCAGGATTTAATCTTGATTGTCCTCCAGTTGATTTTCCGTGATAAAACAGAATACCACAGGCGAGAGACTTGTGACGCTCTTATCAAATCAGGGGTGTCCATAAATTTTGTACAATTGAGGAGCGCAATTACTGCTACCCGTGGATCCCTCATGCTGGGGCTGACCTCCATCTCAGGCACCTGTAAAATATAAACATGATTATTATTGCATAGATGAGAGAGACTCTGCATTTATTACTATATGTAATGTACTGTTTAAAGTGATCATTTGAAAAATTTACAAGTATGCTTTAAACTCCAGCTGATGACAGAATAAGTTGGAAGAGAAATAGCGGTGACAGACGTTTGACGACGAAATTTAGCCAGCATACTTACTTTTCGAAAGAAATCGTTAATTTGTCCAATTGATACACTGAATTAAAATGATCTTGCTAAAGATAGAGATGAAGCATTTCTAAACTCTATGAAGAGTTTAAGAATAAATAAAATTTTATCGATTTTTATTTTGTTTTAGCAGTTAAAGTTTCGATTTTAAATATTAAATAACCTTAAGAAAATTGTATTTAGCAAAGATAATTGTAAATGACCTATTGCAAATAGATTCTAAACAATAGGTCAGTAAATGACCTGTATCTAGGCTACATATTATACGATTTATAATTATTTTACATTGTGATTTGTGCTTGTAACAAAGTATAATGTGGTACATTATATGTACATTTTCTAAACATGTTTCAATGTTATGGGTATCTGCTTATGAATCATGGACTTAAAACTAACTTACATCTAACAATAAAATCTTACACATTTATATATCATCAGTTTGAGACTCAGCGACATGTTGGGTGAAGTTAGCAAGTCGTAAATTACCGGCTTTATGACATGTGTCATACTTTTTCTATTTTGTTACAAAATTGAGCCGAGAAATGGTGATTCCTATCCATTTATTAATAAATAGATTTTATTCATTTGTTTTAAAAGGTTTGACTAAATTTTTATTGTCAGGTAGTAGTTGCATATTATTATTTTTTGTTTTATTAATAATTGAAATAAACAGAGTGGCCTATAATGTTTGCCATAAAGGGCCTTACTAGAGGCAGGGTAGTTCAATTGGAAGAGCCCCTGGACCATATATTGGCGATTCCCAGATCTTGCAACTGAATTCTTTGGACGTTAGGTATTAATAATTAAGTACAATTATAAATGTTTATATAAAGTTGTGGTGAGAAATTAATCAAAAAATGGAAGATATTAGTGTTTAATGCATTGGTTTCCCAGTCAATAAAATGTACGGTGTAACTACCGGTGTTTTTAAAGTCCAGTTTCAGACAACTAGAGCTTTTGTGAAATCAGTTTACTGTGTACTTAAAAATTATTCACCTGTATTAAACTTCTTTATTGTGATAAAATTACAATTTCCCATATTGGGAAATAAGCAATTGTGATAAATGCTCTCATTCAAACCAGTACAGGTGGCGAGAAACATATACACTCAGGACATGATTGGAGAAACTGGGCAAGGACGATTGCCAGGACGCCCACTGTCACGGATTTATAGAAGGCCTAGAGACCACTTCCGCTTTAGTCTCTGAGGAGGATTATAGGGATGTGCAGAGAAGTGTAATGAGAGCAATAGGGGATTAGGGATGAGTTCAAGAACGTAGGTTTTACGATAGTTATGAAGGGGTTTTGTTGCTGACGTAATAAGGGACGTTAACTATTGCTCTCAGGAGTTTTGATTAAAAGATTGGATACGCTTGATGTTTGCCTTATGGTGTCCCCCATAGCTCTATTCCGTATGTCCAGATTGGCTTTAGTATAAGTTAGTAATTTATTTTCTTTTGGGATGGGATGCCCTTCGAAGTAGTATGTACAAATGTCCAAAGCGTCAGTTAAGTTCTTGTTTTTTTTAGCTTCCTATGTGTGTTCTATGTCAGCCTTTTGTCGAGACAGCTGCCTAAATGTCTTTCTGTCTCGGATACCGAAAGGCGAATGGAATTTAAAAAAACTAGTGGACAGGACTTGTGGCAGAGGGTGGGAAGACTTTTCTTCATTAACTTTGTTGCGCCATTGGCTTCACCAATACTCGATATCATCAAGGTGCTTTGAAAGGTTAAATATCCGAAGTTATGGAATGCTATATCGAGGTCTGGGTGGGATGACAGGACTACAGTGTGATCTGCAAATGCTGCCAAGACGGTATTGGGGGTAGAGGGGACATCAGCGATGTATAGGTTATAGAGGATGGAACACTGCCCTGTGGAAGTCCTGCTTTTATGGAATGGTAGCTAAAATATCCTAAACTACAGCGGACTTGGAAGAAGGGGTTTGAAACTATTAGTTGATAGCAATGTACTAATTTTCTTAATTGTTGACAAGCAATGGTGGTAAACACAGCATAAAAGAATAAAAAAACTTGACTAACTAATCTATATTATAATAAGTTCAGCTTAAATATACACATTATCCAATTTTGCATGTTGAGTGTATGTGTTGGCAGGAGATAACAGATCAGTTTGAGACTGAAACATATGTCCGTATCGTGTCAATGTATATTGTAAACGAATGAGAGGCTGAATGCAATATTGTTTGTAATGTACGTGTGAGATGATTTATCATAATAAATTAATAAAATAAAGTCCGGATTATAGTGCAATTGCACTTTTGCCCGCTGGCTTTGAACTGATTAAGAGCAATTTGTTTTTACGAATTATGCCATCCTGATTAATATGCTTAAATTTTATTTACAACGGAATAGCACCTTATTAACAATTTTTGTACAAATTACCCAATTTATGATTTTACTTCAAAACATTCCATATTTTGCCTAAATTGAAAAAGTAAACATAACAAAAAAACTTCATAAAGTAATACTTGATTTAGCTTTCATTCAATAGCATTTATCATGTTTGCCTCGTGCAATATTACCACTCGAGACAACCTCTAATTGGCATTGCGTAAAATATTGGGAAGGAATTATAAAAGCACAGACAATGACAAGGGTCGATTGTTGTACAAATTTTCAATAGTTGTTGGCAGAATTCCTGTGCATGGACATCACAAAATAATAAATACGGGCATAAACAGTGAAGATGTGAGACCTGCGTCAGTTCTACATACTGGACCTCAAATAATATGATTTTGAAAAGTACGTAGTCGTAAATTTCAACTGAAGGAATGGTTAAATAAAAAATACACTCACACTTAATATACATCAGATTATGTTGTAAGCTATTCCAAATTTTTCCCATTCCTATTATTTTCTTTAAACAAAAAAATACAAATTATATCCTTTTACAATTAATTTTATATTTTTCATATTTTGAAAATAAGATATACAAACTTGTTGAGGTGAAGTAGTAACCTATAATATACAACATGGTAGCCTATGCAACTACCCAAATCCCGTAGCGCAGTCATTGAACTGCACCACTCAACCCTATAAACCTCCTCGGAGACTAAAACGGCAGTGGCCTCGTGACCTGCTATAAATACGTGACAGTGGGAGTCCTGCCAATGGGCAGTTTCTCCAACCACGTCCTGAGCGTCTGTGGCTCTTTATCGGCCTCCGCTTGCTCTTATCCAGTGACGTGGCTGGCGAAGGAGCGTGGGGGATTTCCCAAGACTCCGCTTCCTCCTTCGCACGCGAGGGAGGTGACAATCATGTTGACTTGGGGGGTCTCTGGCGATTTGTATATACAGTATGAATGAGCGAGTGAATCAAAATTGTAAATTGGGATGAACGAGATCATTTATCACAATTACTTATCGCCCGATGAGGCAGATTGTAATTTTATCATAATAAAGTTGTTAAATAATAAAACTATTGTAAAAGAAAAAGTCAAGGAGATCAGGATTTCGGTTGGGATCTGATGGCCAATAGGTGGCTGTGTCAGGAGAGAAATGTATTTGTTGATTTTGAAGCGATATCCAACGGAGTCCAGAAAGAAGATAAAGGAAATTGGACATGGATTTATTGGGATGGCAGTACACTGATGATAGGGTGAAGGGGAAAGCAAAGGTGCTGATTGACACTGCAGTGGACTGAACAAAATCATGTGCTACAAAAAGGACTATGTGATGGAAAATGGAGTGGACAATGGTACCTGCATGTGCTCTTCCATCTGGGTGATCAGTTGGATGAGTCTGGTCATTTACTCGTAAGTCTTGCTTTAGTTGTTGAAAATAAAGATTTTGCAGTTCCAGTGAAGTATAATTACGTGAGCTCTATTTGGCTCTTTAATGGATCATAAATATGTAAGGTATGTTTTACAACAAAAGTGGATTATAAGCATGCCAAGTCTCTTTTAGTACGTGAGCATACAATACTTAAATCAAGTTTTATATTTTGTGCACTAGTGTGGACCGTAAATATCTAAAGTCTGGTTTGGTACTTAAGTTGACCATACTTATGTAAAGTCTGTATGGACCATAATTTCGTAAAGTCCGTTCGGTACGTAAGTGGACCATAATTATCTTAAGTATGTTTTAGTACTTAAGTGTACCATAATTATGTAAAGCATGTTCTTGTACTTGAATGGACCATAAGTATGTAAATTCTATTTTGGAACTTAAGGGAGCATAAGTATGTAAATTCTATTTTGGAACTTAAGGGAGCATAAGTATGAAAAGTCTATTTTGGCATTGAAGTGGGCCATATTTATGAATGACTGTCATAAAATTCATATTACGCATGAAGGAAATGATATTTCGTCTTTTGGTACAAAACACGCAACCAAAAAAAACTGATTATTCATCAAATAAATCATATTTTCGTAACCAATCACATCTCAACAAATTGTTGGTAGCATTGAACTATGTTTTTAAATAACAAAAAATAGTAGAATTTGATGTTTTTAATTATTAATATTTTTTTAATTTCTTTATTTGCTGTTTTATGGTTTTTCCTATGTTTGTAAATGATTTATATTAGAAAAATATTGCACGAAATTTACAATTATTTGGTCTAATTTTTGAACATTCTTCACAAATGTATTTCCAGTCCTGATGATGCTATTGTATTTTTATGAAGTACGTTAGCATATTTTAGCTATTTTATTGCATGATTGTGTGTATAACATCGGTCATGTTGGTGGGCCTGGCACCGAACCTCTATGTGTCGAAGTTTTCATTGGAAAATCTCTATATATCCAAGTTGTTTTGGTATCAACAATAGCATTTACACGAAACTCAGTTGTGTAATTTGAGACTGTTTAAACGACTATCGTCATAATACATCATGTAACCTGCACACTAAATCCACTTTTATGTACAGTTTAGTGTTAATTATTGTCATCAGTTAGTCCGAGTCCAGTGTGTGACAGAAAAGTGAACGCATGGGAAACTTAGTTTTCGACTTTGGTTGTGATTGTTAACCTTTCGACCGTATCTTTATTCTGTGCAATAGCAAAACGTAAGAGAATCTCATATGAAGAAATATTCATAGGCCATAAACAACAGGGATAAGACAAAGAGCAGTTCGGCAAACCAGCTAACTACAATATTATAACAAACAAAGAAATCTAAGCATCGTCATCAAAGAGACTTAAAGACTAAATCAAAGCCATTAAAGTGTGTTCTGCAGTGGTCAAAGCATTGATGTGATTAGAGCTTACCTATGAATGGGCTCGACCTTTAAGGAAAGCAACAGAGTTTGCAAAACAACATGGTAAACTAAACTTTCATAAGTAGTGATTTAAGACGTTGTCACCAACATTTCCAGAATACATTCATGTAAAAAGTGGTCAGACATACCTCTCTCGAGAAGTTAAGGCACACTGACCTGCACCCGTTGCTTGGTGTGCCTTTGGTGAGTGAGTTCATCCGCCGGTGACACATTAAGTTTTTTGACTCGTTGCAGCACCTCACAGACCCAGTGTTAAACACTATAACCCCACCACCCCTCCCACATCGATGGCAACAGACTGTCGAGGAAAAATTAGGTTAAGAATAAGTATGTAAGTTAGTTTTTAGTTTGATCAAAACCATGATGCCCATTACCTTTATTAAAGTCAGTTCGTTCCAGTTACGTATAATGTTTTTCATTATACATATTTATTCCATTATATAATTTTTTTTTTTAATTCCAAACCAGTATATAATCTACCGACGCTACGGGAAATACAAAAATAATTTATCAATACCTTTCCCTGACGATATATAATAATAAATAATTCTCTGTAAATTGAAGGGGTTATGAAGGAACCGGTACATGTACTACTGTGAGATTGTGACTGAATGTTTAGTAGGAAGATTACTATGGGTGTTGAAATAAAAGTCATTCCCTTTATCTGATAAGTTATATTTACAAAATATGTGTAGCAATAAAGCTAAATTATGGTGAAGAACAAAATTGTACAAAAAACAGAATTGAGGCTATTGACGATTTTGAGTTACTGTCGTTTTCTTCCCAGTTTTTTCTTTGCCAATTCAAGTTATCTTACATTGTCCCAGTATCCTAACTGGCTGGTCCATTCCCTCCTTCCGATCAAATAAATAGAGCAAAGGAACCGATACTAACTGCTTACTTAAAATACAATAATTTTATTTTTCATGTAAGGCAAATGTTTAGAGAGCATTTTTCGTATTTGAGACAAGTAATAAAATTGCATATTAGCCACAAAATAATGTAATGAATATAGGCAGTCACATTTCACACTAATACGAACTCGTGGTCGAATCGATTTTCTTAGCCCGCGAGTACTCCCACTAGATTCTGAAATTTGTATGTCTCGTGAAGGCACTAGATGCGTCCGATACACTCCTAATGTAAATGAGGTCAGGGTGGATCTTATAGTCACTACACCGTCTATTACTGTTTGGTAAGGTAAGCCCCACAAAAGAGGGGTTATGGAAAACTTCTTTATTCTGGTGCATTTAGACAGGTAAGAAGGAAACTCTTCAGTAACTATGAAGTTAATGAGCTCCAATTCTCTCAACATTTCGAGACCTGCAACTGCATTAAGAACTTTCTTAGTATCTCCAAAACAATTGAAGCTGTAAACATTCAAACAGAGCTTCTTCAGGTTGACAAGCGAATTTAGCGATGTGTTAAAGATTTCAGGCGTGATGTTACATAATCCGTTAACTATTTGCATGGACAGGGAATTCAAAGTCTTCCCCAAAGACACTTCCTCGAACAATGTGATGACATCTGGATCACACTTTCCCAATCTCAGCTCTTCTAAACTGTCGACTGTTTGGATTTCGCAGAACAGTTTATACCAATAGTCTTTCATCATTTTTTCCATCTGGTAAATACCTTGCATATCGAGTACCTTTGATTCTTTATCTTTGGCTACCCTAGCTAACTGATTCATGTTCGATGTGGAGCAGGATTTAATCTTGATTGTGTGCCAGTTGATTTTTCGAGATATGGCAGAATACCACAGGCGAGAGACTTGCGACGCTCTTATCAAATCAGGGGTGTCCATAAATTTTGTACAATTGAGGAGCACAATTACTGCTACCCGTGGATCCCTCATGCTGGGGCTGACCTCCATCTCAGGCACCTGTAAAATATAAACACGATTATTATTGCATAGATGAGAGAGACTCTACATTCATTACTATATGTAATGTACTGTTTAAATTCATCATTTAAAAAATTTACAAGTATGCTTATGTTGTTTTTTTTAAATCCTAGGATTTTTTTTTTTATTGTGCTATAATTACAATCTGCCTTATAAAGCAATAAGTAATTAAGATAAATGTTCTCATTCATACCATATTTACCATTCCTCATTGACTCGCTCATTCATACAATATTTACAGACAACCCAGAGGCCCCCCCCCCAAGTCCACATGCGAAGAGAAAGCGGAGTCTTGGGAAGTTCCCCAGGCTGCTCCGTCAGCCACGTCACCGGATACTAGCCAGTGGAGGCTGACCAAGAGCGCGAGAGAGTAGTGTTAATATGGGTGTTCTGGCACACCGATATGGACCAATCAGAGAGCTCCATTTGGCCCCACCCCTTTACCCCCACCCTACCCCTAGGCCACGCCCCCTTTACCCCCACCCCTACTAGGCCACGCCCCTTTACCCCCTCCTCACCCCCCACCCCTCCCCACCCTACCCTAACCAGCCAATGACAGGGCTTGACGGCCATTTTGACCACGCCCCTTACCCCCACCCCGCCCTTATAAACAAAATGGAGACCCTTTAGACCACGCCCCTTACCCCCACCCCGCATTTTCATCCGCCATTTTGTTCCCCCACCTCCTTACATAACCGCCATCCCTGAACACCATTTAATTCCCAATCTGCTCACCAGATAGCGCCTTATATCATAACCTTACCTATATATAACCACACTTGATGAACTAAATGACCGCTAGAGTGCGCCACCTTTATAACCTTCTTCGTATATAACCTCGTAATAATAATAACAAACAATATGGCCGCTCTATTTATATCCTTACTAGTTTATAACCATAACTTTCATCCGCAATTTTGTTCCCCCACCTCCTTACATAACCGCCATCCCTGAACACCCTTTCATTCCCAATCTGCTCACCAGATAGCGCCTTATATCATAACCTTACCTATATATAACCACACTTGATGAACTAAATGACCGCTAGAGTGCGCCACCTTTATAACCTTCTTCATATATAACCTCGTAATGATAATAACAAACAATATGGCCGCTCTATTTATATCCTTACTAGTTTATAACCATAACTTTCATCCGCCATTTTGTTCCCCCACCTCTTTACATAACCGCCATCCCTGAACACCCTTTAATTCCCAATCTCCTCACCAGATAGCGCCTTATATCATAACCTTACCTATATATAACCACACTTGATGAACTAAATGACCGCTAGAGTGCGCCACCTTTATAACCTTCTTCGTATATAACCTCGTAATAATAATAACAAACAATATGGCCGCTCTATTTATATCCTTACTAGTTTATAACCATAACTTTCATCCGCCATTTTGTTCCCCCACCTCTTTACATAACCGCCATCCCTGAACACCCTTTAATTCCCAATCTCCTCACCAGATAGCGCCTTATATCATAACCTTACCTATATATAACCACACTTGATGAACTAAATGACCGCTAGAGTGCGCCACCTTTATAACCTTCTTCGTATATAACCTCGTAATAATAATAACAAACAATATGGCCGCTCTATTTATATCCTTACTAGTTTATAACCATAACTTTCATCCGCCATTTTGTTCCCCCACCTCTTTACATAACCGCCATCCCTGAACACCCTTTAATTCCCAATCTCCTCACCAGATAGCGCCTTATATCATAACCTTACCTATATATAACCACACTTGATGAACTAAATGACCGCTAGAGTGCGCCACCTTTATAACCTTCTTCGTATATAACCTCGTAATAATAATAACAAACAATATGGCCGCTCTATTTATATCCTTACTAGTTTATAACCATAACTTTCATCCGCCATTTTGTTCCCCCACCTCCTTACATAACCGCCATCCCTGAACACCCTTTAATTCCCAATCTCCTCACCAGATAGCGCCTTATATCATAACCTTATCTATATATAACTACACTTGATGAACTAAATGACCGCTAGAGTGCGGCACCTTTATAACCTTCTTCTTATATAACCTCATAATAATAATAACAAACAATATGGCCGCTCTATTTATATCCTTACTAGTTTATAACCATAACTTTCATCCGCCATTTTGTTCCCCCACCTCCTTACATAACCGCCATCCCTGAACACCCTTTAATTCCCAATCTGCTCACCAGATAGCGCCTTATATCATAACCTTACCTATATATAACCACACTTGATGAACTAAATGACCGCTAGAGTGCGCCACCTTTATAACCTTCTTCGTATATAACCTCATAATAATAATAACAAACAATATGGCCGCTCTATTTATATCCTTACTAGTTTATAACCATATCGGAAACTAAATGTAAACAAAAATATTATTTGTAAACATTAATGCCTGGTGGTTTTAAATTCGCTGAATGCCAACAAAAAATAAATGATACATTCCAAGGAAAAATCATGAACATTAAGAGAGATGAAATCATGACAAAACAAATCCCGAACATTGCGCAAGAAAGAAGCAATGAGCAATTTGAAAGGCAAATTCATTTAAATCATGAATTGGAATCTAAACTTCATTTGAGCCAAGTCATATGTCCGAATAGATTAAAAATATCAGAAATTCAAAATTACCCTCAAAGTAATTCAGACTTATTTAGTAGTTTACCAAAATACCCTCCTTCCCGAAGCTATCCTCCAAATGTTAAGAGGCCACCTACACTTTTTCTACAGGCAAAGCAAAGCAAAGACAAAATCATAGCAGTATGGAATCTCAGGTCTGGCGACCAGCAACCAGAAAACATACATAAATACCAAATTTTTTGTTTTGAACAAAAAATTGAGTTAAAAAACAAGAGTTTTGAGAGCCATAGCTGGTGGAACAGATTGGGAGATATGATGGGACTAACTCTGCCTATGGCATGTTATTTGGAAGCGTCTCCTGGTGTACTTGTACCAGGTACGAAGTATTTCTTCACTGTCAGAGCAGTTGATATGCAAAATCAAAAAGGAGATTTCAGTGATCCTGTCTGCGTTATCTGGGGTGCTACAAAATAGAAAAAGTATTCTATTTTTCTTTTTTTTTATATATATATATATATATATATATATATATATTTATATATATATATATATATATATTTATATATATATATATATTTCATGAAACCAATTTTAAAAAAAAGGATTGTTAAAATTATCAAAAATAATATGTATTGTCATGATTGGTGTTATTCACGATTTAAAATGTTTATATTAGTTTATTTACAGTTAGCGAAGGGAGGACAGACTTCATAAAGTACATATGACAGTTTATTTTAAAATTTAATACGAGACATCCCAAGGTTTTTGCCCTGTTTGCGTTCTTAATGCATTTGTATACAAAAAAGTTATTCTTTAACAGTTTCACAATGAGAAATTAATGTAAAAATTAGTAACAAATAATTTTATATGATCATTCTGTGTTGGTAATTGTAAGGATTATTTTTCAATACATGTTCCCCACTTAGCTGCTCCTCATAACCTATACGACTTGTATTCCTCATTGATTCAGCAAACAATTTAACTCCAGAATTTTATTTAAACTAAAATTATGGAATGATATTTTGCGCTGAATTTAAATCTTAATTTTTATTAGTTTTTGTAAGGCATAATTTTTGGTAGCAAATAAATAGTGCTGATGGAACTCAAAAACATTACTTAATCTTCCATCAGGCACATGTAATCTGAATGAAATTTCATGAAACCAATTTTAAAAAAAAGGATTGTTAAAATTATCAAAAATAATATGTATTGTCATGATTGGTGTTATTCACGATTTAATATGTTTATATTAGTTTATTTACAATTAGGGATTCTCATTGTGAAACGGTTAAAGAATAACTTTTTTTGTATACAAATGCATTAAGAACGCAAACAGGGCAAAAACCTTGAGATGTCTCGTATTAAATTTTAAAATAAACTGTCATATGTACTTTATGAAGTCTGTCCTCCCTTCCCTAACTGTAAATAAACTAATATAAACATATTAAATCGTGAATAACACCAATCATGACAATACATATTATTTTTGATAATTTTAACAATCCTTTTTTTTAAAATTGGTTTCATGAAATATATATATATATATATATATATATATATAAAAAAAGAAAAATAGAATACTTTTTCTATTTTGTAGCACCCCAGATAACGCAGACAGGATCACTGAAATCTCCTTTTTGATTTTGCATATCAACTGCTCTGACAGTGAAGAAATACTTCGTACCTGGTACAAGTACACCAGGAGACGCTTCCAAATAACATGCCATAGGCAGAGTTAGTCCCATCATATCTCCCAATCTGTTCCACCAGCTATGGCTCTCAAAACTCTTGTTTTTTAACTCAATTTTTTGTTCAAAACAAAAAATTTGGTATTTATGTATGTTTTCTGGTTGCTGGTCGCCAGACCTGAGATTCCATACTGCTATGATTTTGTCTTTGCTTTGCTTTGCCTGTAGAAAAAGTGTAGGTGGCCTCTTAACATTTGGAGGATAGCTTCGGGAAGGAGGGTATTTTGGTAAACTACTAAATAAGTCTGAATTACTTTGAGGGTAATTTTGAATTTCTGATATTTTTAATCTATTCGGACATATGACTTGGCTCAAATGAAGTTTAGATTCCAATTCATGATTTAAATGAATTTGCCTTTCAAATTGCTCATTGCTTCTTTCTTGCGCAATGTTCGGGATTTGTTTTGTCATGATTTCATCTCTCTTAATGTTCATGATTTTTCCTTGGAATGTATCATTTATTTTTTGTTGGCATTCAGCGAATTTAAAACCACCAGGCATTAATGTTTACAAATAATATTTTTGTTTACATTTAGTTTCCGATATGGTTATAAACTAGTAAGGATATAAATAGAGCGGCCATATTGTTTGTTATTATTATTATGAGGTTATATAAGAAGAAGGTTATAAAGGTGGCGCACTCTAGCGGTCATTTAGTTCATCAAGTGTAGTTATATATAGATAAGGTTATGATATAAGGCGCTATCTGGTGAGCAGATTGGGAATTAAAGGGTGTTCAGGGATGGCGGTTATGTAAGGAGGTGGGGGAACAAAATGGCGGATGAAAGTTATGGTTATAAACTAGTAAGGATATAAATAGAGCGGCCATATTGTTTGTTATTATTATTACGAGGTTATATACGAAGAAGGTTATAAAGGTGGCGCACTCTAGCGGTCATTTAGTTCATCAAGTGTGGTTATATATAGATAAGGTTATGATATAAGGCGCTATCTGGTGAGCAGATTGAGAATGAAAGGGTGTTCAGGGATGGCGGTTATGTAAGGAGGTGGGGGAACAAAATGGCGGATGAAAATGCGGGGTGGGGGTAAGGGGCGTGGTCTAAAGGGTCTCCATTTTGTTTATAAGGGCGGGGTGGGGGTAAGGGGCGTGGTCAAAATCGCCGTCAAGCCCTGTCATTGGCTGGTTAGGGTAGGGTGGGGGAGGGGTGGGGGTGAGGAGGGGGTAAAGGGGCGTGGCCTAGTAGGGGTGGGGGTAAAGGGGGCGTGGCCTAGGGGTAGGGTGGGGGTAAAGGGGCGGGGCCAAATGGAGCTCTCTGATTGGTCCATATCGGTGTGCCAGAACACCCATATTAACACTACTCGAGAGCCACAGACGCTCAGGCCATGATTGGAGAAACTGGCCATTGCCTGGACTCCCACTGTTGCGCATTTATAGGACGTCACGAGAGCACTGCCGTTTCAGTCTCCGAGGAGGATTATAGGGATGAGTGGCGCAGTGCAATGACTGTGCTACAGGATTAGGGTGGTTGGAAAGGCTACTGTTGAATTTCATAAATTTGGAAGGAATGAGTTCTAGAATGTAGGGTATATTAAGGTCGTTATAAAGGGTTTTGTTGCTGACATAATAAGAGGCATTTACTATTGTTCTCAGGACTTTTGATTGAAAGGATTGGATACGCTTGATGTTCGACTTTTTTGCTGTCCCCCATAGCTCTATTCCGTATGTCCAGATTGGTTTAAGTATAACTTTGTAGATTAGTAGTTTATTTTCTATTGAGAGATGGGATGTCCTTTGTAGTTTGTACAGTTGTCGAAAGCGCCTGTTTAGTTCTTGTCTTTTTAGTCTCGTATGTGGGTTCCAGGTCTGTCATTTGTCGAAATGGAAGCCTAAGTACTGTCTCGGATACAGGGAAAGGAATAGAATTAAAATAAACTAGTGGACAAGACTTGCGACAAAGGGTGAAGGTAATATGGGAACATTTTGCTTCATTAACTTTGATCCGCCATTGGTTGCATTAATACTCGATCTCGTCAAGGTGTTTTTGAAGGTTATGGGATGCTATGTCGGGGTCTGGGTGGGATGACAAGACTGCAGTGTCATCTGCAAATGTGGCCAAGAAGGTATTGGGAGTAGAGGGAACATCAGCGGTGTATAAGTTATAGAGGATGGGGCCCAGGACACTGCCCTGTGGAACTCTTGCATTTATGGGATAGTAGTTAGTGTATTCTAAACCACAGCGGACTTGGAAGAAGCGGTTTGAAAGGTAGGACTGTAGGATTAGGAAAAGGGTCTGTGGTAAATGTCTTTTGAGCTTGTAGAGCAAACCTGCGTGCCAAACCCTGTCAAAAGCTTGAGCTATGTCAAGAAAGGCAGCAGTGCAATACTGTTTGGTTTCAAGGGCTGAGGAGATGTGATCAACAACGCGAAGGCCTTGTTGAGCAGTGGAATGTCGTTGGCGGAAACCAAACTGGTGTGTGGGAAAAAGGTTTTTGGATTCAACAATGGGAAGTAGACGTTTTAGTAGGAGTTTCTCAAATATTTTTGAGAGGATAGGGAGTAGGCTAATTGGACGATAAGATGAGGCGTCATTGGGTGGTTTACCGGGTTTGGCGAATAGGACAATAATGGAGTGTTTCCAGAGGAGAGGAAAGTGCGTCGTTCGGATTATGCAATTATATGTGTAGGTTAGGAAGATTATGGCTTTAGGGGGAAGTTGTTTGAGAATTTGAGGAGTAAGGAGATCATATCCAGGGGATTTTCCGTAAGGTAAGTTTTTCAGAAGGCATTTGACCTCAGAGAGGTTAACGCTTTTTGGTGGAAGAGAGAGAAGAATAGGTGAAGTGAGGAAATCTTCCACAGTTGTGCTGTGAGTATGGCTTTGATGAGAAAGGTGAGGTGTGAAAGTATGGGTAAGATGCAGAGCAAATTCCTCCGACCTATCCCCATCCGAAGCCGCCCAGGACCCATCATCATTACAGGAAATATGAAAAAAAAAAATGTAAATTTGAAACTACATGTAGTTCTACTACATTTCAGTCTTTTTTTAATTCCCAGCTCAGAGCTATTTAACATTTTTTTTATTGAAATTATTGTGATAAAATTACAATCAGTCTAATTGGACAATAAGTAATTAGCGATAAACGTTCTTATTCAGAACATATTTACAATTTTCATTCACTCGCTCGTTCATACAGTATTTACAAACAGCAGAGACCACTAAAATCCACATAGTGCCCCCCCCCCCCGCATGTGAAAGAGGAAGCGAAAGGATGCTTCTTGGTTGGGCAGTCCCCTACACTCCTCCGTCAGCTGTGTCACCAGATAGAAGGTTGTGGAGGCTTACAAATAGCGTGAGAGCCTCAGACCCGCAGGACTTGATTAGAGAAACTGGCCATCACCAGGACTCCCACTGTCACGTATTGATAGCAGGTCATGAGGCGACTCCCGTTTTAGCCTCCGAGGAGGATTACAGGGATGAGCGGTGCAGTGCAATGACTGTGCTGGGGGATTAAGGTGTTTGGATAGCTTACAATGGAATTTCATGAATTTAGAAGGGATGATCCCAAGAATGTATGGTAAATTTAGATCGTTATGGAGAGTTTTGTTGCTATTGTAATAAGGAGCATTAACTATTATTCTCAGGACTTTTGATTGAAAGGATTAGATAAGTTTGATGTTCGACTTTTATTCGAATTACTAATCTACATAACATTGTAGATTAGTAATTTATTTTCTTTTGAGAACTGGGATGTACTTCAAAAATTTTGAAGCGATGTCCGATGGAGTCCAGAATGAAGATGAAGGAAATCGGACATGGATTTATTGGGATGGCAGTACACTGATGCTAGAGTGAGGAGGAAAGTGAAGATGCTGATTGACACTGCAGTGGGCTGAAGGAAATCATGTGCTACCAAAGAAACTATGTGATGGGAAATGGAGTTATGGACAATGACAGCGGTACCTGCATGTGCTCTTCCATCTGGGTGATCAGTTCGATAACTCTTGTACTGTCGAACAGTAAATGGTCGTTTACTCGTAAGTCTTGTTTCAATAATGAGTGCTACGTTAATTTTTTTCTTGTGGAGTAGTGCTATCAGTTCGTTAGTGTGGGTGCGAACACCACACACATTCCAATGTAGAATGGAGAATGAATTTGTAAAAACCTCCATAAAACTGGTGTAAAGGTCAGTATTTAATTAGATAGTAAGTACTATTAATAAAAAATAATTCAGTATAATTTGGAGTAAGTACCAAATTAGAGATTTTGCAGTTCTAAGTAGGATATCTAATTAATGAACTCACCATCCTAACTCCTAATATGTACTATGTTTTATGACTTAAGTGGAGTATAATTTCGTAAGCTCTATTTTCGTAAAAAGTACTATTTTATGAATTAAGTGGATGATAATCATGTGAGCTCTATTTGTCACTTAAACGGATTATAAAAATGTGAGGTATGATTTACAACATAAGTGGATTATAATTATCCCAAGTCTCTTTTAGTACGTGAGCATACAATACTTAAATCAAGTTTTATATTTTGTGCACTAGTGTGGACCGTAAATATCTTAAGTCTGGTTTGGTACTTAAGTTGACCATACTTATGTAAAGTCTGTATGGACCATAATTTCGTAAAGTCCGTTCGGTACGTAAGCGGACCATAATTATCTTAAGTATGTTTTAGTACTTAAGTGTACCATAATTATGTAAAGCATGTTCTTGTACTTGAATGAACCATAAGTATGTAAATTCTATTTTGGAACTTAAGGGAGCATAAGTATGAAAAGTCTGTTTTGGCATTGAAGTGGGCCATAGTTATGAATGACATTTCGTCCTTTGCTACAAAACCGGAAACCTAAAAAAATTGATTATTTATCAAATAAATCATATTTTCGTAACCAATCACATCTCAATAAATTGTAACTATGTTTTTAAATAACAAAAAATAGTAGAATTTGATGTTTTTAATTATTAATATTTTTTTAATTTCTTTATTTGCTGTTTTATGGTTTTTCCTATGTTTGTAAATGATTTATATTAGAAAAATATTGCACGAAATTTGCAATTATTTGGTCTAAGTTTTGAACATTCTTCACAAATGTATTTCCAGTCCTGATGATGCTATTGTATTTTTATGAAGTACGTTAGCATGTTTTAGCTATTTTATTGCATGATTAGACAATTGTTGTATAAGTTTCTGCATAATCTATGGTCTTTAATGAATACAATTCATGAGGGTGGTCTATAATATATATTATAATGTCTCATACTGTTGCAGAATGTAAATTGGTTCGGTTTATTCTTTAATGAAACAGAATTTTATATTTTTTTTATTATCTTTCTTGTAGGTGAGCTATGTAATTAATATTAGCCAATATTACATTTTAATCACAAAATGAATGGGTTCTTGTAATTGTCAAATTCATTCAGTATTTAAAATTTATTACCTTAACACTCAGTAAATTTAAATTATATGAAACATGTATTAAATGCTGAAAGTAGAGGCCGCTTTTTTAAAAAAAAATAGAAATAAATTCGTTTTATATGATTTTGTAAACCTAACGGGGAATCAACAATACTCTAAATAAGTTCCAAATAAGTTAGTGTTTCCAACACTAAGTAAGTTATGCCAAAGAACTATGCCATTGTAGTAACATAAACTAGAAAACGATAATTTTAGGGATTCGTTCATATACGAACCTCGATATATCAAATTCCTTGATAAATCAAAGTTACCTCTACATATCAAAGAACTGGTCTGAAAGAACTCGATATCTCGAATTTTCATGTTGGTGGGCCTGGCACCGAACCTCTATGTGTCGAAGTTTTTATTGGTAAATCTCTATATATCCAAGTTGTTTTGGTAACAACAATAGCATTTAGACGAAACTCAGTTGTGGAATTTGAGACTATTTAAACGACTATCGTCATAATACATCATGTAACCTGCACACTAAATCCACTTTTATGTACAGTTTAGTGTTAATTATTGTCATCAGTTTGTCCGAGTCCAGTTTGCGACAGAAAAGTGCACGTGGGAACCTTAGTTCTCGACTTTGGTTGTGAATGTTAACCATTCGACCGTATCTTTATTCTGTGCAATAGCAAAAGAATCTCATATGAAGGAATATTCAAAAATTCATAGAGGCCATAAACAACGGGGATAAGACAAAGAGCAGTTTGGTAAACCAGCCAACTACAATATTACAACAAACAAAGAAAAGTACGAAAACTAAGCATCGTCATCAAAGAGACTTAAAGACTAAATCAAAGCCATTGACGTGTGTTCTGCAGTGGTTAAAGCATTGATGAGATAAAGAGAACTTACCTAAGAATGCGTTCGCCTACCAAAGCAACAGAGTTTGCAAAACCACATAGTAAACTAAATATAAGAAATAGTAGTTAAAGACGTCAGACCTTAACAGTAAGTAATTCAGAATTTTGACAATAGGAATAAATTTGTTTTCAAATTTACGTACCAGTGAATGTGAAATAGTTTACAATAAACTGTGTACACAGAGGAGTGCAACACTACCTGAGCTAACCTAAGGGTACACACACGAGGACATATTCAATGCTGATGAGATGAGCATTGCTTACCTGAGCCACATGTGCCATGACGGAAAAAGCCTGCTTAGAGAAAACTGAACAGTAATTGTGGAACCTTAGCCCTTCATGATTGGCAATACAAAAAACCCTCAATTTTTCAAAGGAGTTTAAAGTTTACCTATTGGCGATACGTAAAACCAAAGATCTCATAATTCGATATAATGTAGTTTATCTAATTGCAGTGAGTACAGAATTATTATAGTGTGAGCCTGTATTTATCGAAGTCCGAAATCACCTCAATAAACCGAACCCGTTCTAAGGGCAACGATCTTCGAGGACTTAGGGATTCAGATCGTAACAACCGAATTTTTGTATAAAAAAAAAAAAAAAGGCGGAAACGTCATACGTATCTACATATACATAAAATTGGTTTATAATAACAAATTATTGCATAAAAATTATGCGTTTAATGTGTTTTTTATTAAATACATAATAATGATTAATTTGCTTATGTTTTAAAAAAAAATCACTGACAAGTCAGTCTGGTCTGCCTTCTATGTAGCTTTGTATTTTGCAATGTAAATCAGGTTTTTTGTAATTTTAGCCGTACGATAAAACTTTCAAAATTGGACATATCCTCTTTTGGTAGAAAGTTGGTTAACAATTAATAAAATTATATAATATTGACTAATTTTATTATATCCTTTTAAATCAAATACTTTCAATACTATACTCTAAAATAATACATTAGGAACTCATTATAATACACAAAACTGATTTTAAAATAAAACACTCAAAGAAAACGTCTTGATGACAGTAATGAGTCTACACCATCACCAAAGAGCAAAGATAATTATTTAAACAGATGGATATTAAGACAAATATAATTCAATAATTTATTCATAATTTTAAAAACGTTGAAAAATAAAATCTAACAAGAAAAATATTATTATTATAGTAATGATACTATTATTATATCAAATAGTTTTCCTGAGGATCCCTGCAAGCTTCACCAGTATTTTCGTCAACTAATGCTTGTTCAATTTAGTTTTTAGGAACAATATTTTTATGAAAAAGAAGTTAAGGGTGGTTGATCCCATGTTTCGCCAAAAGTATATGAATGTCTAATTGTTTGAGAAGCAACAGTCACTCCAGGACTTAAAGCTGTTATGGTGTTAGTCAAACCAGAGAAGCAGCTATTTCTTCTTGAAATAGTTTGAAAGTTAACAAGAGGCATCATGGTTAACTTTTATGGTGCGATAAGACTGTACGAAGCGGAAGGAATGAGAACTAACGGCACTTGTCCCTTTCTGTTAAAAACCGGCATTTTCTGGGCTCGTTTTCTGAAGGATTCAACACGATTTGAGCTGAAAACGATTGCCTATTGGTAAAGACTGACTAGAACTTCGAACTAAAACAATAATGAAATTTTAGAAAAACAAAACTGGATTTATACATAATTATCCGCCTCATATATCGACGAAATGATATTCGCACGTGCAGGGCAAGTAGCAGTTGGTAGACTGGATGTGCGCAAGGTCGTAGGTTCGAGTCCTTACTTATTAAGTATATTTTTTCTTTGCTTAATAGTTAATAATAGTAACTGCAACAATCAATTTTATTTATTTTTCATTAATACACTACACCGGCCTTATTAAAATTCAATTTTAAACCTGTTCTTTGATATTCATTGTTCTTGGAATTAATCCGTATTTAATGTAATAATGTTTCATTTTCAATTTTGTATTTCCTTTGTAAATTATAAACTAAAAATAGCACGACATGTAGTTATTAATTTCATTTCTTTATCTTTATTATCTAATTTCGTACTTTTATTTAATATTTAAATTATATCGATTTTTATTTTATTTTACCTGTTAAAGATTCCATTTTAAATATGGATCAATTCTACTTAGAGAAAACTAAACGGCAAATGTGGAACCGTAGCCCTTGATGATTGGCAAAACAAAAAACCCACAACTTTTTAAAGGAATTAAAAGTATCCCTATAGACTACACATAAAACCAAAGATCTTATAATTCAATAAAATGTAGTCTATCTGATTGCAGTGAGTACAGAATTATTTTAGTGTGAGCCTGTATTTATCGAAGTACGAAATCACCTCAATAAAAATTAACCACAGTATATCGAAATCTTTGATAACTCGATGTTATCTCGTTTCCCTCGTTGTTCCACGTTAGTTCGAAGCCGATAACTTAAAGAAAAGAAAAAACATTAGAATATAAGCTTTTTTTATAATATTTGAACAATGACTGCTTAAGAATGCATAACAAATAGTTTTATATTAATGTCAATCAAGAAAAATATGAAATATTCACGAAGAGAGACACGTGTCTCTCCTAGTGCAGAATGTGTTCCCTTCAGAAACACGTGTCGCTTATTTAAACAAACGCCGAAACAAATAATGGATAAGAACTACAAGAATTACTTGAAATGACGAAAACTGACCAACTTCCAAAGATCGATTAACCTAATACTGGTTATGAGATAATAAAATTAGCATTAAACCGAACAGGCAGTGCACCAGGACTGAATCACAGGCGAAGTTTATAAATATTTATTTGATTGCATTAGGGTTGTCATTATTTAACGTTCCATATGGGGCCAATATCTCTGCATAATCCCAAGTAGTGGAAAAGTACTGGAAATATTTATACAACGAAGGCTGCCCCTATCTTGTGTAAGTACTCTTTGCACGCACTGTAATAAGCGTAGCAACAAATAAAAGACTGTTATTTCTGGTTAAAATAAAATGTTACAAAATATAATGGGCTTACTTGAAGTCGATGTAGTTCCTAAACACAAGTACGATCACAATTGAGAAAACTGCCTTTCGTCCTTCCCTCGAAGACCCAACCTAACCGACTGAGCGGAATGGTACTGCCAACCTAGTACTTACTACCTGACCTATTCAATGGAGATGTTATTGTTTGAAACGAACGGATCTCAGTTCAATGATCCACGGATCACCGTGTTTCATTCACTGTATTGTCATATAGTGGAGGTCCTGGGTTCGTTTCCCAATCCTGCCAGTATACATTTTCTTGGGGTAATAATCATTAATGATCATTGACACAATGAAAAGTTGTTTAATTTTGTTGGTCATGTTCTTAAACGCATTAAAAGGATGTGAACGAACGGTTCACTGAAATGAACGAAAAGGTGAACCAATTAAGGTGAAACCCTTCAGTAGCTATGGTTCAGCAAAAACCGAGATTTTGCTTACTTCACAACAATACGTTAAATATTTTATCTTGGTATTCCCATTCCAGGTTGTGGTTATCAGATGTACATAGTAGAAAGGTTTGATACGGGTTGTATTTTCATTTCATATGTTCAATCTGTACCACAAATTCAATATATATTTTTTTATTAAGTAAATACGTTGCTTATAAGTTCCATAAATGGAGTTAATACTGCATGTTGAAAAAAACTATGATGTAACAAAGTGGAGCGGATAGAGAAAAACTAATTTCATATTTAGATTCAGCCTCTTAGATATAGCTAACAACAGTTCTCTAATCCTAGGCAACAAAAAAATCATGTGTTTCTTGTAAGTCTGTGTTATATAAACCATTTTATGACACATAAATAGAAAAAGCTCAATTCAAAAGTGAACTTTATAACAGACGTAATTAGTTATATCATGAAAATGTTTCTCAATTCAAAAATAAATTGAACTAAACAAATAATACCTTTTATTCATCATGTTCTTATATGATTCTGTAAATAAAGTTTACAATTCTCATGATACCTTCTGAGTATTAAGAAATATTCGAACTGTCTGGAAACATTGACCACTGTTGTATGTTAAAGATTAAATGTAAATGTAAAACTGGTGAGGCAAGACTCTCAATACACAGCACAGACTGGCTTCACAGTTCGGACCGGTCAAGATCAGACACAGTGTGATTGCTCATGCATGTGGGTTTTACGCATGTTCGATCGGGGCGAATTCTCAAGTCTTCACGTGGCTTTTTAGGACCGACGATAGAGCAAAGTACACAATACCTGATTTCCGAAGGCCCTACTTCCCTTAACCATTGTCATCTTACAAAAAGATCGTACCTGTCTCCATCCCCTACGAACTTTCACATTCCTTTGCCTAAAACATTCTGCCAGAACCTGATTCCTTTCTTTCTCTTTTACTTCTAGTTAATATATAAACATAAGTGTCGCGTTCTTATGAAACGGTTTATTCTAAATACTAATTTCTTTTTCAGAATGTATCCAACTTTTAAGTTGAGATTTCAAATTTGTATTCTGTTTTGGACAACTCCAAATTCTAAAATTGTTCAAAAAAACAGTCGGGCTTTTATTTAACTTTTTTTTTTGCAGGGTAGGTTTTTAGGTTTTCAAAATTGGACACATTAGGAACTCATTTTTACACACAATATTGTTTTCAATTTTGTGTGTTAAAATGAACAACACAATTGTTGTTGTTCAAATATAAACATTCAAAGACAACATCTTGATCACAATAAGTCTCTACCATCACCGAAGAGCAAAGATAATTATTTTTAAAAGTTAAATATTATTCAATAATGTACTCACATTTTTAACAACATTGAAAAATAAAATCTAACACTGATTGTTTTGGATTTATCATGAACAGTTACCGAAATTGTATCCTTCAAAAAACGTGTTTCCTATCCCTATCTTTGTTTACTACCTACTGTCAATAGTGGCATATTATTATTTTTTGTTATATTAATAATTGAAATAAACAGAGTGGCCTATAATGTTTGCAATAAAGTTCCTTACTAGAGGCAGGGTAGTTCAACTGGAAGAGCCCCATATATTGGCGATTCCCAGAAAGATCTGATTTCTGAAATCAGCCACTGATTTCTTTAGACGTTAGATATTAATAATTAAGTACAATTATAAATGTTTATATAAATGAAGGTGAGAAATGAATTGAAAAATGGAAGATATTAGTGTTAAATCCATTGGTTTAAATGTATGTTGTAACTACCGGTGTTTTTAAAGTCCAATTTTAGACAACTAGAGCTCATTATGAAATCAGTTTACTGTGTACTTAAAAATTATTCACCTGTATGAAACTTCTTTATGGCGATAAAATTACAATCTGCCATATTGGGAAATAAGCAATTGTGATAAATGTTCTCATCCATACCAGTACAGGTGGCGAGAAACATATACACTCAGGACATGATTGGAGAAACTGGGCAAGGACGATTGCCAGGACGCCCACTGTCACGGATTTATAGCAGGCCTAGAGACCACTGCCGCTTTAGTCTCTGAGGAGGATTATAGGGATGTGCAGAGAAGTGTAATGAGAGAAATAGGGGATTAGGGATGAGTTCAAGAACGTAGGTTTTACGATAGTTATGAAGGGGTTTTGTTGCTGACGTAATAAGGGACGTTAACTATTGTTCTCAGGAGTTTTGATTGAAAGATTGGATACCCTTGATGTTTGCCTTTTTTGGTGTCCCCCATAGCTCTATTCCGTATGTCCAGATTGGCTTTAGAATAACTTTGTAAGTTAGTAATCTATTTTCTTTTGAGATGGGATGCCCTAGCATGTACAAGTGTCTAAAGCGTCAGTTTAGTTCTTGTTTTTTTAGCTTGGTATGTGTTCTCTAGCCTACCTATGCCTCTAAGACACCAGCCTTTTGTTGATACAGAAGCCTAAATATCTTTCTGTCTTGGATACAGGAAGAGGAATGGAATTTAAAAAAATCTAGTGGACAGGACTTGCGGCAGAGTGTAATGTGGGAAGACTTTTCTTCATTAACTTTGTTGCGCCGTTGTCTTCACCAATACTCGATATCATCAAGGTGTTTTTAAAGGTTGAAGGTCCCAAGTTATGGAATGCTATGTCGAGGTCTAGGTGGGATATTCAAATGTTCTTAAGAAGGTATTGGGGGTAGAGGGGACATCAGCGATGTACAGGTTATAGAGGATGGAACACTGCCCTGTGGAAGTCCTGCTTTTATGGCATAGTAGCTAAAATATCCTAAACTACAGCGGACTTGGAAGAAGTGGTTTAAAACTATTAGGTGATAGCAATGTACTCATTTTCTTAATTGTTGACAAGCAATGGTCGTGTTTTAAACACGGCATAAAAGAATCAAAAAACCTGACTAACTAATCTATATTATTATCAGTTCAGTGTACACATTACCCATTATTACATGTTGAATGTATGTGGTGGCAGGAGATAACAGATCAGTTTGAGAGTAGAACGTACATCCGTATCTTATCAATGTTTGTTGTGAACGGATAATAGACTGAATGCGATATTGTTTGTAAAGTACGTATGAGAGGATTTATCATAATAAATTAATAAAATAAAGTCCGGATTATAGTGCATTTGGACTTTTTCCCGCTGGCTTTGAACTGATTAGGAGCAATTTATTTTACGAATTATGTCATCATAATATTCTTATGTCATTAATATGCTTAAATTTTATGTAGAACGGAACAGCAGATTTTTAAAAATGTTCGTGAAAATTGCCGAATTTATGATTTTACTTATAAAAAATTCCATATTTTGCCTAAATTAAAAAAGTAAACATAACGAAAAAAAAATTGTTTAGGTAATTCTTGACTGTTTCTAAAATACTAAACAAATTCCAATTTTCAGGGAAATTTTCAAACTTTTTCAAGTTTTTTTATCTCCTCAAATTCCTGGATAGCCAATTAGCCCACACTATTCCCCTCCCTTTCATTTCATTCACGTCCCTTACACTTAGGCTTAGTTTATTATTAAGATAAAATTACCTGCAAACAAGCTACGAGTCCGACCCTCCACAGTCCACAGTGGGTAACTGCTTACAAAGGATTTATGGAATGTCAGCTCTCTCCAGAACCCAGAGGAAGGACTGTTGTATGCAGAACACTTCACGAAATTGGGACAATTTATTCCAAAAGTGTCTGAGAGTGCCCAAACAGTGACAGAAATGAAGGGTGTATTAGTCTTATTAAAAATGAATACGGATTTATCACTCATTCAATCGCATTAGAGACAACCTCTAACTGACATTGTGTAAAATATTGGGAAGGAATTATAAAAGCACAGACAACGACAAGGGTCGATTGTTGATGTACAAATTTTCAATAATTATTCCTGTGCATGGACATCACAAAATAATAAATACGGGCATAAACAGTGAAGATGTGAGACCTGCGTCTGTTCTACATACTGGACCTCAAATAATATGATTTTGAAAAGTACGTAGTCTTAAATTTCAATTAAAGGAATGGTTAAATAAAAAAAACACCCTTAATATACATCAAATTATGTTTCTTCTTTAAACAAAAAAATTATATTCTTTCACAATTTATTTTATACTTTTCATTTCTCGTAATTTTTTAAAAAAAGATATACGAAGTATGTGGGTTTCCAATTAATGCAACACTTTTTATATTTCTAGCATTTTTTAAAACAATAAATACAAAATGCTCCCTTTTGTTATCAACTTTATATTTTCAACAAATTATGCATATTACTGGAGACTTCTTTGCTGTGTTAAAATTACAATCTGCCTTATCAGGCAATAAGCAATTGTTATAAATGTTCTCATACATACCATATTTACAAATGCATTCACTCATTCATGTATTATATGCCTATTATTGATTAATAATAAAACATACAAATTATTTACTTTTGTCGATAAAACACTGAGGTAAACAAAAAATACATATTTTTTATAAATAAATTCTTTTGAACAAATTATTTGATTGATTTATTTTTCCACCCTACCCAAATAGGTAACTTTTTTCTGCAGAAAAGAAGTGAATGGCAGGATTTTATTGCACAATTTTGCACGATTTGGCTTTTTTACTGAACGTTGTATAATTGTTCTAATGGAAGAAATCCCAACTCTCATCACGATTATTCATCACCAGGCCCTTTTTACATTGTATATTTTTTTTACCACAAATTCGATTAGTGTTAGCTCGTAAGAACTCCTTAATATGTATCGCTGATGCCAGTACAAGTGGCCCATCCCAATCAATGTATAAGTTTTTTGAATTTCAATTGATAAATAAAAGGGAATTTGATTAAGAGTTAAGAGTTCTATATATCATTATACTTGTTTATACATTATATAATTTCTATAAAATAACAAAACCTGTATATAATGTAGTGATGCTACAGGAAATACAAAATAATTTGTAAATAGATTCGCCTGAGGATCTATAATTATATATAATTATCTGTAAATTTAAAGGGGCTATGAAGGAAAAAAAAAAAAAAGTTAAGAGTTCTAAACCCTTCTTAGAGAGTGCGCTAAGAAAAACAACCACTGGGTTGTCGAAGAGCAAATATACACCATGTTGGTTTTCTTATTGAAGAACAGATCGGTGAGGGATACCCGTGGGTTATTGCTTTTCTAACCCATTCCCTCTGCCTTGTGGAGTCCAAAAGGGGAAAAACTCTTGCCAAAATCATATACTATAGGAGGGCAAGAGAACTCACCAGCTTTCGCAATGTACTTTTATTTATAAAATTTATAAAAATAAGTATAAAAAAAAAGTTATAGACATCTACATTTCTCGACTCAATTTAGTAATAAAATAGAAAATGTACTTCAAAGGTCCTACTGGATTTCGCACTTCCCGGCTAACTTCACCCAACCTGCCGCTGCGTACGGTGCCCCGCTAGTTATCCGCTTGATTGACAATACAGCTAAATGTCTTCCAACAAATATCCAATATGACAAAGGTCCTACATACCTCTCTCAAGAGGTTAAGAAACATTGACCTGCACCCGATGCTTGGTGTGCCTTTGGTGGGTGAGTTCATCCGCCGGTGGCACATCAAGTTTTTTGACTCGTTGCAGCACCTCACAGACCCAGTGTTAAACCCTATAACTCCACCACCCCTCCCACATCGATGGCAACAGACTATCGAGGAAAAATTAGGTTAAGAAATAGTATGTGAGTTAGTTTTAAGTTTGATCAAAAAGGTGAACCCCATCACCTTAATTAGACTCAGTTCAGTCCAGTCACGTATAATGTGTTTCATTATACTTGTTTATTCCATTATATAATTTTTTTTTAAATTCAAAACCAGTATATCTACCGACGCTACAGGAAATACAAAAATAATTTATAAATACCTTCCCCTGACGATATATAATTATAAATAATTATCTGTAAATTTAAGGGGTTATGAAGGAACCGGTACATGTACTACTGTGAGATTGTGCCTGTAGGAGTGTTTAGTAGGAAGATTACTATGGGTGTTGAAATAAAAGTCATTCCCTTTATCTGATAAGTTATATTTACAAAATATGTGTAACAATAAAGCTAAATTATGGTGAAGAACAAGATTGTACAAAAAACAGAATTGAGGCTGATGACAATTTTGAGTTACTGTCGTTTTCTTCCAAGTTTTTTCTTTGTCAATTCAAGTTATCTTCCATTGTCCCGGTATCCTAACTGGATGGTCCATTCCCTCCTTCCGATCAAATAAATAGGGCCAAGGAACCAATACTAACTGCTTATTTATAAGACAACAATTTTCTTTTTCATGTTGGGCAAATGTTTTGAGAGTAATGTTTGGATTTGAGTCAAGTTATGAATTCGCATATTAGTCACGAAACAATTTAATGGATCTAGGCAGGCACATTCCATACTAATACGAACTGGTGGTGGAATAGATTTTCTTGCCGCGCGAGTACGCGCACTAGATTCTGAAATTTGTATGTCTTGTGAAGGCACTAGATTTGTCCGATACACTCCTAATGTAAATGAGGTCAGGGTGGATCTTATAGTCACTACACCGTTTATTACTATTCGGTAAGGTATGGGGGACAAAATAGGGGTTATGGAAAACTTCTTTAGTCTGGTGCATTTAGACAGGTAAGAAGGAAACTCTTCAGTAACTATGAAGTTAATGAGCTCCAATTCTCTCAACGTTTCGAGACTCGCAACTGCATTAAGAACTTTCTTAGTATCTCCAACACTGCAATTGAAACCGTAAACATTCAAACAGAGCTTCTTCAGGTTGACAAGCGAATTTAGCGAAGTGTTGAAGATTTCAGGCGTGATGTGACTTAATCCGTTAACTATTTGCATGGACAGGGAATTTAAAGTCCTCCCCAAAGACACTTCCTCGAACAATGTGATGACATCTGGATCACACTTTCCCAATCTCAGCTCTTCTAAACTGTCGACTGTTTGGATTTCGCAGAACAGTTTATACCAATAGTCTTTCATCATTTTTTCCACCTGGTAAATACCTTGCATATCGAGTACCTTTGATTCTTTCTCTTTGGCTACCCTAGCTAACTGATTCATGTTCGATGTGGAGCAGGATTTAATCTTGATTGTCCGCCAGTTGATTTTTCGAGATATGACAGAATACCACAGGCGAGAGACTTGTGACGCTCTTATCAAATCAGGGGTGTCCATAAATTTTGTACAATTGAGGAGCACAATTACTGCTACCTGTGGATCCCTCATGCTGGGGCTGACCTCCATCTCAGGCACCTGTAAAATATAAACACGATTATTATTGCATAGATGAGAGAGACTCTACATTCATTACTATATGTAATATACTGTATGAAGTCATCTTTTGAAAAGTCATCCGTTATGTTTTGTCTAAAATCCTATTACAGGAAATATGAAAAAAAAAAAAAAAAAAATGGAAACTTGAAACTATGCGGGCCCGTTCCGCTACGTTTCAGTATTTTTTGTATTCCCAGCTCAGAGATATTAAACATTTTTTTTATATTGAATCTCTTTTACTCAAGTGAACCGTAAGTATGAAAAGATTGTTTTGGCATTAATCTGAGCCATATTTATTTACGACTGTCATAAAATCCGTAATACGCATGAAGGGGAATGATATTTTGTCTTTTGCTACAAAACCGGAAACCTAAAACAACTGATTATCCATCAAATAAATAATATTTTCGTAATCAGTCACATCTCAACAAATTCTTGGCCGCATTCAATGATGTTTTTAAATTTAATAAAATACTTTTAGAGAATTTGATGTTTTTAACTATTAATACTTTATAGGGTTTCCTATGTTTCTAAATGATTTATATTAGAAAAATATTGCACGAAATTTACAATCATTTTGGTCTAATTTTTGAACATTATTCACAAATGCATTTCTCAGTCCTGATGATGCTATTGTATTTCTTTAAAGTACGTTAGCATAATTGAATATTTTAGCTATTTTATTGAATTATTAGACAATTGTTGTATAAGTGTCTGCATAATCTATGGTCTTTAATGAATAAAACTCGTGGGGGGGGGTCTATAAAAAATATTTCATAATGCCTCATACTGTTGCAGAATGTAAATTGGTTCGGTTCATTCTTTAATGAAACGAAAATTTAATTTTGTTTTTATTATTTTTCTTCTAGGTGAACTATGTAATTAATATTAGCTAATATTAGATATTAATCACAAAATGAATGGGTTCTTGTAATTGTCAAATTCATTCAGTATTTAAAATTAATTACCTTAATTCTCAGTAAATTAAATTATATGAAACATGTATTAAATGCAAAAAAAGGAGGCCGCTATTTAAAAAAAAAATAGAAATAAATTCGTGATATTTTATATGATTTTTTAAATCTTACAGAGAATCAACAATACCCTAAATAAGTTCCAAAAAAGTTAGTGTTTCCAACACTAAGTAATTAATGCCAAAGAACTATGCAATTGTAGTAGTATAAACTAGAAAATGACAATTTTAGGGATTTGTTCACATACAGTCAAAGTTCGATTTATCGAATTCCTTGATGCATCAAAGTTACCTCTACATAACAAAGAGCTGTTCAGAAAAGCCTCCGAAAGTAGTAATTTAAGACATTATTGAATATTACTGTCAGACCTTAACAGTAAGTAATTCAGAATTTTGAGAAAATAAATAAATTTGTTTTCAAATTTACGTACCAGTGAAAGTGAAAAGTTGATCGTCTACCAACTGTGTACACAGAGGAGTGCAACACTACCTGAGCTAACCAAAGGGTACACACACCAGGACATATTCAATCCAAATGCATTTCGAAAGTAATCTGCCGCGCACATGGTGGCCACCACCTTCTTTGGTAGCGGATAGTTTTAATATGCTGGTGAAATCTTTTACCTTGCTCCTAACTGGTGTGTCCTAAAGAACAAAGAAAAGTACAAAAACTAACCATTCTCATCAAAGGGACTTAAAAGACCTAAGGGGTACACACACACGAGGGCATATTCAATGCTGATGTGACGAGCATTGCTTACCTGAGCCACAGGTGCCATGACGGGAAAAGCAGCAACCAGTCTGCTTGGAGAAAACTGAACAGCAATTGTGGAACCTTAGCCCTTGATGATTGGCGATACAAAAAACCTTCATTTTTTTAAAGGGGTTAAACGTTTACCTATGGACTATACGTAAAACCAAAGATGTTATAATTCAATAAAATGTAGTTTATCTAATTGCAGTGAGTGCAGAATTATTTTAGTGTGAGCCTGATTTATCGAAGTCCGAAATCACCTCAATAAATCGAACCACAGTATATCGAAATCTTTAATAACTCGATGTTTTCTCGTTCCCTCGAGGTTCCACGTTAGTTCGAAGCCGATAACTTACAAAGAAAAGAAAAAACATTAGAATATAAGCCTTTTTATAATATTTGAACAATTACTGCTTAAGAATGCATGACAAATGGTTTTATATTATTGTCAATCCAGAAAAATATGAAATATTCACGGAAGAGGGACACGTGTCTCTCCTAGTGCAGAATGTGTTCCCTTCAGAAACACGTGTCGCTTATTTAAACAAACGCCGAAACAAATAATGGATAAGAACTACAAGAATTACTTGTATTTACGAAAACTGACCAACTTGCAAAGATCGATTAACCTGACACTGGTTATGAGATAATAAAATTTGCATTAAACTGAGCAGGCAACGCACCAGGACTGAATCACAGGCGAAATTTATAAATATTTATTTGACTGTTTCCTAATGTTTATAACTGTATTCTATAAATAACGGTTTTAGCAAATAATTTGTAATTGATATTAATTATTATTTTTAATTCAGAGGATTAGGGGGGTCATTATTTAACGTTGCCTATCGGACCAATATCTCAGCATAATCCCAAGTGGTGGAAAAGTAGTGGAAATATTTATACAACGAAGGCTGCCCCTATCTTGTATCAGTACTCTTTACACGCACTGCAATAAGCGTAGCAACAAATAAAAGACTGTTATTTCTGGTTAAAATAAAATGTTACAAAATATAATGGGCTTACTTGAAGTCGATGTAGTTCCTAACCACAAGTACGGTCACAATTGAGAAAACTGCCTTTTGTTCTTCCCTCGAAGACCCAACCTCACCGACTGAGCGGAATGGTACCACCTACCTAGTACTTACTACCTGACCTATTCAATGGAGATGTTATTGTTTGAAACGAACGGATCTCAGGTCAATGATTCACGGATCACCGTGTCTTATTCACTGTATTGTCATATAGTGGAGGTCCTGGGTTCGTTTCCCGATCCTGTCAGTATACATTTTCTTGGGGTGATAATTATTAATAATCATTGACTCCATGATGTGTCGTTTTATATTGTAGTTCATGTTCTTAAACGCATTAAAAGGATTTGAACGAACGGTTCACTGAAATGAACGAAGGTGGAAACCCTTCATTGGCTCCGGTTCAGCAGAAACGAATCATTTCGTTTCTTTCACAACAATACGTTAAATATTTTATCTTGGTATTCCCATTCCAGGTTGTGGTTATCAGATATACAAAGTAGAAAGGTTTGATATGGGTTGTATTTTCATTTCATATGTTCAATTCGTACCACCTTTTCCAATTGAGTATTTTTTTTGGTAAATAGCTAATTTCGCCTTTTTCTAAATCGTCTATGTAAGTGTTAATTGAGAGGTTTCTTTGATTTTTTTTCTTAATAACCCTTAGTGATTATTATAAATTAGTAATAATAGTGGGGTCTATAGTGCAATAAAAATTGTTAATACTCTTAGGTTTTGAATATGCTTATTATACCTTTATAACGATCTTCAAGGGCCTAAGGATTCAGAACGTAACAACCGAATTTTTGTTTAAAAAAAGTGGTAAATGTTATAGGTATCTATAATAAAAAAAAAAACGGTTTATAATAACAAATTATTGCAAAAAAATCACTTATAGATTCCTGCTTTAAATAAGAAAAATAAATACTTTTGTTTAAAGCCATCAAAGACTTCTGGTTTATTTATATTACTTCTTCAGCGTCACATGAATTACAGGCAATTTTAATAGAAAGAAAATTAAGTAAACACGTGGCTTTTATTCTAGTCACCATAGTTCGTAACGGATACTCACTGGAAAATTTAAAAGGCAGAGGTAATTTAAAAATATTGTTAAAGGCGAATTACCTTGCTCCTAACTGGTGTCTCCAGAATTTTCAATAAAACGATCTAATTGGCTGAGTAAATAGCGCCCCGAATTTACGAAGGCAGGATCGTAGATGAGTTGTTGTCTTTATTGCGGGCCGTCAAAAAACCCTGATTTAATTTTCTCCGTACTAAACTGAGGCATTTTCCTCCTGTTGTTAATAAATAGGTGCCAATTTTCTGAAAAATATGACTTAAGTTACTGGACGTTTAATCCATCTGATAAATTTTCCTGGACCACACAGCAGACCGACAAAATGGCAAATTTACAGGAACCAATCCTTGTATATGTGATTTAGAACTGCACAAAATGGAGTTAATACTGCACGTTGAAAAAACTGTGATGTAACAAAGTGGAGCGGATAGAGAAAAACTAATTTCATATTTAGATTCAGCCTCTTAGATATAACTAACAACAGTTCTCTAATCCTAGGCAACAAAAAAATCATGTGTTTCTTGTAAGTCTGTGTTATATAAACCATTTTATGATACATAAATAGAAAAAGCTCAATTCAAAAGTGAACTTTATAACAGACGTAATTAGTTATATCATAAAAATGTTTCTTAATTCAAAAATAAATTGAATTAAACAAATAATACCTTTTATTTATCATGTTTTTATATGATTCTGTAAATAAAGTTTACAATTCTCATAATAGCTTCTGAGTATTAAGAAATATTCGAGCTGTCTTGAAACATTTGACCACTGGTGTATGTTAAAGATTAAATCTAAATGTAAAACTTGTGAGGCAAGACTCTCAATGCACAGCACTCAATTTGCTTTAAAATAACACATTACGAACACCTCATAATCCACAAATTTGTTTTTAAAATAAAACATTCAAAGACCAGGTCTTGATCACAATAAATCAGTCTCCACGATCACCAAAGAGCAAAACCAATTATTTTTAAAGACAAATATCATTCAATAATTTTCTCATAATTTTAGAAACATTGAAAAATAAAATCTAACAGGAAAAAGATATTTTATTAAAGAAAATGATACTATTATTATATCAAATTGTTATTCTGAGGAAAACTTTTTTTTCAATTCAACATGTTACTAGATTGTTATTACATGTTCTTATTCCTTCCCATGTTAAATTCTATTTTATGTAACATAGTGACATAATATATACATATATATAAAAGTTAAGTTCAAGCGCCGCTAGTGCCCAGCCTTAATCCCCAAACATATGTTATGTGTACATATGCTTACATGTAATACCTATAGATACAGGTGACTTGGAATAAATAAAGCAGTCTTGTGAAAACGTTCTACCTGTTCTGATTACCTACGTTTCTGAGATTTTATTTTGATTAACTTTAACTGGTGCCAAAACCCGGGAACCATGGAGAAAGAGAGTTATAGAGTGTGGGCATACATTTTTTTTGTTGTTTTTTTCTTCTATACGCGAAAGAGAGAAGATGACAGAAGGAGGAGTGGTGAGACAGCCCGTCTTGAATCTCGTAGAGGGACCAGATATTAGAAGAGTAAGCACTATGCCAGAAGTTCATGCCACGGCGCTCACGCTGATGAGGAGGGTAAAAACGATGAATACCCAGGATCGGAGGAAGGCGGTTTCGGAGCTGGAGGGAAACTGAACCATTTTCTAAAAGAAGCAGGCCGTCTCACAGCTTTAATTGGAGCTAAAGTGGAAGAAAATTTGATAGATCCCAGAGACTCGGAATCGTTGAAGGTGGCCCTGATTTGTCGAGTCAAGAGGTGTATACTCAATCAAATTCATGCAGACGAAGATACCACGTGGGAAGTAATAAAGATGAGATTGAAGAAGGCGTGCGGAGGAGGACGATGGAGTCCCGAGGAGGGCATATTCCAGATATTTAGGGAGACGAAGTCCCCAAGACAATGTAACGGGCAATATGCTGCGGGGTTGGTACTCCGTTTCAACAAGATAACGGAGAAGATGAGAGAGTCGATTAGCGTAGAAGGGGTGGAGGGTAGAATGGGATTTTTATCCACAATTATAAGCGTGCAACTGGCCAAGGAGACAGGAAGAAAGGAAGGATTCCCTGATGAGCGCTCGTTCTCGGAGTGTGCACAATCAATGATCGACACTAGTGCCAAGGAGGAAGAAGTGAGGTTGCAGGACGTCAACAGGGAGTTGAGTTGAGTTGCATATAAAAGAACCCGGTCCCTGAAACCAGCGGGGAGGAGACCAGAAACGTCCTTTGTCGGCAGAGACAAGGGAACGACAGGAAAAAGGAGATTCAGAGGAACGAGACCGTGGTATGCCACACCCAGGGAAGAAAAAAAATGCCCAAATGTGGGAACGCAGGACATTTAGTGGCACAGTGTCCTCCCATGAAATATTTTGAGTGTGGCAAAGAAGGGCACATCGCGAGGGATTGCCCGTATTTCTTCCGGAGAAGCGAATACCAACGACCAGAACAGATGGAGGTAAAAACTCAAGAAGTAAGAGAAAGACGGAGCACGACACCTGGGGAGAGTGGACCATCAGGAGATGAGTCATCAGGGACATCGAGAACTGAAGGAGAAGAAGCGAGGCGCAGCAGAAACAGGAGACAGATGGGACAGAAGGTCGTGTAACACAGATGGGAGCAACGTGATGAAGCCTGAGGAACGTTTCGGCAGAGAGTCGTAATGCAATGTGGGAGAGGATGTGTTGTTGCCAATAATTAGGGTCAAAGGAGGAGAGAGGTGGTGGACACGGGAAGCACTAACTCCCTCATTTCTCGCGGAGCGCTGGAGAGGCTTTATGGCGGAGAGAGGGCACTCCAGATCCAAGTATGTAATTGTAATTTAATCACCCTGGGAGGCCTCTGAGAGGTTATGAGAGAAGGTGATTGGGTTTGTTAATAAAACAGAGGGCTGGAGGGAAGGCCTACAGAGGGAGTTCGAGGTTATTTTCTACGTAGAGAGAGACACGCTAGGAGCGACTGGGAAGACGGTCCACGAGATCCAGTTAAAGCAAGAACGCGTGACATACGTGAAAGAGAGACGATATCCACAGGCGCTACGTAAGAATATTAGATAGGAGCTAGAGAGTGTCAAACGGCAAGGGATTATAATTAATAGCACTTCGCCATATAACAGTCCTCTATGGGCAGTGAGAAAGAAAAACAGACCTGGGGACGAGACGGAGAAATACAGGGTAGTTATCGATTATCGGAAGTTAAAGAGAACACGACCGACGAGAAGTATCCAATGCCCGATTTGAGGACATATTAGACAGATTGAACGGGGCGACAATATTTAGTACCCTAGATCTAAAGGCAGGCTATCACCAGATCAAGATGAGTGCGAACGACTGAGACAAAACGGCCTTTACATTTTAGAGGGGGCATTATGAATTTACCAGGATGCCATTCAACGCCTAATGGATGAATTTCTGAGGGGAATAGACGAGGCGGTATGCCAGGTCTACATGGACGATTTGTTAATTTTCAGCAGAACGGAGGCAGAGCCCTTTGAGCAACTAAGAAGTGTATTTCAAAGAGTCCGCAAATTCGGATTAAAATTGCCCATGGAGAAGTCTCTATTGCGGAAGAAAAAAATCAATTTTTTGGGCGACACCTTCTCACGGGAAGGGGTTAAGCCAGACTCTACGAAGGTCAAGGGGATTAGAAGCATGGTGGTGCCCACAGATGTAAAGGGGATCCGGTGACTTTTGGGGATGCTTAATTATTATAGAAGATTTGTGCCGGACATGGCGGCATACCTGGTGCCTATTAATAATTTACTGCGAAAGGGAGCGAGGGTGGTAATTACCCTAAACATGGAACAGAACATCCGGAAATGTATGTCTAGCTTACAGGATGAAACAATATTAGCATTCCCCGATTTCCAACATCCCTTCACATTCACCACTGACGCCAGTGAATACGCACTGGGGGCAGTGTTGTAGCCCATTATAATAATTATTATAATTATAAGCCCAGCGGGCGGTGGGGAGCGCCCGGTGGCGTACGCTAGTCGACGGCTCACAGAAACGGATGCGTGGTATAGTCCCCTAGAGAGGGAGCTCTTAGGTATCGTCTTGGCTATAGACCATTTCCGCCCATATTTCTTCGGCAGAAAATTCCGTGTTTACACCGACCACACGCCCCTACAATGGGTGGGAAAGTTAAAGGAGGTGGAAAGAGGTTTTGTCCCAGTACAATATGGACATCATATATAAACCAGGGAAAGAGAACGTAGCTGCAGACTGGTTGTCCATAGCCATTATTGTGAATGCATTGGAATAAGGGGAACCATCCGGGGAAATCCAACAGTTTGGGAGGATAAAAGCCGCGGTACGCGAGGAGATAGGGAGGGCGAGGAAACCCTTGAAGAGGAAGGTTCCGCGCGCAGAAAGACCGGTCGACATGGAAGTAATAAAGGGGGTCGTGAACGACAAAAGACGTCATATAATTTGGAAATCCAAGACCGCAGGGCGGCTGCAGATAGCATATGACAACTATGAGTGAAGTAAAATCGCGACGATTTGGTCGCCACCAGGGGTTAGGATCGAACAAATTTGCCGTGCATTGAAAGATGCTTCGGAACCAGGAAAGACCCATCATTTATTTGTAGGAAATGCCACTATTTGGGGGAAGATTCAAAGACTCTGGCGAACGGAACAACTTGGAGTGGATAAGTCATTTATTCGGCGTACGTTGATGGTGGAGAAACTCGAAGACATAGAACAGCAGCTGGAAGTCACGCTGGCCTATCACCAAAGAAAAACGAATCATCGTGGAGTTCAAGAAACTTTGCATGCGTTGCGGTGGAGGTACTGTTGGTGGGGAATGCAAAAGGGCATACAA
This sequence comes from Acanthosoma haemorrhoidale, assembly GCA_930367205.1. Taxonomy (NCBI): domain Eukaryota; kingdom Metazoa; phylum Arthropoda; class Insecta; order Hemiptera; family Acanthosomatidae; genus Acanthosoma; species Acanthosoma haemorrhoidale. Next base: position 154,577,131 of record OV884011.1, on the reverse strand, counting down.
GAAATGATAGGGGTATGTGCAGTTTGTGTCACTACGAAGTATGACAGCCATCCGCCAAGGGGGCAACAAGAAGAATCACCCACCGCTGAGCGACTACCTTCACTTGGAGGGGGTATAAGTGGGTTACCACAATCGACTTATTTAGCAATCAGGAAGAACGGTCATCACACGCGGTAATGCTGGCATTGAATACCTGATTCCAGTTTTACGGAGTATCAGACCGGATCTCTTCGGATGGGGGCAGAGAATTTGACAATGCCAACATCCGGAAAGAAATCTTGGCATCTTAATAACCCAGGGCACCGTAAGAGTAGAGGAGGGATAAAAAGATGAGGCGATGCTATGGCGAATGAGGTGATGCCGAAGGTGGTGGCCGCTTACAATCATTCGATCCACACTGTGATGGGGTTCTCCCCGTTCGTGATCCTCTTTGGGCTGCGAGGAAGACGGAGAAATGGAGCAGAGACAGTAGTAGACAAGGGAATATCGGAGAAAATGGCGAGCCATACAGTCGGTTGAAGGAAAATGTGGCACAAAGTCCGAGAAAGGTTAACGAGGGACAAAGCGAGACGAGTGGAACGGGAAAACCTCACAGTCCGGCATCGAAAGGGTTATGGGATAGAACAGTTAAAACTTCCACCAGGGGGGGGGGAGGTTGTAGATCAGTAATGAACTGGTGTGTCCTCACCCCATACACACGAAGAACATTGTAAATAGTAATATTTAGGTGATTTTTCCCACAGAAGTATTGTTTTTTTTCAAAGTAAAATTTTCTTTAACGTTTCTTTTATAAGTAACAGTTGGTCTTTAAGTTTCATAGGATTATAGCTTAATGTAAGGGATTACAGGCTGTGTACGAGCGGAGCTGGCCTTTGGTCCCTCTGGAAAGACAGCCCATCTGGAATCTCGTAGTAGGACCAGAAATTAGAAGAGTGGGAACTATGCCAGAAGGTCATGCCACGGCGCTCGCGCTGATGAGGGTAAAAACGATGGATACCCAGGATCTGAGGAAGGCGGATTCGAAGCTGGTATATATATATAAGTTAAGGTTCGGATATCGTAGGTAGCCAGCCTAATCCTCAAGTCATCGGGATGTAAACATCCGAAACTTACAAATCAATACAATGGAGACGAAGGCGAAATTCCATTTCATTTCAGAAGCTGGTGAAGATTCCAGAAGCACTGTAGTGAAAGTTACGACGATTCAGCTGGTTGGCCAAACGGAAATTTTTGTATTTCCAAAAGATAAACAGTCTAGCGCTCAGCACAAACAACTCTTCGATACTACAGTAGCGAAGAATGTGGTGAAGAGTTTGAGAATTCGAAACAAATTTCGTATATAGTGTTGACAATGACTGAAGAGCTCTGTGAGATTTATTTGGATGTAGAAGGTAATGCAACATTTTATGATGAATATTTAGAAGAGGTTATACCTAACACAAACAATGCTATAACAGGTACCGTAGAAAAACATATGTGTTCTCGGGTTAAAGATGTGTTTATAGAAAAATTATTTATATTAAGATTACAAATAATGGAGAAGTTCAAGATATGATAGCAAGTTCTGAAGGGGCAAAAAACGAGTAGTCCTCCCACCTATTAAAAAAAAATGTCTCGTTAATCGAAATCCAGCTATTGGTCTTTATGACCCTGGATCTAATATTTCTTTGATAAATTATGAATTTTTAAATAATAATAAAGATATTAAAAAAATAATAAGTGGGAGAGATAATATAAAAGGGGTAACAGGAGTAGCAAAAACAGAGGGTACGGTTGTATTAAGAATTAAAATCGGTAATATGGAAGAAAATTTTCAGTTTTTTATTGTTAAAAGTTTGAATACGAAGTTGGAGACCTTGTATATGTACAATACAGTAACAAATTGAATAGAGATAAATTAGATGCGATCAGAGTAGGAACTCTCAAAATAAAACAGAAAATCTCAGAGGTAATATTTTTAATAGATAGTAGATTTCGTAAAAAGGAGTCAAACTTATTTCATGCTAGTAAGCTCGTGCCTTATTCCAAAGGGCTTTACCCTCTGTCTCAAAAAGGGAGGATGTAAGTTTGAACGCTACCGCCAAACTTCGGCACATATGTGAGGTCCCTACAGAGCGCGCTAAGATCGAAGATGCTCTGAGTTGTAACCTCCTGAATATGGGTACTCTTGTTAAGACAATGGTCAACACTTATTATCGACAATTGTATTGATTCAGGTTAGTTATAAGTTTTATTGGTTTATTGTTATATTTGTAGCGCTAGCTAATGTGTACATATGATTAATATTACAGTTCTAAACTGCATCTGCAAGTGTTCGATTTATAACCTGAGAACCTCCACCTCCTTAAGTTTCTGAATTCGAAACTTACATATATATAAACACACAAATATGCCCCTAGTTCTTTTATGATTGTATCTTTTAAGAGATTTTTTGCCCAAGTTACCAATCTCTTGAATAACTTACTGGTGTTTCAGAAGCTATTATTTTATTGAAATAATAATTAGATACCACCTTTATTATTATTAAATTAAATTCATATAATAATGTTTTATGTTATCTCAAATGCAGAAGATGTTTGAATGGCTTATATACGTTGACATTTGGAATAAGTAAAATTTAATTGTAAGTATACAAATCCGAGAGAATTACGGCCTTTTACAGATAATTTTCCTTCAATAGTACAGTAAATACTTGTGTCTCCTTTTACAAGAATTAATGTCCAAATAATAATTTTATTTTAGTATTATTAAAAGTTACTTACCAACTGTGCGCTTTCCTGTATAGTTTCATCTTGGAAGAAGCCGTTGAATCATTAATTATCCTCTTTCCAAACATGGTCCATGCTACTTGTTTGGGACATGGATAAAACCTTGTGGCAGGAAAAGTGAGTGATAATTTCCCAGATGTCAATAACCTCTTAAATAATGGTGGGGGGGGGGTATGTTTCTAAAAGTTTCACAGCGAGTGTATGTTTACAAAGAATTTATGCAATGTCAGCTCTCTCCAGAACCCAGAGGCAGCGATGTTTCTGCAGAACATTTCACGAAATTGGGACAATTTATTTTAAAAGTTTCTGAGGGTGCCCAATCAGTGACGAAAATGTAGGGCATATTAGGCTTAAAAAAAATGAATACGGATTTATCGCTCATTCAATCAATCCCATTTATCATGTTTGCCTCGTGCAATATTACCACTCGAGACAACCTCTAATTGATATTGTGTAAAATATTGGGAACGAATTATAAAAGCATAGACAACGACAAGGGTCGATTGTTGATGTACAAATTTTCAATAGTTATTCCTGTGCATGGACATCACAAAATAATAAATACGGCCATAAACAGTGAAGATGTGAGACCTGCGTCAGTTCTACATACTGGACCTCAAATAATATGATTTTGAAAAGTACGTAGTCGTAAATTTCAATTAAAGGAATGGATAAATAAAAAATACACTCACACTTAATATACATCAAATTATGTTGTAAACTATTCCATATTTTTCCCATTCCTAACATTTACTTTAAATAAAAAAAATACAAATTATGGAATGGTAGCATTTTATTTTTTGAATGTTTTGGCCTTTTTACGGCACGTTTAATGATGATTTTACTGGAAGGAATCCGGACTATAATCATAAGTATTGATTGCCACATTGCGGCTGTAAATCATCGAGGGTTCAGAACATAAATTATTGAACTATGTATTTAACTAGTTTTTAGGTCCCCGCTTAATTTCTACCCGCTGAATTGTATATTCTTTTAACACTAATTCAATTTTTGTTAGCTTGTGAGAACTGCTAATTATGTATCTATGATACCAATACAAGTGGCCCATCCCAAACAATGTATGTTTTTTTTAATTTCAATGCATAAATAAAAGAGGATTTAACAAAAGATGTAATATAAAACATACGGGTACATGTACTGTAAGATTGTGAATGAAGGTTTGGTTAGAAGATTACTATGGGATAAAATAAAGGTCGTTCCCTTTATCTAATAAGTTATATTTACAAAATATACATAAATATAAAGCTAAATTATGGTAAAGAACAATGAGAATTGAGGCTGATGATTTTGAGTTGCTGTAGTTTTCTTCCCAATTTTTTCTTTGCCAAATCAATCATCTTGCATTGTCCCGGTATCCTAACCAGCTTTTCTATTCCCTCCATTCAATCAAATGTTTCCACACATTGGTAATAATTGGTCAGAAATATATGGTTGCAGTACAAAAGATAACATACATAAGTATAGACAAGTAACCAGTACTTGTCTGCTTATAACAAAACAATTTCCGTTTCCATGTCAGGCAAAAGATTAGAAATGTCGTTTCGTATATCAATCACGTGATGCTTTGGAAAACGAATCACAAAATAATATGACGAAATTGGGCATCGACATTTCCTCCTAGCATTAGCTGAGGGTTTAGTAGTTGCTTTTGAATCCGCGCGAGTGACTCTACATCCTCTAGAACTTGAAAGGTCTATAATTTGTGAAGGCATCAGATGGTCTGGAAATACTCCTAATTTAAAGGAGGTCAGGGTGTTCTTCAAAGTTGTCACACCCTCTATCACTCTCAGATAAGGTATGGGGGACAAAATAGGGGTTATGGAAAACTTCTTTAGTCTGGTGCATTTACTCAGTTGAGATGGAAACATTTCAGTAACAAAGAAGTTATTGAGCTCCAATTCTGTCAGATTTTCATGTTCTGCAACTGCATCAAGAACTTTCTCAGTATCGCCAATGCAATAGGTGGTGTATACGTTCAAAGAAAGCTTCTTCAGGTTGACGAGAGAATTCAGAGAGATATTAATGATGTCAGATGATACTTTACAATAACCGCGCACCATCTCCATAGTCAGTGAATTAACTCTGTTCCTCCAAGACACTTTCTGGAACAATGTGATGACATCCGGATCACACTTTCCCAATTTCAGCTCTGTCAAACTGTCGACTGTTTGGATTTCGCAGAACAGTTTATACCAATAGTCTTTAGACGTTCTTTCGATTTCGTAAATACCTCGCATATCTAGTGTCCTTGAACCTTTCTTCTTGGCTACCCTAGCTAACTGTTTCATGTTCGATGTGGAGCAGGATTTAATCTTGATTGTCCTCCAGTTGATTTTTCGTGATAAAACAGAATACCACAGGTGAGAAACTTGCGACGCTCTTATCAAATCAGGGGTGTCCATAAATTTTGTACAATTGAGGAGCACAATTACTGCTACCTGTGGATCCCTCATGCTGGGGCTGACCTCCATCTCAGGCACCTGTAAAATATAAACACGATTATTATTGCATAGATGAGAGACTCTGCATTTATTACTATATGTAATGTTCTGTTTAAAGTCATCTTTTGAAAAGTCATCAATTATGTTTTGCCTAAAATCCTATTACAGGAAATATCAAAAAAAATAATGTAATCTTGAAACTATGCGGACCCGGTTCACTACATTTTAATATTTTTCCGATTCCCAGCTCAGAGCTATTTAACATTCAATATTCTGATGTGTCCCTGTTGAGCAAATATAATTTCATAATAATTCAAAATATAAATTTACATCCAACAGTACTGATTACATATTTATTTGATACGTTTCAGTGAACTTGACAAGGGTTTGTGTTTACATCCTAGTTAGTGTCGTTCTTGAAACATTAACTGTTACATTAGCATTAAATTTTATATGGTATTTTCAATATTATATATAAACTTGTATGAAATTATAGGAATCTCCATCAAACTGGTTTGATAGTCATTAAGTAATTAGATGGTCATAATTACGTAGTCTTTCTTGGCACTTAAGTGGACCAAAATTATGTGAGGTCTGTTTGGTACTTACGTGGACCATCATTAAGTAAAGTCGGTTCGGTACGTGAGCTGACCATCATCACCTTTGGACCTCCTACAAAGAAAATACATTTTTTGGAGAGCGCTTTGTGATGTGTCAAGTGAAACGGTTTTAGATAAAGATCCTCTCACCCACTCCCCAAAGGTACAAGAAGTTAAACAACTGAAGTCATATGCACTGTTTATATTATCTTGTGTATTAATGGCAAGCCACCATTTTTGCTTAAACCACTAATGTTAACACCATTAACGATTTATTTATTTTTAAAAAAATATAAATAAATTCGTGATATTTTATATGATCTTTTAAATCAAAAGGGAATTAATAATACTCTGGATAACTAAACTCTACTTTCCTAAAGCTTTAACCAAAACTCGTTATAAGCATTAAAAATTTAAGGTTATGGAAAATTTTTATAATCCTAAGCCCTGCTGGAACAGCATATAAATAAACTAAGTAAAGAGTCCAAATCACTAAGTGAGTTGTGGCTAATGACTGTAATTGTAACACAAAGACAAATACATACATAGCTTAAGACAACTTGTATGTTAAGAACATAAACCCCGTTACTATCACACAAAATCCTGGAAGAAATATTACAGTAGGCAATAAAAGAATATATAAACGACCTTAATACCTAAATTATTATAATAGTTTTCAATTATATACTAGAACTAAACGACTTTTGTAATTCATTCATATACAATTCGAACCTCCATATATATCGAATTCCTTGATAAATCAAAGTTACCTCTACATATCGAAGAAATGGTCAGAAATAACTCGATATCTCGAATTTTCATGTTAGTGGGATTGGCCTCGAACCTCTGTGTCAAAGTTTTTATTGGAAAATCTCTATATATCCAAGTTGTTTTGGTAACATCAATAGCATTTAGACGGAACTCAGTTCGTTGAATTTAAGACACTTTAAACGACCATCGTCCATATTACAACATGTAACCCCCACTCTAAATCACCTTTTATGTACAGTTTAGTGCTTATTATTGTCATCAGTTAGTCCGAGTCCAGTTTGCGACAGAAAAGTGCACGTTTGGGAAACTTAGTTCTCGACTTTGGTTGTGATTGTTAACCATTCGACCGTATCTTTATTCTGTGCAATAGCAAAACGTAAAAGAATCTCACATGAAGAAATATTCAAAAAGTCATAGAGTCCATAAACACCGGGGACAAGACAAAGAGCAGTTCGGCAAACCAGCCAACTACAACATTGCAACAAACAAAGAAAAGTACGAAAACTAAGCATCGTCATCAAAGAGACTTAAAGACTAAATCAAAGCCATTGAAGTTTGTTCTGCACTGGTTAAATCATTGATGCGATTAGCACTTAACTAAGAATGGGCTTGCCCTTTAAGAAAAATCAACAGAGTATGCAAGACAACATGGTAAACTAAACTATAAGAAGTGGAAATTTTAGACGTGCTAAGTCAAACCTTAACAGTAAGTAATTCAGAATTTTTAGACGAGAATTAAATTTGTTGGAGTGCAACCCTACCTGAGCTATCCTAAGGGTATACACACGAGGACATATTCAATGCTGGTGAGACGAGCATTGCTTACCTGAGCACTGGTGCCATGACGGAAAAAGCAGCAACCAGAGAGTCTACTTGGAGAAAACTGAACAGCAATTGTGGAACCTTAGCCCTTGATGATTGGCAATACAAAAAACCTTCAATTTTTTAAAGGGGTTTAACGTTTACCTATGAACGATACGTAAAACCAAAGATGTTATAATTCAATAAAATGTAGTTTATCTAATTGCAGTGAGTGCAGAATTATTTTAGTGTGAGCCTGTATTTATCGAAGTCCGAAATCACCTCAATAAATCGAACCGCAGTATATCGAACTCTTTGATAACTCGATGTTTTCTCGTTCCCTCGAGGTCCCACTGTGATTCGCAGCCGATAAGTTACAAAAAACATATTGGAATATAATACTTTTATAATATTTTAATAATTACTGCTTAAGAATGCATAACAAATAGTTTGATTTGAAAGTCGATCAAGAAAAATATGAAATATTCACGAAGTGAGACACGTGTATCTCCTAGTGCAGAATGTGTTCCCTTCAGAAACACGTGTCGCTTATTTAAGCAAACACCAAAACAAATAATGGATAAGAACTACAAGAATTACTTAAAATGATGAAAATTGACCAACTTGCAAAGATCAAAGATTGATTAACCTGACACTGGTTATGAGATAATAAAATTTGCATTAAACTGAGCAGGCAACGCACCAGGACTGAATCTCAGACGAAATTTATAAATATAAATTTGACTGTTTCCTAATGTCTATGACTGTATTCTATAAATAACGGTTTTAGCAAGTAATTTGTAATTGATATTAATTATTATTTTTAATTCAGAGGATTAGGGGGGTCATTATTTAACGTTGCCTATCGGATCAATATCTCAGCATAATCCCAAGTGGTGGAAAAGTACTGGAAATATTTATACAACGAAGGCTGCCCCTATCTTGTATCAGTACTCTTTACACGCACTGCAATAAGCGTAGCAACAAATAAAAGACTGATATTTCTGATTAAAATAAAATGTTACAAAATATAATGGCTTACTGTTAATCGATGTAGTTCCTAAACACAAGTATGATCACAATTGAGAAAACTGCCTTTCGTTCTTCCCTCCAAGAAACAACCTCACCGACTGAGCAGAATGGTACCACCAACCTAGTACTTACTACCTGACCTATCCAATGGAGATGTTATTGTTTGAAACGAACGGATCTCAGTTCAATGATCCACCGCTCACCGTGTTTTATTCACTGCATTGTCTGGGTTTGTTTCCCGATCCTGGCAGTATACATTTGCTTGGGGTGATAATTATTAATAATCATTGACTCTATGGTGTGTCGTTTAATTTAGTTGGTTACGTTCTTAAACGCATTGAAAGGATTTGAATGAACGGTTCACTGAAATGAACGAAGGTGGAAACACTTCAGTAGCTCCGGTTCAGAAAAAAGGAACCATTTTGGTTATTTCACAACAATACGTTAAATATTTTATGTTGGTATTTCCATTACAGGTTGTGGTTATCAGATTTACAAAGTGGAAAGGTTTGATATGGGTTTTATTTTCATTTCATATGTTCAATTCGTACCACATTTTTGAATTGAGTATACATTTTTTTTGGTAAATAGTTAATTTCCTATTTTTCAAAATCTTTTATGTATTTGTTATTTTAAGGGTTTCTTTTATTTGTTTTCCCTCAATAACCCTTAGTGATTATTATAAATTAGTAATTATAGTGAGGTCTACACCGCAATAAAAATTGTTAATACTCTTAGGTTTTGAAAATACTTATTATACCTTTATAACGATCTTATAGGGCCGAGGGATTCAGATCGTTACAACCGAATTTTTGTTTAAAAAAGGTGGTAAATGTTATACGTATCTATAATAAAAAAAAAACGGTTTATAAGAACAAATCATTGCATTAAAAAAAATAATAAAAGTATAATGTGGTTTTTAGAATTGACTCTAAAATAACGTATTACGAACTCCTTATAACCCACTAATTTGTTTTTAAAATAAAACATTCAAAGACCAGGTCTTGATCACAATAAATTAGTCTCCACCATCACCAGAGAACAAAATTAATTATTTGTAAAAGATAAATATAAAGACAAATAAAATTCAATAATGTTCTCATAATGTTAGAAACATTGAAAAATAAAATATAACAGGAAAAATATTTTATTATATCAAATTGGTTTCCCGAGAAAAACTTTATTATCAATTAAACTTGTTACTAGGTTGTTATTACATGTTCTTATATAAATATATGCTTGCAGTACAAAAGATAACATACATAAGTATAGACAAGTAACCAATACTTGTCTGCTTATAACAAAACAATTTCCGTTTCCATGTCAGGTAAAAGATTAGAAATGTCGTTTTGTATTTGAATCACGTCATGCTTTGGAAAACGAATCACAAAATAATTTGACGAAATTGGCCATCGAGGTATTCTCCTAGCTGAGGGTTTAGTTGCTTTTGAATCCGCGCGAGTGACTCTACATCCTCTAGAACTTGAAAGGTCTATGTTTTGTGAAGGCATCAGATGGTCTGGAAATACTCCTAATTTAAAGGAGGTCAGGGTGTTCTTTAAAGTTGTCACACCCTCTATCACTCTCAGATAAGGTATGGGGGACAAAAGAGGGGCTATGGAAAACTTCTTTAGTCTGGTGCATTTACTCAGGTGAGATGGAAACTTTTCAGTAACAAAGAAATTAATGAGCTCCAATTCTGTCAGATTTTCATGTTCTGCAACTGCATCAAGAACTTTCTCAGTATCGCCAATACAATTGGAGGTGTATACGTTCAAAGAAAGCTTCTTCAGGTTGACGAGAGAATTCAGAGAGATATTAATGATGTCAGATGATACTTTACAATAACCGCGCACCATCTCCATAGTCAGTGAATTAACTCTGTTCCTCCAAGACACTTTCTGGAACAATGTGATGACATCCGGATCACACTTTCCCAATTTCAGCTCTGTCAAACTGTCGACTGTTTGGATTTCGCAGAACAGTTTATACCAATAGTCTTTAGACGTTCCTTCGATTTTGTAAATACCTCGCATATCTAGTGTCCTTGAACCTTTCTTCTTGGCTACCCTAGCTAACTGTTTCATGTTCGACGGGGAGCAGGATTTAATCTTGATTGTCCTCCAGTTGATTTTTCGTGATAAAACAGAATACCACAGGCGAGAGACTTGTGACGCTCTTATCAAATCAGGGGTGTCCATAAATTTTGTACAATTGAGGAGCGCAATTACTGCTACCCGTGGATCCCTCATGCTGGGGCTGACCTCCATCTCAGGCACCTGTAAAATATAGACACGATTATTATTGCATAGATGAGAGAGACTCTACATTCATTACTATATGTAATGTACTGTTTAAAGTTATCTTTTGAAAAGTCATCAATTATGTTTTGCCTGAATTCCTATTACAGGAAATATCAAAAAAAAAAAATATTATCTTGAAACTATACGGACCCGGTTCACTACATTTTAATATTTTTTCGATTCCCAGCTCAGAGCTATTTAACATTCAATGTTCTGATGTGTCCCTGTTGAGCAAATATAATTTCATAATTATTCTAAATATACATTTACAGCCAACAGTACTGATTACATATTTATTTGATACGTTTCAGTGAACTTGAAAAGGGTTTGTGTTTACATCCTAGTTAGTGTCGTTCTTGAAACATTAACTGTTAGTTACTAATACTAAAAGTTACATTAGCATTAAATTTTATATGGTATTTTCAATATTATATATAAACTTGTATGAAATTATAGGAATCTCCATCAAACTGGTTTGATAGTCATTAAGTAATTAGATGGCCGTAGTCTTTCTTGGCACTTAAGTGGACCAAAATTATGTGAGGTCTGTTTGGTACTTAAGTGGACCATCAATAAGTAAAGTCGGTCCGGTACGTGAGCTGACCATCATCACCTTTGGACCTCCTACAAAGAAAATACAGTTTTGTTTCTGGAGAGCGCTTTGTGATGTGTCAAGTGAAACGGTTTTAGATAAAGATCCTCTCACCCACTCCCCAAAGGTACAAGACGTTAAACAACTCAAGTCATATGTACTGTTTATATTACCTTGTGTATTAATGGCAAGCCACCATTTTTGCTAAAACCATTAATGTTAACACCATTAATGCTTTATTTATTTTTAAAAAAATATAAATAAACTCGTGATATTTTATATGATCTTTTAGGTCAAAAGGGAATTAATAATACTCTGGATAACTAAACTCTACTTTCCTAAGGCTTTAACCAAAACTCGTTATAAGTCATTAAAAATTTAAGGTTATGGAAAATTTTTATAATCCTAAGTCCTGCTGGAACAGCATATAAATAAACTAAGTAAAGAGTCCAAAACACTAAGTGAGTTGTAGCTAATGACTGTAATTTTAACACAAAGACAAATACATACATAGTTTAAGACAACATCGATGTTAAGAACATAAACCCTGTTACTATAGCACAAAATCCTGGAAGAAATATTACAGTAGGCAATAAAAAATTATATAAACGACCTTAATACCTAAATTATTATAATAGTTTTCAATTATATACTAGAACTAAACGACTTTTGTAATTCATTCATATACAATTCGAACCTCCATATGTATCGAATTCCTTGATAAATCAAAGTTACCTCTACATATCGAAGAAATGGTCAGAAATAACTCGATATCTCTAATTTTCATGTTAGTGGGATTGGCCTCGAACCTCTGTGTCAAAGTTTTTATTGGAAAATCTCTATATATTCAAGTTGTTCTGGTAACATCAATAGCATTTAGACGAAACTCAGTTCGTTAAATTTAAGGCACTTTAAACGACCATCGTCCATATTACAACATGTAACCCCCACTCTAAATCACCTTTTATGCACAGTTTAGTGCTTATTATTGTCATCAGTTAGTCCGAGTCTAGTGTGTGACAGAAAATTGCACGTTTGGGAAACTTAGTTCTCGACTTTGGTTGTGAATGTTAACCTTTCGACCGTATCTTTATTCTGTGCAATAGCAAAACGTAAAAGAATCTCACATGAAGAAATATTCAAAAAGTCATAGAGGCCATAAACACCGGGGACAAGACAAAGAGCAGTTCGGCAAACCAGCCAACTACAACATTGCAACAAACAAAGAAAAGTACGAAAACTAAGCATCGTCATCAAAGAGACTTAAAGACTAAATCAAAGCCATTGAAGTTTGTTCTGCACTGGTTAAATCATTGATGCGATTAGCACTTACCTAAGAATGGGCTTGCCCTTTAAGGAAAAGCAACAGAGTATGCAAGACAACATGGTAAACTAAACTATAAGAAGTATAAATTTAAGGCGCTAAGTCAAACCTTAACAGTAAGTAATTCAGAATTTTTAGACGGGAATTAAATTTGTTGGAGTGCAACCCTACCTGAGCTAACCTAAGGGTATACACACGAGGACATATTCAATGCTGGTGAGACGAGCATTGCTTACCTGAGCCACACGTGCAATGGCGGAAAAAGCAGCAACCAGGGTCTGCTCGGAGAAAACTGAACTGCAATTGTGGAACCTTAGCCCTTGATGATTGGCGATACAAAAAACCTTTAATTTTTCAAAGGGGTTAAACTATTACCTATGGACGATACGTAAAACCAAAGATCTTATAATTCAATAAAATGTAGTTTATCTAATTGCAGTAGTACAGAATTATTTTAGGATGAGCCTGTATTTATCGAAGTATGAAATTACCTCAATAAATCGAACCACAGTATATCGAAATCTTTGATAACTCGATGTTTTCTCGTTCCCTCGAGGTCCCACTGTAATTCGCAGCCGATAAGTTACAAAAAACATATTGGAATCTAATATTTTAACAATGACTGCTTAAGAATGCATAACAAATCGTCTGATATCAATGTCAATCAAGAAAAAATTGAAAACTAACCATCTTCATCAAAGAGACTTAAAGGACCTAAGGGTACACCACACACGAGGACATATTCAATATTGCTGAGACAAGCATTGCTTACCTGAGCCACATGTGCAATGGCGGAAAAAGCAGCAACCAGAGAGTCTGCTTGGAGAAAACTGAACAGCAATTGTGGAACCTTAGCCCTTGATGATTGACAATACAAAAAACCTCCTATTCAAATCGAACCACAGTATATCGAAATATTTGATAACTCGATGTTTTCTCGTTCCCTCGAGGTCCCACTGTAATTCGCAGCCAATGTTACAAAAAACATATTGGAATATAATACTTTTTATAATATTTTAACAAAGACTGCTTAATAATGCATAACAAATAGTTTGATATTAATGTCAATCAAGAACAATATGAAATATTCACGAAAGAGAGACACGTGTCTCACCTAGTGCAGAATGTGTTCCCTACAGAAACACGTGTCGCTTATTTAAACAAACGCCGAAACAAATAATGGATAAGAACTACAAGAATTACTTGTATTTACTTCCAAAGATCAAAGATTGATTAACCTGACACTGGTTATGAGATAATAAAATTTGCATTAAACTGAGCAGGCAACGCACCAGGACTGAATCTCAGACGAAATTTATAAATATAAATTTGACTGTTTCCTAATGTCTATAACTGTATTCTATAAATAACGGTTTTAGCAAGTAATTTGTAATTGATATTAATTATTATTTTTAATTCAGAGGATTAGGTGGGTCATTATTTAACGTTGCCTATCGGACCAATATCCCTACATAATCCCAAGTGGTGGAAAAGTAGTGGAAATATTTATACAACGAAGGCTGCCCCTATCTTGTATCAGTACTCTTTACACGCACTGTAATAAGCGTAGCAACAAATAAAAGACTGATATTTCTGCGTAAAATAAAATGTTACAAAATATAATGGGCTTACTTGAAGTCGATGTAGTTCCTAAACACAAGTATGATCACAATTGAGAAAACTGCCTTTCGTTCTTCCCTCCAAGAAACAACCTCACCGACTGAGCAGAATGGTACCACCAACCTAGTACTTACTACCTGACCTATCCAATGGAGATGTTATTGTTTGAAACGAACGGATCTCAGTTCAATGATCCACCGCTCACCGTGTTTCATTCACTGTATTGTGACATAGTGGAGGTCCAGGGTTCGTTTCCCGATCCTGTCAGTATACATTTGCTTGGGGTGATAATTAATAATAATCATTGACTCTATGATGTGTCGTTTAATTTTGTTGGTTACGTTCTTAAACGTATTGAAGGGATTTGAATGAACGGTTCACTGAAATGAACGAAGGTGGAAACACTTCAGTAGCTCCGGTTCAGAAAAAAGGAACCATTTTGGTTAGTTCACAACAATACGTTAAATATTGTATGTTGGTATTCCCACTCCAGGTTGTGGTTATCAGATGTACAAAGAGGAAAGGTTTGAAAGGGGTTGTATTTTCATTTCATACGCTCAATTCGTACCGCATTTTTCAATTGAGTATTTTTTTTTTGCTAAAAAGCTAATTTCGCCTTTTTCTAAATCGTCTAGGTGCGTGTTAATTTAAGGGTTTCTTTGATTTTTTTTCCTCAATAACCCTTAGTTATTATTATAAATTAGTAATAATAGTGGGGTCTATAGTGCAATAAAAATTGTTAATACTCTTAGGTTTTGAAAATACTTATTATACCTTTATAACGATCTTCAAGGGCCTAGGGATTCAGATCGTTACAACAGAATTTTTGTTTAAAAAAAGTGGTAAATGTTATAGGTATCTATAATAAAAAAAAAACGGTTTATAATAACAAATTATTGCAAAAAAAAAATCACTTATAGATTCCTGCTTTAAATAAGAAAAATAAATACTTTTGTTTAAAGCCATCAAAGACTTCTGGTTTATTTATTTTACTTCTTCAGCGTCACCTGAATTACAGGTGATTTTAATAGAATGAAAATTAAGTAAACACGTGGCTTTTATTCTAGTCACCATAGTTCGTAACGGATACTCACTGGAAAATTTAAAAGGCAGAGGTAATTTAAAAATATTGTTAAAGGCGAATTACCTTGCTCCTAACTGGTGTCTCCAGAATTTTCAATAAAACGATCTAATTGGCTGAGTAAATAGCACCCTGAATTTACGAAGGCAGGATCGTTGATGAGTTGTCTTTGTTGCGGGCCGTCAAAAAATCCTGATTTAATTTTCTCCGTACTAAACTGAGGCATTTCCCCCCTGTTGTTAATAAATAGGTGCCAATTTTCTGAAAAATATGAGTTAAGTTACTGGACGTTTAATCCATCTGATAAATTTTCCTGGACCACACAGCAGACCGACAAAATGGCAAATTTACAGGAACCAATCCTTGTATATGTGATTTAGAACTGCACAAAATGGAGTTAATACTGCACGTTGAAAAAAACTGTAATATAACCAAGTGGAGCAGATAGAGAAAAACTAATTTCATATTTAGATTCAGCCTCTTAGATATAGCTAACAGTTCTCTAATCCTAGGCAACAAAAAAAAAAATATGTCTTTCTTGTAGGTCTGTACATAACTATAACGTTCTTATGAAACGGTTTATTCTAAATTCTAATTTATTTTTCAGATTGTTTCAAACTTAAGTAACACTGAGATTTCAAATTTGTATTCCGTTTTCGACAACTCCAAATTCTAAAATTATTTTAAAAAAACATTAAATGGTTTGCCGTTGATAGAATAAATTTCTGACATGTCGGCCTTCTATGTAGCTTTGTATTTTTCAGGGTAAATTGGGTTTTTAGTAATTTTAGCCATACGATAAAATTTTCAAAATTGGACATATCCTCTTTTGGTAGAAAGTTGGTTAACAAATAATAAAAATTATATTGTGTTGACTAATTTTATTATTTCCTTTTAAATCAAATATTTTCACTCTAAAATAACGTATTACGAACTCCTTATAACCCATAACTTTGTTTTTAAAATAAAACATTTAAAGACCAGGTCTTGATCACAATAAATTAGTCTCCTCCATCACCAAATAACAAAATTAATTATTTGTAAAAGATAAATATTATTCAATAATATTCTCATAATGTTAGAAACATTGAAAAATATTTTATTATATCAAATGGTTTTCCTGAGGAAAACTTTATACATATAAGTTATTGTTTCCCGGCTGTAGACGATCAAGAAAAAAGAATAAATAAGGAGGTAGATGATATAACGTGATGGTTTGGTTTATAACTGGCTTTATTCTCCTCCTGATCCTCTATACACACGTTAACGTTAAGGGTTTGTTTACCTTAGGCTATGTGGTATTAGGCTTAACATTGCCGTATCACTAGCCATAACTTATTTATTTATATATATATATATAAGTCAACTGAGCCCTAAGAGCATTAGGACTTAACATTGTAAATATAAGATCAGAATAGGGTTAATCCTACTCACAAATGTATATATAGGAGAGAGGAGAACAATAAAAGTGAGTTTTCAAGTTCTATGTCGTTGTGTCATAGTTCGCCCCTCAACCATTTTTCGCTCTATCTGTCCGAGCAACGTTAAGTGGTGCCGAAACCCGGGAGCTTTTTTGTTTCGTATAGTATCATTCCAACGAAGTGATCGATTGAGGGGTGCAGGTGCCCCAAGAAGACCATTTAGGACGCCAGAAAGAAGACCACGGTGAACGGAGCGAGGTTGCTACGAGTGCAACAGGACGGGCCATTTGGCGGCTCAATGCAATTTAGCAAGGTGTTATGAGTGCGGACGGCGGGGGCATGTAGCGCGGGAATGTCCAAGACGTGCAGGCGAGAATAGGAGGGGACACAGGCGCAACCCATGGAGGTCAACTGGTCAGAGGTGGGACAGCAGGGAGACGAACCGGTGGAACGACAGGCAGACCACCGCCGAAGGATCGTCAGAGGAGGAGAGCGACCCGTCTGAGCGCAGCGGCCCGGCTAGGGACAGACGTGAGGTAAGTGAAAGGGTCCCGTGGAAAGGGGGGCCGTCGGGTGTGGAAGTGGTAAAGGGTCGAGGGAGAAGCGATTGAGAGTACGGCTATGGTGCGAAAAAAGTGCAAGTGCGTAGTAGCCACGGTCAGTGGGCGGTGTCAGACAGAAGGGGAGACTGGAGTTGATTTGAGGGGACTGGCGAAAAAAGGGGTTATGGTAAAGATGTACATTATGAGAGAAGTCGGTACCGACTACGACATAATCGTGGGTTGCGAAGCTCTGAGAGTGGCGGGACTGAAATTACAATGCAACGAAGACGCATGGGCCTTTGCGTGAGGGGCAGGAGAGTACACAGTTAAGGGTGGGCGCAAGGGAAGAGGTATCCGAGTGGGAGCAGCCCGTTATGCCAGGGAATGGCTGAGTCAAATCTTAGAAGAAAACCGCGATTTATTTTATCGAGAGGGCGAAATTCTGCCGACCACGGGACGGACAGTGCATAGGATTAACCTGACGACGAACGCACCCGTATACGTAAAAGACAGAAGATACCCGCAAGCAATGCGCGAGGTTATCCGGGAGCAACTGGCGGAGCTCCAATCCCAGAGGATAATTAGGACAAGTAAATTTCCTTCCGTGGGTGGTAGAGAAGCGGTCAAGTGATCAAGGTGGGGGTCGATGAAGTACAGGGTGGTGGTAGACTATCGCAAGTTGAACGAGGCCGTCCAAGATGAGAGATACCCATTACCGAGAATAGACGACATACTTGACAGACTGTCGGGAGCCACGGTGTTCAGCACCCTGGACCTGAAAAGTGGGTACCACCAAGTCCGGTGGTCAAAAAAACGCCTTTTCGAGGGAGCGCGGGGACTTTGCATTTGTTCGAATGCCCTTCGGATTAAAAGGGGCACCGCTAACCTTTCAGCGGTTGATGGATGAATTGCAGAGGGGTCTTGGAGAGAATTTCTCGCAAGTCTATATGGACGACTTGATAGTCTTAAGTAGATCAGAGGAAGGGCGTGAACAGCACCTGAGAGAGGTCCTCGCCAGGATCCGGGAATTCGGACTAAAGCTGTCACCTGAGAAATCCCAGTTTGGGCTGAACGAAATAAAATTGTTGGGCCATGTAGTCTCGAAGAAAGGACCGAACCAGGACCGAGTAAGGGCTTTCCGCGATTCACCGTTACCCCAGAACGTGCGAGTTCGAAGATTTCTAGGAATGGTGAATTATTATCGCAAATTCATACCCGGAATCGCCGAGGTAACCAGTCCAATCACCGAATTGTTGAAAAAGGGAAAGCGGTTTCAATTAGGGCCCACACAGTTGGCGAGCATTGCAAAGTGCCGCGTGATATTAACGACGCGACCATTGCTGGCGTTCCTCGAATTCAATAGGACGTTCCGAATCACCGCGGACGCAGCGAGTCAGCGATAGGGGCAGTACTGTCCCGGATGTTCGAGGGGGGTAGAAACCCATCGCGTTCGCGGGACGACAACTGAACCCGGCTGAATGGCGGTATAGTGCCATTGAAAGGGAATTACTGGTGGTAGTCTGGGGGATAGAATATTTCCGGCCATATGTATACGGGAGAAAGTTCAAGTTAATTCCCGACCACAAACCATTGATTTACGCAGGCACGTTGAAGGAGTCGTCCGCGAGGGTGGCACGGTGGAAAGATCGCCTCGCGGCCTATACATTTCATGTGGCACATAAGAAGGGTAGCGAGAATGCAGTAGCTGACTGGCTATCGCGAGACCTTGTGATAAACGCAATGGAAGATGAGACCCCACAGGAAGAACCGTTCGCGGTACGCTATTTACGAGATTGGGCGGAGAACGGCCCGGAAATCCCCCAATGCAGAGGCGCGTGGAGGAACAGAGGACCCCACCGGCCAAACCATTCGCTGTGAGATATCTGCGGGAGTGGACGGAAACGGGGCCGGAGATACCACTAGTCCGGGGAGAATCTCATGCGAGCTACCCGAAGTAGATGAGATTATTAACGAAAAGAAGTGGCAAGTGGTCCTTAAGTCAAGACAGACCACGGGGACAGAGACACTAACGACGTTAACCATAAAAACCCACGTGACAATAGGTGAAGAAGAACTGGAATGGCTGATCCAAGGATTCACGAAACAAGGGAAAAGTACCTTATATTCGTCGGAAAAAGGTTGCTCACAAAGAAAGTTAAACGTCTGTGGCGACAGGAACGGATCGGGATGGGGTATGAATTAGTACGCTGTTTACGACAAGTCGAAACTGTCACCGCCGAAACGACTCAAGGCCGGCTAGTTAGGGACCACCACACCGGGAAGACGAACCATAGGGGGGTAGAGGAAACAGGGTTATCACCGATTGAAATCGTTTTTGGGCAAAACCGGTTGGATAGGGGGGACCTCATAACAGCCCAGAACCAAGAGCTACGGACATATTTGCCCCAAACGGAGCATTCGGTTCCGAAAGGGAAAGGTTACATCTTTTATCGTGAACAAATTGTGATCCCTTACTGCGATGACTCTATATGGCCCCTCGTAGCGGGCGGCCGTCTTAGTTCTCGGAACAATGGGAACGATTTACAGTGACATGATTCTCAGGGATACAATATAAGTAACTCGCCTCAGCTTCTTCGTCTGAGGTGACAACATAATAATAATAGTAATATCAATTTACAATAGTCTTAAGTTTGGAGTCCCCGCCCGAGCGCCGCCGTCCAGCCCGGGAGTTACACAAGTTAGGCTTAAAGAAATTAATACCGATTTAGCTCTCATTCAATTGCATTTATCATGTTTGCCTCGTGCAACTCTAGACAACCTCTAACTGATATTGTGTAAAATATTCTCCATACTGGACCTCAAATAATATGATTTTGAAATGTACGTAGTCGTAAATTTCAATTAAAGGAATGGTTAAATAAAAAATACACACACACTTAATATACATCAGATTATGTTGTAAGCTATTCTATATTTTTCCCATTCCTAATATTTACTTTAAATAAAAAAAATACAAATTATGGAATGGTAGGATTTTATTTTTTTAATGTTTTGGCCTTTTTACGGCACGTTTAATCATGATTTTACTGGAAGAAATCCGGTCTATAATCATAAGTATTGATTGCCCCATTGCGACTGTAAATCATCGAGGTTTCAGAACACAAATTATTGAACTATGTATTGTTACTAGTTCTTAGGCCCCCGCTTAATTTCTACCCGCTGAATTGTATATTCTTTTAACCCTAATTCAATTTTGGTTAGCTTGTGGGAACTGCTAATTATGTATCTATGATACCAATACAAGTGGCCCATCCCGATCAATGTATATTTTTTTGTATTTAAATCGATAAATAAAAGAAGGTTTAAGAAAAATATAAAACATACGGGTACATGTACTGTACGATTGTGATTGAAGGTTTGGTTAGAAGATTACTATGGGATAAAATAAAAGGCATTGTCCCTTTATCTAATAAGTTATATTTACAAAATATGTATAAATATAAAGCTAAATTATGGTGAAGAACAATATTGTACAACAATGAGAATTGAGGCTGATGATTTTGAGTTGCTGTAGTTTTCTTCCCAATTTTTTCTTTGCCAAATCAAGCCATCTTGCATTGTCCCGGTATCCTAACCGGCTTTTCCATTCCCTCCATCCAATCAAATGTTTCCGTACATTAATTTGTCAGAAATATATGCTTGCAGTACAAAAGATAACATACAAAAATATAGACAAGTAACCAATACTTGTCTGCTTATAACAAAACAATTTCCGTTTCCATATCAGGCAAGTACTGAGAAATGTCGTTTATCTTTTCAAACAAGTGATGCTTTGGAAAACGAACATAGAAATAATTTGAGAAAATTGGCCAGTAACATTTCCTCCTAGGAATATCTGAGGGTTCCGTAAATTTTATGTTCGCGGGAGTGTCTTTACACCCTCTACAACATAAAATTTCTATGTCTTGTGAAGGCATCAGATGGTCTGGAAATACTCCTAATTTAAAGGAGGTCAGGGTGTTCTTTAAAGTTGTCACACCCTCTATCACTCTAAGATAAGGTATGGGGGACAAAAGAGGGGTTATGGAAAACTTCTTTAGTCTGGTGCATTTACTCAGGTGAGATGGAAACTCTTCAGTAACAAAGAAGTTATTGAGCTCCAATTCTTTCAGATTTTCATGTTCTGCAACTGCATCAAGAACTTTCTTAGTATCGCCAATACAAGGAGGTGTATACGTTCAAAGAAAGCTTCTTCAGGTTGACGAGAGAATTCAGAGAAAAATTGATGATGTTTCTTTACAAAAACCACGCATCATCTCCATAGTTAGTGAATTAACTCTCTTCCTCCAAGACACTTTCTCGAACAATGTGATGACATCCGGATCACACTTTCCCAATCTCAGCTCTGTCAAACTGTCGACTGTTTGGATTTCGCAGAACAGTTTATACCAATAGTCTTTAGACGTTCTTTCGATTTTGTAAATACCTCGCATATCTAGTGTCCTTGAACCTTTCTTCTAGGAATGGTTTCTTCTAGGACACCCCTGATTTGATAAAAGCGTCGTAAGTGCCCCGCCTGTCGTATTCTGTCATATGTCGAAAAATCAGCTGGAGGACAATCAAGATTAAATCCTGCTCCACATTGAACATGAAACATTTAGCTAGGGTAGCCAAGAAGATGGTTCAAAGACACTAGATATGCGAGGTATTTACAAAATCGAAAAAACATCGAAAGACTATTGGTATAAACTGTTCTGCGAAATCCAAACAGTCGACAGTTTAACAGAGCTGAGATTGGGAAAGTGTGATCCGGATGTCATCACATTGTTCGAGAAAGTGTCTTGGAGGAAGAGAGTAAATTTGCTGTCTATGGTTGCATTTGCTTGCAGTACGAAGATAACATAAAAAATAGAGACAAGGAACTAATACTTGTCTGCATATAATAAAACAATTTCCGTTTCCATATCAGGCAAAAGATTAGAAATGTCGTTTTGTATTTGAATCACGTGATGCTTTGGAAAACTAATCACAAAATAATATGACGAAATCGGGCATCGACATTTCCTCGTAGCAATAACTGAGGGTTTCGTTGCTTTTGTATCCGCGCGAGTGACTCTACATTCTCTAGAACTTGAAAGGTCTATGTTTTGTGAAGGCATCAGATGGTCTGGAAATACTTCAGCAAACTGAAACAGACACTTCTCGAACAATGTGATGACATCCGGATCACACTTTCCCAATTTCAGCTCTGTCGAATTGTCGACTGTTTGGATTTCGCAGAACAGTTTATACCAATAGTCTTTCGATGTTTTTTCGATTTTGTAAATACTTCGCATATCTAGTGTCTTTGAACCTTTCTTCTTGGCTACTCTAGCTAAATGTTTCATGTTCGATGGGGAGCAGGATTTAATCTTGATTTTGTCGGTTGATTTTTCATGATAAAACAGAATATCACAGGCGGGAGACTTGCGACGATCTTATCAAATCAGGGGTGTCCATAAATTTTGTACAATTGAGGAGCACAATTACTGCCACCTGTGGATCCCTCATGCTGGAGCTGACCTCCATCTCAGGCACCTGTAAAATATAAACACGATTATTATTGCATAGATGAGAGAGACTCTACATTCATTACTATATGTAATGTACTGTTTAAAGTGATCATTTGAAAAATTTACAAGTATGCTTTAAACTCCAGCTGATGACAGAATAAGTTGGAAGATAAATAGCGGTGACAGACGTTTGACGACGAAATTTAGCCAGCATACTTACTTAATCGTTAATTTGTCCAATTGATACACTGAATCAAAATGATCTTGCTAAAGATAGAGATGAAGCATTTCTAAACTCTGTGAAGAGTTTAAGAATAAATAAAATGAGAGTAGACAAGAACCGATGAACCTACGAATTCAAAGTTGGAGATGAAGTATATGTTAAAAACGAAAGCAAACTGAAGGAGGAAGACTGATAAAGTGTGAATTGGACCATTTAGGATTCTAAAGAGAATTAAATTACGAGAGGATTCAACTTACAAATTAAATTACACGTTATTTACCAGGTATTCTAGTGGATAGTCACAAAACGTAAGGAAACTATAAGTCTTATCTTGTAAGTGACCTTCACACACCAAACATAGCTAGCTAGATCATCAGCTGGAGTTTACATTAAATTAAATTACAAGTTATTGATTGAAAAATGAATCAGAAAACAAGGGAATCCAAATTATTTGTACATATCATAAAAACAGACGAATGTGATTATGAACTAGTGGAAATTTTTGAAGATAAACAATTATGGTTCAGTTTACCAGCGGATTTTCGGAATCTACAAAATCATCAGGTATTATTAACAAAATCAACTATTAAAAACGCTGTCTCCGCAATCAGACCAGTCAACGAATATTGAAAAGTAGGCGTTGAAGTAGACGAAGATTTAAAGAAAGTGTATTTTGATGAAGATGATAACCTTTGTTTTAACAACCTTCCATTAGAGGAATCCAATTCAAATCAGGACAATTTTGTTATTCAGAAATTCAAAGGATTAGAAGCTAAATTAAATTCTAATGAAATTAAACTGCAGGAGGTAGAAAAGAAATTTATTTTAGAAAAATTTGATAAAAAACAAAATCCTTCAAATTGGTTAGAACGCTTTGAATCTGAATGTATGAGGCACAACGTGACTAGTGTTACGAAGATTATTGAAATCCTTCGTTTTTTTGTAGACGGCCCAGCCAAAGATTGGTCTGAGGCAAAGTTAAAAAAAGATAGGTCTAGTAAATAAGTCTGAATGGAGAAAATCTTTTTTAACAGTTTTCATTGATAAACCTTTTTCAAAGTACATTTTTTCCAAGAATCAATATGATTGTTGTGGGACTAGCATTGGCAGTACAAGATGAATTAGACAGAGAAGAAATAACAAGTATTGAAAAACTGTTTATACAACTGAGGAGAATGGATGATTCATTTTGCAGAATGAAGAACAACGATACACCAAATCAACGTATGAGCATAACGTTGGAAAAATGCAAACAGAAAATCGATAAATAAAATAAAATAACCAGCTCTGCTTTAAAGAAACCCTGTTCTATTTGTGAAAATTTAGAATGGCCAAGTCGTTATCATCCGGAAAAAGAATGCAGAAATAAAAATTTATTTATGACAAAAAATTAGTTACTCTAAATGAAACATCATTATCAGCTGATAATCCTAATAACACATGTGGAGAAATAGTTATTGTAAAAGTTGATGGAAATGAAAAAAAATTAAACTAGAAGGCCCGGAGATATTGAATCCATTGATTAAGATACACATACTTATTGATAAAAAGATGAAAATCAAAGCTGTTTATGACAGTGGTTCCAATGTAAGTTTGATAAGTCAACGAGTAATTGATCTGTGAAATCAAGTCTGATAAAACACAAGTCTGTATTTAAAACAATCGATGGATTGAATTTCAGTTTTACCCGGGCTGATATAACTTTAACAATAGGGAATTTAACAAATACCCTTAACAAATATATAGTAAAAAGTAACCATGTCTCATATGATTTACTCTTAGGTCTAGATGCCATTGGAAAATTTGAGCTTATTGAAGATAAAAATCTTGATTGTGCGCCAGTTGATTTTGCGTGATATGACAGAATACCATAGCCGGGAGACTTGCGACGCTCTTATCAAAAAATCAGATGTCCATAAGATTGGTACTGCTATCCGTGGATTCCTCATACCTGTATGGACCTGTATAATATAAACACCATTATTATTGCACAGATGAAAGAAACTGGCTTGATAGTCATTAATTAATTAGATGGCCATAATTACGTAAAGTCTTTTTTGGCACTTAAGTAGACTAAAATTATGTGAAGTCAGTTTTGCCACTAAAGTGGGCCATAATTACGTGTTTTTTTTTGGCACTTAAGTGGACTATAATTATGTAAAGTCGTCTGTTTGGCACTTAAGTGGACCATAATTATGTAACATCTGTTTGGTACAAAAGTGGACCATCCTTAAGTAAAGCCGTCTTTGATACTTGATTGTTCTATCATAAGGTAAAGTCTATTTTACCACAAAAGTGAGTTATAATTATGTAAAGTCCCTTTTGGTACTTAAGTGGACCATACATTGGTAAAGTCTGTTGATACTAAAGTAGGCCATCGTTAAGTAAAGACTGTTTTGCCACTAAATTGGGCCATAATTACGTAGTCCCTTTTGGTACTAAAGTGAGTTATAATTATGTAAAGTCTGTTTGGTACTAAAGATGACCATCATTAAGTAAAGTCTGTTTGGTACTAAAGTGGGCCATTATTAAGTAAAGTGTGCTTTAGTACGTTAGCGGAGCATTATTACGTAAAGACATTTTTGACACTTAATTGTACCATCATTACGTAAAGTCGGTTTTGCCACTAAAGTAAGCTATAATTACGTAAAGTTCCTTTTGGTACTTAAGTGGACCATAATTTGGTAAAGTCTGTTGGTAATTATACGGGCCATAATTATGTAAAATCTGTTTGGTAGTAAAGTGGATCATATATATGTAAAGTCCCTTTTGGTACGTGAGTGAACTATAATTATGTAAATTGCATTAAAGTTGCTATTTATACGACCTTAGGTCATTTTTTATGGATGTGTTTTAGTGAGTATTATGCATCTGAAAAAAAATATCCCTCCAATATTATTCGCTAGTCAGAACTAGTCAGAAAGAACTCGATATCTCGAATTTTCATGTTGGTGGGGTTGGCCTTGAACCTCTGTGTCGAAGTTTTTATTGGAAAATCTCTATATATCCAAGTTGTTTTGGTAACATCCATAGCATTTAGACTAAACTCAGTTCGTTGAATTTAAGACTGTTTAAACGACTGTCGTCCATATTATAACATGTAACCCCCACACTAAATCCACTATTATGTAAAGTTTAGTGTTTATTATTGTCATCAGTTAGTCCGAGTCCAGTGTGTGACAGAAATTTGCACGTTTGGGAAACTTAGTTTTCGACTTTGGTTGTGATTGTTAACCATTCGAACTAAGAATGGGCTTGCCCTTTAAGAAAAATCAACAGAGTATGCAAGACAACATGGTAAACTAAACTATAAGAAGTAGAAATTTAAGGCGCTAAGTCAGACCTTAACAGTAAGTAATTCAGAATTTTGAGACGAGAAATAAATTTTTTGGAGTGCAACACTACTTGAGCTAACCTAAGGGTACACACACGAGGACATATTCAATGCTGGTGAGACAACCATTGCTTACCTGAGCCACATGTGCAATGGCGGAAAAAGCAGCAACCAGAGAGTCTGCTTGGAGAAAACTGACCAGCAATTGTGGAACCTTAGCCCTTGATGATTGGCAATACAAAAACCCACAACTTTTCAAAGGAGTTCAAAGTTTACCTATGGACTATACGTAAAACCAAAGATCTTATAATTCAATAAAATGTAGTTTATCTAATTGCAGTGAGTGTAGAATTATTTTAGTGTGAGCATGTATTTATCGAAGTCCGAAATAAAAATTAACCACAGTATAATCTTTAATAACTCGATGTTTTCTCGTTTCACTCGAGGTTCTACAATTCACAGCCGATAATTTACAACAAAAAAAAAACATTAGAATATAAGCCTTTTTATAATATTTGAACAATTACTACTTAAGAATGCATAACAAATAGTTTTATATTAATGTCAATCCAGAAATACATGAAATATTCACGGAAGAGAGACACGTGCCTCACCTAGTGCAGAATGTGTTCCCTACAGAAACACGTGTCTCTTATTTAAACAAACGCCGAAACAAATAATGGATAAGAACTACAAGAATTACTTGTATTTACGAAAACTGACCAACTTCCAAAGATCAAAGCTTGATTAACCTCACACTGGTGATGAGATAAAATTTTCATTAAACTGAACAGGCAGCGCACCAGGACTGAATCACAGGCAAAATTTATAAATATTTATTTGCCGTTTCCTAATGTCTATTACTGTATTTCATAAATAATGGTTTTAGCGAGTACTTGTAATTGATATTAATTATTATTTTTAGTTCACAAAATAAAAGGTTGGAGGGGGGGCATCCAATGCCTATCATGTGTGATCAGTGATCATGCCTATCGGATCAATATCTCAGCATAATCCAGGTGGTGGAAAAGTAGTGGAAATATTTATACAACGAAGGCTGCCCCTATCTTGTGCAAGTACTCTTTACACGCACTGTAATAAGCGTAGCAACAAATAAAAGACTGTTATTTCTGTGTAAAATAAAATGTTACAAAATATAATGGGCTTACTTGAAGTCGATGTAGTTCCTAGACACAAGTACGATCACAATTGAGAAAACTGCCTTTCGTTCTTCCCTCGAAGACAAAACCTCACCGACTGAGCAGAATGGTACCTCCAACCTAGTACTTACTACCTGAGCTATCCAATGGAGATGTTATTGTTTGAAACGAACGGATCTCAGTTCAATGATCCACCGATCACCGTGTTTTATTCACTGTATGGTCATATAGTGGAGGTCCTGGGTTCGTTTCCCGATCCCGCCAGTATAAATTTTCTTGGAGTAATAATTATTAATAATCATTGACTCTATGACGTGTCGTTTAATTTTGTTGGCAATGTTCTTAAACGCATTAAAAGGATGTTAATGAACGGTTCACTGAAATGAACGAAGGTGAAACCCTTCAGTGGCTCCGGTTCAGCAGAAACGAATCATTTTGCTTACTTCGCAACAATATCTTAAATATTGTACCTTGGTATTCCCACTCCAGGTTGTGGTTATCAGATGTACAAAGTAAAAAGGTTTTATAGGGGTTGTACTTTCATTTCACATGTTCAATTCGTACCACAAATTAAGTATACATTTTTTATGGTACGTAGTTAATTTTGTATTTTTCAAAATCGACTAGGTGTGTTTTTATTATAACAAATTATTACATAAAAATGAATGCATAATTTGCTTTTTATTAACTACATAATTATAATTAATTTTCTGATGTTTTAAAAAAATATTCAGTCATAGAGGTCTGCTTTAAATTAGAAGAATAATCTTTTTTTTTTTTTTTGCCATCAATGACTTCTGGTCAACAATGATCTGCCACCATATTCGCCCACATGTATCCCACCTTCCACAACTAATAACAAACAATAAAATTATATAGTGTTGACCAATTTTATTATTTCCTTCTAAATAAAATATTTTCAATAATCTACTCCAAAATAATACATTAGGAACTCATTATAACTCACAAAATTGTTTTTAAAATCAATCATTCAAAGACAACGTGTTGATCAGAATAAATGAGTCTCCACCATCACCAAAGAGCAAAGATAATTATTTTAAGAGATGGATATTAAGACAAATATAATTCAATAATGTACTCATAATTTCAATTCCAAGTTTAGGAACAATATTTTTATGAAAAAGAAGTTGAGGGTGGCTGATCCCATGTTTTACTAAATGTTTATGAATGTCTAATTGTTTGAGAAGCAACAGTCACTCCAGGACTTAAAGCTGTTATAGTGTTTGTCAAACCAGAGAAGCAGCTATTTCTTCTTAAAATAGTTTGAAAGTTAACAAGAGGCATCATGGTTAACTTTTATAGTGCGATAAGACTGCACGAAGCGGAAGGAATGAGAACTAACGGCAAGTCCCTTTCCGTTAAAAACCGGCATTTTCTAAGCTCGTTTTCTGAAGGATTTAACACGATTTTAGGAGAAAACGTTTGACTATTGGTAAAGACTGACTAGATCTTGGAACTAAAACAATAATGAAATTTTAGAAAAACAAAACTGGATTTATACATAATTATCCGCCTCATATATCGACAGTTATATAATACTATCTTTTAGCTGAGACATATGTTCTTCGGTCGAGACATATGATCTTTCCTTTGTCTTTTACACCCTCTCTCAACCCTCAGACTACCTGCTTCCAGCAAAAGATACCAACACTTGTGCTTTAGCTTTCCTAAAAGAATGTTGTAACGCTGTAACTGAATAATATTTGTATATATATACCAGTGTTGTTGGATTGTTATTCATAATATAGTTTTTTAAAATACCCTCCTCGAACAAGATTATTTAACTGGCGCACCGAACAGGCACCTGGCAGTATACTCAGTAAATTCACGGGAGTCCACCATTTAGAGATCCCTCATTTGGCAACGGACAGTGAGACCACTCCAATAGCGTGAGAAGGCCGATGCAAATATCTCTGAAAAGAAACCCCACAGGACAGGACTTCACCGATATTGGGTACTGATCTATTTCAATAGATTTTCACCAGGTAATACCCTAAAGAAATTCGTTATATATCTGAGGAAGTTGAAGGAAGAGATAAAACTGGAAGTCACTGAAGACATCATTCAATTGGTAAATACAATTATTATACACATTCTGACTTTATGACATTAGTAACTGACAGACTTAACCTTTTAAGAAACATTACAGAAACAGAAGAAATGGACGGAACTAATTACGAAATTAAAGATTCTGATTTTCATTTGATCCCAACTTTCGATAGGTCATCCGACACTTTAGTAGATTTTATTGATAGCATAAACTTAGTATTCGAATATACATGCAATGCTAATAATTCAAATAGAATAGGAAACCATCAAAGATTATTAGCACACGTCCGTAATAAACTTTTAGGAAAAGCGAGATCATGAAAAAAATTTTATACTGACATAGGCCAATTACTTAATGACATTAAAAATAAATTTAGAGACACTAAAAGCATCCAGAAAAGCATTTGTGAAATCTATGGAACCAAAACCCCATTACAATGAACATCCTTTAACATATATTGACAGACTAATGATCCTACGAGAGGATTTAATTGCTAGAATCAGAACTAATGACGAATTTTCTTTAGAACAAAAAAAATGCAAAAATGGTTGAATACGATTTACAAATAGCTACCCATTGTAAGCGACATTTACACCCAGAATTAAACGCGCATCTTATTATGTTAAATACAAAACGCTTGAAGATATCGAACAATTTCTAAAAAGAGAAAACGATGAAATTATAGAAAGAATTTACGATAAACCTCAAAAACGCGCACCCCAACAATCAAATTATAAAGGGAGAAACTTTGACCCTCATAAACATTATGAAAGAAGAGAACAATACAATAAGAGAAACAATTACCAACCAAGTTATCTTTGGGAAAGATATGAACCAAGACAACAATATCAAAACCAACCACAAAGAAATCCCAACTACCTAGGAAAAAATTATGAACCCAATTTTAAAAGAACATGGGAACAAAGACAAGACCAAATACAACAAAATGATCAACAAAAACCGCAACAAAATTACCAACGATATACAACAAACTATAACCAAGACAATAACGAGACACAACCAATCATGGAAACCACATGAACAAAGACAGTACTTCAACAAACCACAGCAAGAAATTATTCAAAACGAACAGCAAAGAGAGTACCAAACTGTCTCCATGAGAACCACGAGTAAGAGTTCATGATACGGAAAACGATAAAGACAATCCAATACAATTACTTACTGAACGTTTAAATTACTTAGAAGCTAAACAAAATGAACTATGACACGAACAAAAACGATCAGACTCCTATAAACCAGAATATCATTTAAATTACACGGATTCCTTACTGAAAGATAGAGGTAAAAAAAGCAAAACTTGGCTAATTGACACCGGAGCTTCTAAAAATTATATTAATCCAATAAAATGCATTACCCGAGGAAACAAAAATCAATCGCGAAGACTTTGTCACTAAAACTCCGACGGGAAAAGCTGAAATTACACACAGTGCAACAATACCCTAGATAGACAATAATACTAACTTCTAGCTGAGACATTTGTACTCCAGTCGAGACATAAGGTCTTTCCTTTGTCTTTTACACCCCCTCCTAACCCTCAGACTACCAGCTTCCAGCAAAAAATACCAACGCTTGTGCTTCAGCCTTCCTAAAATAATGTTTTAACGCTGTAAATGAATAATATTTGTATATATATGTAAGTTTGAAACGATATGTTGTGAAGGTCAAATCCATCCAATATCCTTCATCAGACTCGATATTTTCTTTTGATGAGGATGATATGCCGATCAAATTACACACAGAACTAGCCAAACTATCAATAATAAAGTCTGTCGTCCAATCTATGAATAAGAGAGGGAGAACGAGGAAGCTCCACGTAACCTGCGACTCGTCCTAACTGGTCCTAATCAATGTGTGGACGAATATAATAATACAGTTCATAGTTGCACAGGCTTTTCTCCGAGTTATTTGCTATCAGGAACCGAAAATTCAATTTTACCAAAAGAATTAAATAAAAACAACATAGATAATTTGGAAATAAATAGAAAATTAGCTTTTGAAAACTCCCAAAAACTACATAAGGTAAACAAATTTTATTATGATAATCGAACAAAAGATGTCGATTATGAAGAGAACGACCTCGTTTATGTCAGGAGTGGCAATAGATTGAATAGGAAAAAATGAGACCCTATTCGTATGGGTCCCTATAAAATAACAAAAAAGATATCCAATAACCTATTTGAAATTGATATTGGAAAGCAGAAGAAGGATATAAACATTTTTCATAGAAGTAAGCTAATTCCTTACCTTTCCTTTCCATTTTCTTCCTGAAAGGGGGGGGATGTAAGTTTGAAACGATGTGTCCGTTCCAAACTTGTTCTCTCTGATGCCGTTAGGAGTCGCAGGTTACATGGAGCTTCCTTGAGTCTACACCAGGGGAGATACTATTGATGAGTGGAGCATTCATAACCTGCTCTGAATGTCCTCCACTCAGTCTACCTTTATGTTCTGTGAATGCTTTCATTATGTACGATTGTTAGTACTCGTAGTGAATCATTATTACTTTCATAAATCCTGGCATTGAATTGATTCAGGTCAGTTGAATTCTCAAGTCAGTTAAACTCTTGTATGACATTATAAACAGTTGTTAATATTGTATTGTTATTTTCAGTTGTAATACAAGCATCAATAGCAGGCCAGGCTAATTATTTATCAATCCCACAATTATTGATAAATAACTTACATATATATACCACATAATAGCACCTTATTAACAATTTTTGTACAAATTACCCAATTTATGATTTTACTTCAAAACATTCCATATTTTGCCTAAATTGTAAAGTAAACATAACAAAAAAAATTCATGAAGTAATACTTGATTTAGCTTTCATTCAATAGCATTTATCATGTTTGCCTCGTGCAATATTACCACTCGAGAGAGCCTCTAATTGGCATTGCGTAAAATATTGGGAAGGAATTATAAAAGCACAGACAACGACAAGAGTCGATTGTTGATGTACAAATTTTCAATAGTTGTCGGCAAAATTCCTGTGCATGGACATCACAAAATAATAAATACGAGCATAAACAGTGAAGATGTGAGACCTGCGTCAGTTCTACATACTGGACCTCAAATAATATGATTTTGAAAAGTACGTAGTCGTAAATTTCAATTAAAGGAATGGTTAAATAAAAAATACACACACACTTAATATACATCAGATTATGTTGTAAGCTATTCCAAATTTTTCCCATTCCTATTATTTTCTTTAAACAAAAAAATACAAATTATATCCTTTTACAATTAATTTTATATTTTGAAAATAAGATATACAAACTTGTTGAGGTGAAGTAGTAACCTATAATATACAACATGGTAGCCTATGCAACTACCCTAATCCCGTAGCGAAGTCATTGAACTGCACCACTCAACCCTATAAACCTCCTCGGAGACTAAAACGGCAGTGGCCTCGTGACCTGCTATAAATAAGTGACAGTGGGAGTCCTGCCAATGGGCAGTTTCTCCAACCACGTCCTGAGCGTCTGTGGCTCTTTATCGGCCTCCGCTTGCTCTTATCCAGTGACGTGGCTGGCGAAGGAGCGTGGGGGATTTCCCAAGACTCCGCTTCCTCCTTCGCACGCGAGGGAGGTGACAATCATGTTAACTTGGGGGGTCTCTGGCGATTTGTATATACAGTATGAATGAGCGAGTGAATCAAAATTGTAAATTGGGATGAACGAGATCATTTATCACAATTACTTATCGCCCGATGAGGCAGATTGTAATTTTATCATAATAAAGTTGTTAACTAATAAATAATAAAACTATTGTAAAAGGAAAAATCAAGGAGATCAGGATTTCGGTTGGGATCTGATGGCCAATAGGTGGCTGTGTCAGGAGAGAAATGTATTTGTTGATTTTGAAGCGATATCCAACGGAGTCCAGAAAGAAGATAAAGGAAATTGGACATGGATTTATTGGGATGGCAGTACACTGATGATAGGGTGAAGGGGAAAGCAAAGGTGCTGATTGACACTGCAGTGGACTGAACAAAATCATGTCCTACTAAAGGAACTATGTGATGGGAAATGGAGTGGACAGCGGTACCTGCATGTGCTCTTCCATCTGTGTGATCAGTTGGATAAGTCTGGTCATTTACTCGTAAGTCTTCCTTCAGTAATGAGTGCTACGTTAATTATCTTCTTGTGAAGTAGTGCTGTCAAGTGTTGGTGCCATAATTTGTATTCCAATGTAGAATGGAGAATGAAATTGAAAAATTCTCCATAAAACTGGTGTAAAGGTCAGTATTTAACTAGATAATAAGTAGTATTAATGAAAAAGTATTCAATATAATTTTGAGTAAGTACCAAATTAAACACAATCAATTCCTCATTAACAGTGTGTAACTTTCTTTTGATTTTATTAACTTTAAAGGGCATTAATAAATAAATAATAATTATATTACAATAATTATGTTCTAGTAGGTTTCTAAAATAAAATTGACCTTATAATAAATGAGGGACTAATTATCTAGCAATAATCTGTTGTTGAAAATAAAGATTTTGCAGTTCCAGTAGAGTATAATTACGTGAGCTCTACTTGGCTCTTAAATGGATCATAAAAATGTGAGGTATGTTTTACAACAAAAGTGGATTATAAGCATGCCAAGTCTCTTTTAGTACGTGAGCATACAATACTTAAATCAAGTTTTATATTTTGTGCACTAGTGTGGACCGTAAATATCTAAAGTCTGGTTTGGTACATAAGTTGACCATACTTATGTAAAGTCTGTATGGACCATAATTTCGTAAAGTCCGTTCGGTACGTAAGCGGACCATAATTATCTTAAGTATGTTTTAGTACTTAAGTGTACCATAATTATATAAAGCATGTTCTTGTACTTGAATGGGCCATAAGTATGTAAATTCTATTTTGGAACTTAAGGGTGCATAAGTATGAAAAGTCTGTTTTGGCATTGAAGTGGGCCATATTTATGAATGACTGTCATAAAATTCATATTACGCATGAAGGAAATGATATTTCGTCCTTTGCTACAAAACCGGAAACCTAAAAAAACTGATTATTTATCAAATAAATCATATTTTCGTAACCAATCACATCTCAATAAATTCTAACTATGTTTTTAAATAACAAAAAAAGAGTTTAAGAGAATTTGATGTTTTTAATTATTAATATTTTTTTAATTTCTTTATTTGCTGTTTTATGGTTTTTCCTATGTTTGTAAATGATTTATATTAGAAAAATATTGCACGAAATTTACAATTATTTTGGTCTAATTTTTGAACATTCTTCACAAATGTATTTCCAGTCCTGATGATGCTACTGTATTTTTATGAAGTACGTTAACATATTTGAATATTTTAGCTATTTTATTGCATGATTAGACAATTGTTGTATAGGTTTCTGCATCATCTATGGTCTTTAATGAATAAAATTCATGAGGGGGGTCTATACAAATTTCACATAATTTCTCATACTGTTGCGGAACATCAATTGGTTCAGTTTATTCCTTAATTAAACGGAAATTTTTTTTTTATTATTATTTTTCTTGCAGGTGAGCTATGTAATTAATATTAGCCAATATTAGAATTTAATCACAAAATGAATGGGTTCTTGTAATTGTCAAATACCTTCTGTATTTAAAATTAATTACCTCAATACTCAGTAAATTAAATTATACGAAACATGTATTAAATGCAGAAAGAGGAGGCCGATATATAAATAAAAAAAAGAAGAAATTCGTGATATTTTATACGATTTTTTTAACCTAACGGGGAATCAACAATACTTTAAATAAGTTCGAAATTAGTTAGTCATTCCAACACTAAGTAAGTTATGATAAAGAACTATTCAATTGTAGTAACATAAACTAGAAAACGATAATTTTAGGGATTCGTTCATGTACAGTCGAACCTCGATATATTTAATTCCTTGATAAATCAAAGTGACCTCTACATATCAAAGAACTGGTCTGAAAGAACTCGATATCTCAAATTTTCATGTTGGTGGGCCTGGCACCAAACCTCTATGTGTCGAAGTTTTCATTGGAAAATATCTATATATCCAAGTTGTTTTGGTAACAACAATAGCATTTACACGAAACTCAGTTGTGGAATTTGAGACTGTTTAAACGACTATCGTCATATTACATCATGTAACCTGCACACAAAATCCACTTTTATGTACAGTTTAGTGTTAATTATTATCATCAGTTTGTCCAAATCCAGTGTGTGACAGAAAAGTGAACGCATGGGAAACTTAGTTTTCGACTTTGGTTGTGATTGTTAGCCTTTTGACCGTATCTTTATTCTGTGCAATAGCAAAACGTAAAAGAATCTCATATGAAGAAATATTCATAGGCCATAAACAACAGGGATAAGACAAAGAGCAGTTCAGCAGACCAGCTAACTACAATATTATAACAAACAAAGAAATCTAAGCATCGTCATCAAAGAGACTTAAAGACTAAATCAAAACCATTAAAGTGTGTTCTGCAGTGCTTAAAGCATTGATGTGATTAGAGCTTACCTATGAATGGGCTTGACCTTTAAGGAAAGCAACAGAGTTTGCAAAACAACATTGTAAACTAAACTTTCATAAGTAGTGATTTAAGACGTTAAGTCACCAACATTTCCAGAATAGGTTCATGTAAAAAGTGGTCAGAAATACCTCTCTTGAGAAGTTAAGGCACACTGACCTGCACCCGTTGCTTGGTGTGCCTTTGGTGAGTGAGTTCATCCGCCGGTGACACATCAAGTTTTTTGACTCGTTGCAGCACCTCACAGACCCAGTGTTAAACACTATAACCCCGCCACCCCTCCCACATCGATGGCAACAGACTGTCGAGGAAAAATTAGGTTAAGAATAAGTATGTAAGTTAGTTTTTAGTTTGATCAAAAAGATGATGCCCATCACCTTTATTAAAGTCAGTTCGTTCCAGTTACGTATAATGTTTTTCATTATACATATTTATTCCATTATATAATTTTTTTTTTTAATTCCAAACCAGTATATAATCTACCGACGCTACGGGAAATACAAAAATAATTTATAAATACCTTCCCCTGACGATATATAATTATAAATAATTATCTGTAAATTTAAGGGGTTATGAAGGAACCGGTACATGTACTACTGTGAGATTGTGACTGAATGTTTAGTAGGAAGATTACTATGGGTGTTGAAATAAAAGTCATTCCCTTTATCTGATAAGTTATATTTACAAAATATGTGTAGCAATAAAGCTAAATTATGGTGAAGAACAAAATTGTACAAAAAACAGAATTGAGGCTGATGACGATTTTGAGTTACTGTCGTTTTCTTCCCAGTTTTTTCTTTGCCAATTCAAGTTATCTTACATTGTCCCAGTATCCCAACTGGCTGGTCCATTCCCTCCTTCCGATCAAATAAATAGAGCAAAGGACCCGATACTAACTGCTTATTTATAATACAACAATTTTCTTTTTCATGTAAGGCAATTGTTTAGAGAGCATTTTTCGTATTTGAGACAAGTGATAAAATCGCATATTAGTCACAAAATAATTTAATGAATATAGGCAGTCACATTTCACACTAATACGAACTCGTGGTCGAATCGATGTTCTTAGCCCGCGAGTACTCCCACTAGATTCTGAAATTTGTATGTCTCGTGAAGGCACTAGATGCGTCCGATACACTCCTAATGTAAATGAGGTCAGGGTCGATCTTATAGTCACTACACCGTCTATTACTGTTTGGTAAGGTAAGCCCCACAAAATAGGGGTTATGGAAAACTTCTTTAGTCTGGTGCATTTAGACAGGTAAGAAGGAAACTCTTCAGTAACTATGAAGTTAATGAGCTCCAATTCTCTCAACATTTCGAGACCTGCAACTGCATTAAGAACTTTCTTAGTATCTCCAACACAATTGAAACCGTAAACATTCAAACAGAGCTTCTTCAGGTTGACAAGCGAATTTAGCGATGTGTTAAAGATTTCAGGCGTGATGTTACATAATCCGTTAACTATTTGCATGGACAGGGAATTCAAAGTCTTCCCCAAAGACACTTCCTCGAACAATGTGATGACATCCGGATCACACTTTCCCAATCTCAGCTCTTCTAAACTGTCGACTGTTTGGAGTTCGCAGAACATCTTATACCAATAGTCTTTCATCATTTCTTCCACCTGGTAAATACCTTGCATATCGAGTGCCTTTGATTCTTTCTCTTTGGCTACCCTAGCTAACTGTTTCATGTTCGATGTGGAGCAGGATTTAATCTTGATTGTCCGCCAGTTGATTTTTCGAGATATGACAGAATGCCACAGGCGGGAGACTTGCGACGCTCTTATCAAATCAGTGGTGTCCATAAATTTTGTACAATTGAGGAGCACAATTACTGCTACCCGTGGATCCCTCATGCTGGGGCTGACCTCCATCTCAGGCACCTGTAAAATATAAACACGATTATTATTGCATAGATGAGAGACTCTGCATTTATTACTATATGTAATGTACTGTTTAAAGTCATCTTTTAAAAAATTTACAAGTATGCTTATTATGTTTTTTTTAAATCCTAGGAATTTTTTTTTTTTTTATTGTGCTATAGTTACAATCTGCCTTATAAAGCAATAAGTAATTAAGATAAATGCTCTCATTCATACCATATTTACCATTCCTCATTGACTCGCTCATTCATACAATATTTACAGACAACCCAGAGACCCCCCAAATCCACCGCGAAGAGAAAGCAGAGTCTTGGGGAGTCCCCCACGCTCCTCCGTCAGCCGCGTCACTGGATACTAGCCAGTGGAGGCTGACCAAGAGCGCGAGAGCCACAGACGCTCAGGCCATGATTGGAGAAACTGGCCATTGCCTGGACTCCCACTGTTGCGCATATATAGGACGTCACGAGGCCACTGCCGTTTCAGTCTCCGAGGAGGATTATAGGGATGAGTGGCGCAGTGCAATGACTGTGCTACAGGATTAGGGTGGTTGGAAAGGCTTATGGTATGCTCACGTACTAAAAGAGACTTGGCATAATTATAATCCACTTATGTTGTAAATCATACCTCACATTTTTATAATCCGTTTAAGTGACAAATAGAGCTCACATGATTATCATCCACTTAATTCATAAAATAGTACTTTTTACGAAAATAGAGCTTACGAAATTATACTCCACTTAAGTCATAAAACATAGTACATATTAGGAGTTAGGATGTTGAGTTCTTTAATTAGATATCCTACTTAGAATTGCAAAATCTGTAATTTGGTACTTACTCCAAATTATACTGAATTATTTTTTATTAATAGTATTTACTATCTAATTAAATACTGACCTTTACACCAGTTTTATGGAGGTTTTTATAAATTCATTCTCCATTCTACATTGGAATGTGTGTGGTGTTCGCACCCACACTAACGAACTGATAGCACTACTCCACAAGAAAAAAATTAACGTAGCACTCATTACTGAAACAAGACTTACGAGTAAACGACCATTTACTGTTCGACAAGTACAAGACATACCAAGAAGCATCCTTTCGCTTCCTCTTTCGCATGCGGGGGGGGGGGGCACTATGGGGATTTTAGTGGTCTCTGCTGTTAGTAAATACTGTATGAACGAGCGAGTGAATGAAAATTATGATGATGGGTCCTGGGCGGCTTCGGATGGGGATAGGTCGGAGGAATTTGCTCTGCATCTTACCCATACTTTCACACCTCACCTTTCTCATCAAAGCCATACTCACAGCACAACTGTGGAAGATTTCCTCACTTCACCTATTCTTCTCTCTCTTCCACCAAAAGCATTAACCTCTCTGAGGTCAAATGCCTTCTGAAAAACTTACCTTACCGAAAATCCCCTGGATATGATCTCCTTACTCCTCAAATTCTCAAACAACTTCCTCCTAAATCCATAACCTTTCTAACCAACATTTATAACTGCATAATCCGAACGACGCATTTTCCTCTCCTCTGGACACATTCCATTATTGTCCACCACCCAATGACGATGCATTTTACCGGCCAATTAGCCTACTCCCTATCCTCTCAAAAATATTTGAGAAACTCCTACTAAACCGTCTACTTCCAATTGTTGAATCCAAAAACCTTTTTCCCACACACCAGTTTGGTTTCCGCTAACGACATTCCACTGCTCAAGAAGGGCTTCGCGTTGTTGATCACATCTCCTCAGACCTTGAAACCAAAAAGTATTGCACTGCTTCCTTTCTTGATATAGCTCAAGCTTTTGACAGGGTTTGGCATGCAGGTTTGCTCTACA
Source organism: Acanthosoma haemorrhoidale (assembly GCA_930367205.1). Classification (NCBI taxonomy): domain Eukaryota; kingdom Metazoa; phylum Arthropoda; class Insecta; order Hemiptera; family Acanthosomatidae; genus Acanthosoma; species Acanthosoma haemorrhoidale. The sequence continues at coordinate 154,537,267 of OV884011.1, read as the reverse complement.
AGTTCAAAAGATATTTACCACAGACCCCTTTCCTAATCCTACAGTCCCACCTTTCAAACCGCTTCTTCCAAGTCCGCTGCGGTTTAGAATATTCTAACTACTATCCCATAAATGCAAGAGTTCCACAGGGCAGTGTCCTGGGCCCCATCCTCTATAACTTATACACCACTGATGTCCCCTCTACTCCCAATACCTTCTTGGCCACATTTGCAGATGACAATGCAGTCTTGTCATCCCACCCAGACCCCGACATAGCATCCCATAACCTTCAAAAACACCTTGACGAGATCGAGTATTAATGCAACCAATGGCAGATCAAAGTTAATGAAGCAAAATGTTCCCACATTACCTTCACCCTTTGTCGCAAGTCCACTAGTTTATTTTAATTCTATTCCTTTCCCTGTATCCGAGACAGTACTTAGGCTTCCATTTCGACAAATGACAGACCTGGAACACACATAAGAGACTAAAAAGACAAGAACTAAACAGGCGCTTTCGACAACTGTACAAACTTCAAAGGACATCCCATCTCTCAATACAAAATAAGCTACTAATCTACAAAGTTATACTTAAACCAATCTGAACATACGGAATAGAGCTATGGGGGACAGCAAAAAAGTCTAACATCAAGCGTATCCAATCCTTTCAATCAAAAGTCCTGAGAACAATAGTAAAGGCCCCTTATTATGTCAGCAACAAAACCCTTCATAACGACCTTAATATACCCTACATTCTAGAACTCATTCCTTCCAAATTTATGAAATTCAACAGTCGAACCTCGATATATCAAATTCCTTGATAAATCAAAGTTACCTGTACATATCAAAGAACTGGTCTGAAAGAACTCGATATCTCGAATTTTCATGTTGGTGGGCCTGGCACCGAACCTCTATGTGTCGAAGTTTTTTTTGGTAAATCTCTATATATCCAAGTTGTTTTGCTAACAACAATAGCATTTAGACGAAACTCAGTTCGTTAAATTTAACTCTTTAAACGACTATCGTCATATTACATATTATAACATGTAACCCCTACACTGAATCCACTTTTATGTACAGTTTAGTGTTTATTATTGTCATCAGTTTGTCCGAGTCCAGTTTGCGACAGAAAAGTGCACGTGGGAACCTTAGTTCTCGACTTTGGTTGTGAATGTTAACCATTCGACCGTATCTTTATTCTGTGCAATAGCAAAAGAATCTCATATGAAGGAATATTCAAAAATTCATAAAGGCCATAAACAACGGGGATAAGACAAAGAGCAGTTTGGTAAACCAGCCAACTACAATATTACAACAAACAAAGAAAAGTACGAAAACTAAGCATCGTCATCAAAGAGACTTAAAGACTAAATCAAAGCCATTGAAGTGTGTTCTGCAGTGGTTAAAGCATTGATGAGATAAAGAGAACTTACCTAAGAATGCGTTTGCCCACCAAAGCAACAAAGTTTGCAAAACCACATAGTAAACTAAACTATAAGAAATAGTACTTAAAGACGTCAGACCTTAACAGTAAGTAATTCAGAATTTTGAGAATAGGAATAAATTTGTTTTCAAATTTACGTACCAGTGAATGTGAAATTGTTGACAATAAACTGTGTACACAGAGGATTGGAACACTACCTGAGCTAACCTAAGGGTACACACACGCGGACTTATTCAATGCTGATGAGATGAGCATTGCTTACCTGAGCCACATGTGCCATGACGGAAAAAGCCTGCTTAGAGAAAACTGAACAGTAATTGTGGAACCTTAGCCCTTCATGATTGGCAATACAAAAAACCCTCAATTTTTCAAAGGAGTTTAAAGTTTACTTATTGGCGATACGTAAAACCAAAGATCTCATAATTCGATATAATGTAGTTTATCTAATTGCAGTGAGTACAGAATTATTTTAGTGTGAGCCTGTATTTATCGAGGTCCGAAATGTCCTCAATAAACCGAACCCGTTGTAAGGGCAACGATCTTCGAGGACTTAGGGATTCAGATCGTAACAACCGAATTTTTGTAAAAAAAAAAAAAAAAAAAAAAAAGGCGGAAACGTCATACGTATCTACAAATACATAAAATTGGTTTATAATAACAAATTATTGCATAAAAATTATGCGTTTAATGTGTTTTTTATTAAATACATAATAATGATTAATTTGCTTATGTTTTAAAAAAAAATCACTGACAAGTCAGTCGGGTCTGCCTTCCATCTAGCTTTGTATTTTGCAATGTAAATCAGGTTGTTTGTAATTTTAGCCGTACGATAAAACTTTCAAAATTGGACATATCCTCTTTTGGTAGAAAGTTGGTTAACAATTAATAAAATTATATAATATTGACTAATTTTATTATATCCTTTTAAATCAAATACTTTCAATACTATACTCTAAAATAATACATTAGGAACTCATTATAATACACAAAACTGATTTTAAAATAAAACACTCAAAGACAACGTCTTGATGACAGTAATGAGTCTACACCATCACCAAAGAGCTAAGATAATTATTTAAAGAGATGTATATTAAGACAAATATAATTCAATAATTTATTCATAATTTTAAAAACGTTGAAAAATAAAATCAACAGGAAAAATATTTTATTATAGTAATGATACTATTATTATATCAACTTGTTTTCCTGAGGATCCCTGCAAGCTTCGCCAGTATTTTCGTCAACTAATGCTTATTCAATTTCGTGTTTAGGATTAATATTTTTATGAAAAAGAAGTTGAGGGTGGCTGATCCCATGTTTCACTAAATGTTTATGAATGTCTAATTGTTTGAGAAGCAACAGTCACTCCAGGACTTAAAGCTGTTATGGTGTTTGTCAAACCAGAGAAGCAGCTATTTCTTCTTGAAATAGTTTGAAAGTTAACAAGAGGCATCTTGATTAACTTTTATGGTGCGATAAGACTGTATGAAGCGGAAGGAATGAGAACTAACGGCACTTGTCCCTTTCTGTTAAAAACCGGCTTTTTCTAAGCTCGTTTTCTGAAGGATTTAACACGATTTGAGCTGAAAACGTTTGCCTATTGGTAAAGACTGACTAGATCTTGGAACTAAAACAATAATGAAATTTTAGAAAAAAAAACTGGATTTATACATAATTATCCGCCTCATATATTGACGAAAAGACATTCGCACGTGCAGGGCAAGTAGCAGTTGGTAGACTGGATGTGCGCAAGGTCCTAAGTTCGAGTCCTTACTTATTAAGTATATTTTTTCTTTGCTTAATAGTTAATAATAGTAACTGCAACAATCAATTTTATTTACTTTACATTAATACACTACACCGGCCTTATTAAAATTCCATTTTAAACCTGCTCTTTGATATTCATTGATCTTAGAATTTATCCGTATTTAACGTAATAATGTTTCATTTTCGATTTTGTATTTCCTTTGTAAATTATAAACTAAAAATAGCACGAAATGTAGTTATTAATTATTTTATTTTACCTGTTAAAGATTCCATTTTAAATATGAAATCAATTCTACTTGGAGAAAACTGAACAGCAAATGTGGAACCGTAGCCCTTGATGATTGGCAAAACAAAAAACCCACAACTTTTTAAAGGAATTAAAAGTATCCCTATAGACTACACATAAAACCAAAGATCTTATAATTCAATAAAATGTAGTCTATATGATTGCAGTGAGTGCAGAATTATTTTAGTGTGAGCCTGTATTTATCGAAGTCCGAAATCACCTCAATAAAAATTAACCACAGTATATCGAAATCTTTAATAACTCGATGTTATCTCGTTTCCCTCGATGTTCCACGTTAGTTCGAAGCCAATAACTTACAAAGAAAAGAAAAAAACATAAGAATATAAGCCTTTTTATAATATTTGAACAATTACTACTTAAGAATGCATAACAAATAGTTTTATATTAATGTCAATCCAGAAATACATGAAATATTCACGAAAGAGAGACACGTGTCTCTCCTAGTGCAGAATGTGTTCCCAACAGAAACACGTGTCGCTTATTTAAACAAACGCCAAAACAAATAATGGATAAGAACTACAAGAATTACTTGTATTTACGAAAACTGACCAACTTCCAAAGATCGATTAACCTTCACACTGGTGATGAGATAATAAAATTTGCATTAAACTGAACAGGCAGCGCACCAGGACTGAATCACAGGCGAAATTAATAAATACTTATTTGACCGTTTCCAAATGTCTATTACGTTATTCTATACATGATTGATTTAGCAAGATCATGTGATGATAGGCATCGGGCCAATATCTCTGCATAATCCCAGGTGGTGGAAAAGTACTGGAAATATTTATACAACGAAGGCTGCCCCTATCTTGTGTAAGTACTCTTTACACGCACTGTAATAAGCGTAGCAACAAATAAAAGACTGTTATTTCCGTGTAAAATAAAACGTTACAAAATATAATGAGCTTACTTGAAGTCGATGTAGTTCCTAAACACAAGTATGATCACAAATGAGAAAACTGTCTTTCGTTCTTCCCTGGAAGACACAACCTAACCGACTGAGCGGAATCGTACTGCCAACTTAATACCTACTACCTGACCTATCCAATGGAGACGTTATTGTTAAAAACGAACCGATCCCAGTTCAATGATCCACCGCTCACCGTGCTTCATTCAGTGTGCTATCACATAGTGGAGGTCCTGGGTTCGTTTCCCGATCCTGTCAGTAGGGTAATTATTAACAATCATTGACTCTATGATGTATAGTTTTATTTTGTTGGTCATGTTCCTAAACACATTAAAAGGATGTGAACGAACGGTTCACTGAAATGAACGAAGCGGTAAACCAATAAAGGTGAAACCCTTCAGTGGCTCCGGTTCAGCAGAAACGAATCATTTTGCTTACCTCGCAACAATACCTTAAATATTTTATCTTGGTATTCCCACTCCAGGTTGTGGTTATCAGATGTACAAAGTAGAAAGGTTTGAAAGGGGTTGTATTTTCATTTCATATGTTCAATTCGTACCACAAATAGAGTATTCATTTTTTTGGTAAATAGCCAATTACGTATGTTTCAAAATCGACTAGGTGCGTGTTAATTATGGGTTTCTATGATTTTTTTTCTAAATAACCCTTAGTGATTATTATATATTCGGAATAATATAGGGGTCTATAGCGCTACAAATTTTGTTAATTCTCTTAGGTTTTGAAACTACTTGTGAAGCCGTTACAACGATCTTCAATGACTTTGGGATTCAAATCGTAACGACAAAATTTTTGTAAAAAAAAACAAAAAAAAAAAAAACGATAAACGTCATACGTGCCTACAATTACATAAAATCGGTTTATAATAACCAATTGTTGCATAAAAATTTATGTGACAAGTATAATGTGTTTTTTACTAAATATATAATTATGATTAATTTACTGATGTTTTAAAAAACAATCAGTTATAGAGGTATAATGGATAATGATATAATCAGGATAGTTGGAATAATCACAAGACTAAATACTTTTGTTTAAAGCCATGAAATACTTCGGGAATATTTATTTCACTTCTTCAGCTTCGCCTGGATTACAGGCGATTTCAATAGAGGAAAAATTAAGTAAACACGTGGTTTATATTTTATTCATGATAGTTCGTAACGGATACTCACTGGAAAAGGCAGAGGTAATTTAAAAATATTGTTAAAGGCGAATGAAAGGAACGGTTTTTACAGGACATCCCTGAATCCGGAATTTTCTTACCTCCGAATGCATTTCGACAGTGGCCTGCCACCATGTGCGCTTATCCCACCCACCTTCTTTGGTAGCGGGCCTCCATAGTTTTAATATCCTGGTGAAATCTTTTGCCTTGCTCCTAACTGGTGTCTCCTAAATTTTCAGGAAAACTATCTAATTGACTGAGTAAATTTGGCACCCAGTGCACAGTCTGTTTGCTCATGCATGTGTGTTTTACGCATGTTCGATCGGGGTGAATTCTCAAGTCTTCACGTGGCTTTTTAGGACCGACGATAGAGCAAAGTACAAAATACCTGATTTCCGAAGGCCCTACTTCCCTTAACCATTGTCATCTTAAAAACCCTCGTACCTGTCTCCATCCCCTACGAACTTTCACATTTCTTTGCCTAAAACATTCTTCCATAACCTGATTGCTTTCTTTCTCTTTCTCGTCTATGTAATAGTAATACAAACATAAGTGTCACGTTCTTATGAAACGGTTTATTTTAAATACTAATTTCTTTTTCAGAATCTATCAAACTTTTAAGTAACGCTGTTGAGAAATCAAATTTGTATTCCGTTTTAAAAGTTATAAACAACAAATGGGGACAACTTCAAATTATAAAATTGTTCGAAAAAACAGTAAATTGTTTTCCGTTGATAGAATAAATTTCTAAAAGTCGGCCTCTTAAATAGCTTTTTTTTTTTTGCAGGGTAGGTTTTTAGTATTTTAGCCATACGATATAATTTTCAAAATTGGACACATTAGAAACTCATTTTAACACATAAAATTGTTTTAAAATGAACATTCAAAGACAACATCTTGCTCACAATAATGAGTCTCTACCATCATCAAAGAGCAAAGATAATTATTTTTAAAAGGTAAATATTAAGACAAATATTATTCTATAACGTACACATAATTTTAAAAACATTGAAAAATAAAATCTAACACTGCTTATTTTGGATTTTTCCACACTGACTGACTGCGTAATTTTCTCTTTCCAAAAGGGAAAAAGCCCACTACCTACTAGTTACATAGTAGGAACGGAGGAAAATTCACCAGCCAACAACCTGGTATATCTGGGAATTAAAATGGACAGACACCTCCATTTTAGTAACCATTTCGCGAGGAAGTTGAAGCAAACCCGCTAACCGGCTTACGCATTTACTGACCTCCCCCAATCTATCACTGCGTCTCAAGCTACTGATCTACAAGAGTATACTCAGGCCTACTCTGCTGTATGGTGGACCGCTTTTTCACTATCTGACGTATACAACAGCTCGGCGACTCCAACAATTCCAAAACGGTATACCAATGAAAGTGGTCAGAGGTACTTCATTCGAGCAGGGGGGCAACAGTGAGCTTCACGAGATCTTTGATCTGCCTACGGTGGATGAGTTCATCCAACGTAGACATATCAAATTTTTCGACTCCCTGCAATATTTGACAAACCTGGTGTTTAACACAATAACCCCCGCTCCGTTCCCCCATCGATGGCAGGACGCTGTCGCGGCTGGAACGCTTTAGTCTTAGGTTCTAGGTTTAGGTTTTAGTGATAGTGTTTTCACGGTCGCAAGCTGAAGGTGAGCCTCATCACCTAGTGAGTGTATGTGTATTGGACTTATTAACAACAATCTGAAAGTATTATATTTTATGCACTTCTTAATATGCATCTGCGAATGCAGCACGAGGAGACAGCTGTAATTCCAAATTTATTTATTTATTTTTGTCATTGTATATATATTATCAATAAGGAGGTTTTGAAAAAAAAAAAAATCACTAATAATGATACGGGCTTTTACACATAAATAACTATAAATTTGATGAGTGTAAACATTTTAATCTTGGATCCAATTTTCACGCTTTTCCTTAATTTTTTTTCCATATCGTCTTATTATTAAAATATAAAATAATTCAATATAGATTCTACACAAATGAATCTATTTACAATAGGTCAGTAAATGACCTGTAACTAGGCTACATATCATACAATTTGACATTGTGATTTGTGCTTGTAAAAAAAGTTTAATGATGTACATTATATATTCCTTTTCCAAACATGTTTAAAAGTAATAGGGCTCTCTGATATATAATCTCATACATCATTCGGTGCACTATCATGACTAAATTTATTTCATATAATTTATATCACATTATTAGTGAAAAACTGAAAAATGTTCGATTTTTTTTAGCTTTTTGGGACCCTCATACAGCACAAGCATTGGTGTAAACTGCAATAAACACTTATGAATGAAGAAATTGAACCTGTTTCCAACTGTCCGGTAATTAATTAGCCTACACCACCTTTTTTGGCCTATGTTGATTCCGAAAGACCTGAGATACCGTGTCATGGTATTTGCTCCTTTTGACAGTGGTGTACCCAAGGGAGGGGGGTCAGGAAGATATATCCTTCAATTAGAAAGTTAAATAATGTGAATATTAACCAACAAGTGGCAGCATTTTTGGACCCATATTTATCTGAGGGATAATTAAATCACTAATAATGATAAATGTTTATTCTAGTGTAAACATTTTTATCTTTGTTCAAATTTTCACGATTCTTTTTAATTTTTTTCCTCCATATCGTCTTATTATTAAAATATAAAATCATTCAATATAGATTCTACATAAATGAATCTATTTACAATAGCTCAGTAAATGACCTGTGTCTAGGCTACATATTATACGATTTATAATTATTTTACATTGTTATTTGTGCTTGTAACAAAGTATAATATGGTACATTATATATTTATTTTCTAAACATGTTTAGAGTTTTTGCACATGCGCTACTTACTGAATCACCTCTCTACTTCGATCGTCCTTCAAATACTTTATTCTACCGTTTATAGGCCACAGTTCAGCCATAAAATTGTTTCAGCAGGCAACTTGCGTGAGCTGGCGAGGGAGCCCTTAAGACGTGAGTAAATCTCTTATTACATTTGTGTTGAAGCATAAAAGTGAAATCAGACCGAGAAGTCGGCGTTTTGGACGCCTTGCCATTAGCCGTTCACAGATCGGAGATAACACCAAGCAATAGGCTCTCTTAGCCAGACGGTCTGGTGGCTCAGAGCCAAGACCAGTGACTCGCCACTGGAAGTTGTGAGTTTGAATCCCACCGGCGCTACGTATTTTTTTTACTAACAAAAAAACCGTTGTTATGATAAAATGAGATTTTATTAACAACTAATGTCTCAAACTAAAAAAAAAAGATCTAGGTCACTATGTTCAACCCCAACACCATTGCCTGTAAAGCGAAAACCGAGACGTTCAAATAGGAACGTACAAATAACCTCCTCTGGAGCTAGTTCCATGGAAGAGATATCTCCACAGGCCAGCACATCCAAAAAAGAAACCGCCATAGAGTCACCTTTCTTCACGCCTAACACCTTTGAGGCGTTGAAAAATATCCCAGCAGAAGAAATGGAAGTCAACAAAACGCCCACACAACCCAAGCCGCCTGCTATATTTGCACATAACATTAGCAACTTTAAATAATTATGCTCACAAATGAGTAAAATAGTAGGCATAGGAAAATATACGTGCCTCAATAGGTCACGGGACACTAAAATCTCTCCGGACACTCCCGATACTTATCGGGCAATTATCAAATATTTGGATGAAACCAATGCCGAGTTTCATACCTATCAGCTGAAACAAGAACGTTCGATCCGAGTAGTGATTAGAAGTTTGCACCCGACCACACCAGCTGACGAAATAGAATATAAACTCTCTGCTCTCGGATTCAAAGTTCGCCAAATAACGAACGAGTTACGTGAGGCTAGACAAGAGGAATCAATAAAAACGGCGTTACCATTGTTCTTTGTCGATCTCGAGCGAACACCTGGAGTGGAGAATATATATAATCTAACATATATTTATTGTATATCTATTTATGTATTACACAAGGGTACAGGTTGAAAAACCGTACCCCAAACGAGACATCGTCCAGTGCCATAACTGTCAGGCATATGGGAACACAAAATCTTACTGCCACCACCCTCGTGGTCGAGGAGTCGAGGTGGATGTGGAGTCGAGGATCGAAAACGCCTACGAAGACTTGCAGCAAGAAGTGGCCCAGCCAGAAATTTGAGCCCTTCTGTCTCTTTCGCCGATGCCGTTCGCAACAGAGAGCAGTCACAGGCACCGCCCACTCCCTATACGCAAGATCACCTTTCCCTGCATTCCGTTCATCCCGTCAGCCCACGCCCTCCCAATAAATCCATTTCCGATTCCCAATTCATCTCCTTTCTAGACTCCATCGGACATTGTTTTCTTGTGGGTGGTGACTTTAATGCGAAGCACCAACACTGGGGGGTCAAGATCCACGAATACACGCGGATGTGCTTTGCTGTCTGCACTCACACGGAAAAATTGCTCCACGATCTCTCCTGACACAGCCACCTATTGGCCATCAGATCCCAACCGAAACCCAGATCTCCTAGCCTTCTTCTTCTACAATAGTTTAGGAACACTAAACTGTACACTCAAGCGCCTCGATGACCTCTCCTCCGATCATAGCCCTTTATTATTAACCATTTCCCTAAGACCAATTCACAAGCTACCTCCTCCTTCATTTATTAGAGGCCCAGTCGATTGGGACTTCATGAATTTTTTTTTGTTATGTTTACTTTTTCAATTTAGGCAAAATATGGGATGTTTTGAAGTAAAATCATAATTGGGCAATTTGCACAAAAATTGTTAAAAAGGTGCTATTCCGTTCTAAATAAAATTTAAGCATATTAATCAGGATGGCATAATTCGTAAAAACAAATCGTTCCTAATCAGTTCAAAGCCAGCGGGAAAGTTCAATTGCACTATAATCCGGACTTTATTTTATTAATTTATTATGATAAATCATCTCACACGTACTTTAAAAACAATATTGCATTCAGCTTCTCATTCGTTTACAATATACATTGATAAGATACGGACATATGTTCCACTCTCAAACTGATCTGTTATCTCCTGCCAACACATACATTCAACATGCAAAATTGGATAATGTGTATATTTAAGCTGAACGTATTATAATATAGATTAGTTAGTCAGGTTTTTTTATTCTTTTATACTGTGTTTACCACTATTGCTTGTCAACAATTAAGAAAATTAGTACATTGCTATCAACTAATAGTTTCAAACCACTTCTTCCAAGTCCGCTGTAGTTTAGGATATTTTAGCTACCATTCCATAAAAGCAGGACTTCCACATGGCAGTGTTCCATCCTCTATAACCTGTACATCGCTGATGTCCCCTCTACCCCCAATACCGTCTTGGCAACATTTGCAGATCACACTGTAGTCCTGTCATCCCACCCAGACCTCGATATAGCATTCCATAACTTGGGACCTTCAACCTTTAAAAACACCTTGATGATATCGAGTATTGGTGAAGCCAATGGCGCAACAAAGTTAATGAAGAAAAGTCTTCCTACCCTCTGCCGCAAGTCCTGTCCACTAGTTTTTTTAAAATTCCATTCGTCATCCTGTATCCAAGACAGAAAGATATTTAGGCTTCTGTATCGACCAAAGGCTTTGGACATTTGTACATACTACTTCAAAGGGCATCCCATCCCAAAAGAAAATAAATTACTAACTTATACTAAAGCCAATCTGGACATACAGAATAGAGCTATGGGGGACACCATAAGGCAAACATCAAGCGTATCCAATCTTTCAATCAAAACTCCTGAGAACAATAGTTAATGTCCCTTATTACGTCAGCAACAAAACCCCTTCATAACTATCGTAAAACCTACGTTCTTGAACTCATCCCTAATCCCCTATTTCTCTCATTACACTTCTCTGCACATCCCTATAATCCTCCTCACAGACTAAAGTGGAAGTGGTCTCTAGGCCTTCTATAAATCCGTGACAGTGGGCGTCCTGGCAATCGTCCTTGCCCAGTTTCTCTAATCATGTCCTGAGTGTATATGTTTCTCGCCACCGGTACTGGTTTGAATAAGAAGATTGATCACAATTGCTTATTTCCCACTATGGCAAATTGTAATTTTATCACAATAAAGAAGATTAATACAGGTGAATAATTTTTAAGTACACAGTAAACTGATTTCACAATGAGCTCTAGTTGTCTGAAACTGGACCTTAAAAACACCGGTAGTTACACCGTACATTTTATTGACTGGGAAACCAATGCATTAAACACTAATATCTTCCATTTTTTGATTAACTTCTCACCACAACTTTATATAAACATTTATAATTGTACTTAATTATTAATACCTAACGTCCAAAGAATTCAGTGGCAAGATCTGGGAATCGCCAATATATGTTCCAGGGGTTCTTCCAATTGAACTACCCTGCCTCTAGTAAGGACCTTTATGGCAAACATTATAGGCCACTCTGTTTATTTCAATTATTAATATAACAAAAAATAATAATATGCAACTACTACCTGACAATAAAAATCTACAGACAAAACTTTTAAAACAAATGAATAAAATCTATTTATTACTAAGAAGAAAATAACAGATAAAGAAAAATACAAATAATGTAATGAATAGGAGAGCAAACAGTTTACAATATTTCGATTACCAGTATTTGGTGTTTGTTTAATTATTGTTCTAGTATGATTTGTAATGTAATAAAATAAAATATCTCCTGGTGATAGAAAATGTTTTCAATACAATACAACTGTTTTTATCAGTCCTTTTTTTTTTTTTTGTGGTGGCTTTTGAATATTGGGTTTCATTAATTGTCCAATATAACCACCGAAGTTGAAGAAATTGTAAAACTCAACTGTTTGTTAAAAACTATTGGATTCATGCGAATTACTTAATTTTATTTATTGGCAATTTGTAATGGAATTTTATCTAAAAAATAATAACTTCATAAGCAGAGACCCATTACTTTTAAACATGTTTTTTTTATATAAACAACTTCATTATGATTAAATTACAATCTGCCTTATTACTTAATAGGCAATAAATAATTGAGATAATGTTTTCATTCATACCATATTTACGATTCATCATTCGCTCGCACATTGATACATTATTTACAAACAGCCCAGGGGCTCCCAAGTCCACATGGTTGTTGCCTCCCTCGCATGCGAAAGAGGAAGCGGAGTCTTGGGAAGTCCCCCACCAGCCACGCCACCGAATTCAAGCGAGGTTGACGCGTTGAAGAGCCATTCCCTGGACTCCCACTGTTGCGCATTTATAGGAGGTCACGAGTCCACTGCCGTTTCAGTCTCCGAGGAGGATTATAGGGATGAGTGGCGCAGTGCAATGACTGTGCTACAGGATTAGGGTGGTTGGAAAGGCTACTGTGGAATTTCATAAACTTGGAAGGGATGAGTTCAAGAATGTAGGGTATATTAAAATCAATATGAAGTGTTTTGTTGCTGACGTAATAAGAGGCATTTACTATAGTTCTCAGGACTTTTGATTGAAAGGATTGGATGCGCTTGATGTTCGACTTTTTTGCTGTCCCCCATAGCTCTATTCCGTATGTCCAGATTGGGTTAGGTATAACTTTGTAAAGAGTAGTTTATTTTCTATTGAGAGATGGGATGTCCTTCGAAGTAGTCTGTACAGTTGTCCAAAGCGTCTGTTTAGTTCTTGTCTTTTTAGCTTCGTGTGTGGGTTTCATGTCAGTCTTTTGTCGAGATGGAAGCCTAAATACCTTACTGTCTCAGACACAGGGAGGGGAATCGAATTGAAAAAGACTAGCGGATAGGACTTGCGGCAGAGGGTAAAGGTTATGTGGGAACATTTTGCTTCATTGGCCTTGATTCGCCATTGGTAGCACCAATACTCGATCTCATCCAAGGTGTTTTTGAAGGTTTTTGGATGCTATATCAGGGTCTGAGTGGGATGACAAGACTGCAGTGTCATCTGCAAATGTTGCCAAGACGGTTATTGGTGGTAGAGGGGACATCAGCAGTGTATAGGTTATAGAGGATGGGACCCAGGACGCTGCCCTGTGGAACTCCTGCGTTTATGGGATAGTAGTTGGAATATTCTAAACCACAGCGGACTTAAAAGAAGCGGTTTGAAAGGTAGGGTTTTAGAATTAGGAAAAGGGTCAGTGGTAAATATGTTTTGAGCTTGAAGAGCAAACCTGTGTGCCAAACCCTGTCAAAAGCTTGACCTATATCAAGAAAGGCAGCCGTGCAATACTGTTTGGTTTCAAGGGCTGAGGAGATGTGATCGACAACGCGAAGCCCTTGTTGAGCAGTGGAATGTCGTTGGCGGAAACCAAACTGGTGTGTGGGAAAAAGGTTTTTGGATTCAACAATTGGAAGTAGACGTTTTAGTAGGAGTTTCTCAAATATTTTTAAGAGGATAGGGAGTAGGCTAATTGGACGGTAAGATGAGGCGTCATTGGGTGGTTTATCGGGTTTGGCGAATAGGACAATAATGGAATGTTTCCAGAGGAGTGGAAAGTGCGTCGTTCGGATAATGCAATTATATATGTAGGTTAGGAAGATTATGGCTTTATGAGGAAGCTGTTTGAGAATTTGAGGAGTAAGAAGATCATATCCAGGGGATTTTTGGTAACGTACGTTTTTCAGAAGGTATTTAACCTCAGAGAGGTTAACGGCTTTTGGTGCAAGTGAGAGAGGTATAGGTGAAGTGAGGAAATCTTCAACAGTTGTGCGATGAGTATGGTTTTGATGAGAAAGTAAGGGAAAGATTCCTCCAACCTATCCCCATCCAAAGCCGCCCAGGACCCATCATCACGACGGAGTAGGTGTGAAACCGGATGATACTTTTTTTAGTTACAGTCCACAGGGAGTTATCCCTAGTAGAAAGAGAGGAGAGGTGGGATCAATTGCCGCTTTACCAATCATCAGTTAGTCCGAGTCCAGAGTGTGACAGAAAAGTGCACGTGTGGGAAACTTAGTTTTCGACTTTGGTTGTGATTGTTAACCTTTCGACCGTATCTTTATTCTGTGCAATAGCAAAACGTAAAAGAATCTCATATGAAGAAATATTCATAGGCCATAAACAACGGGGATAAGACAAAGAGCAGTTTGGAAACCAGCCAACTACAATATTACAACCAACAAAGAAAACTACGAAAACTAAGCATCGTCATCAAAGAGACTTAAAGACTAAATCAAAGCTATTGAAGTTTGTTCTGCAGTGGTTAAAGCATTGATGTGATTAGAGCTTACCTATGAATGGGCTTGACCTTTAAGGAAAGCAACAGAGTTTGCAAAACAACATGGTAAACTAAACTTTCATAAGTAGTGATTTAAGACGTTAAGTCACCAACATTTCCAGAATAGGTTCATGTAAAAAGTGGTCAGACATACCTCTCTGGAGAAGTTAAGGCACACTGACCTGTACCCGTTGCTTGGTGTGCCTTTGGTGAGTGAGTTCATCCGCCGGTGACACATCAAGTTTTTTGACTCGTTGCAGCACCTCACAGACCCAGTGTTAAACACTATAACCCCACCACCCCTCCCACATCGATGGCAACAGACTGTCGAGGAAAAATTAGGTTAAGAATAAGTATGTAAGTTAGTTTTTAGTTTGATCAAAAAGATGATCCCCATCACCTTTATTAGAGTCAGTTCGTTCCAGTTACGTATAATGTTTTTCATTATACATATTTATTCCATTATATAATTTATTTTTTAAATACAAAACCAGTATATAATCTACCGACGCTACAGGAAATACAAAAATAATTTGTAAATACCTTCCCCTGAGGATATATAATTGTATATAATTATCTGTAAATTTAAGGGGTTATGAAGGAACCGGTACATGTACTACTGTGAGATTGTGACTGAATGTTTAGTAGGAAGATTACTATGGGTGTTGAAATAAAAGTCATTCCCTTTATCTGATAAGTTATATTTACGAAATATGTGTAACAATGAAGCTAAATTATGGTGAAGAACAAGATTGTACAAAAAATAGAATTGAGGCTGATGACGATTTTGAGTTACTGTTGTTTTCTTCCCAGTTTTTTCTTTGCCAATTCAAGTTATCTTACATTGTCCCAGTATCCTAACTGGCTGTTCCATTCCCTCGTTCCAATCAAATAAATAGAGCCAAGGAACCGATACTAACTGCTTATTTATAATACAACAATTTTCTTTTTCATGTAAGGCAATTGTTTAGAGAGTATTTCTCTTATTTGAGTCAGGTGATAAATTCGCATATTAGTCGTGAGATGATTTAATGAATCTAGGCAGTAACATTTCATCCTAATACGAACTGGTGGTGGAATCGATTTTCTTGCCGCGCGAGTACTCCCACTAGATTCTGAAATTTTTATGTCTTGTGAAGGCACTAGATTTGTCCGATACACTCCTAATGTAAACGAGGTCAGGGTGGATCTTATAGTCACTACACCGTCTATTACTGTTTGGTAAGGTAAGCCCCACAAAATAGGGGTTATGGAAAACTTCTTTAGTCTGGTGCATTTAGACAGGTAAGAAGGAAACTCTTCATTAACTATGAAGTTAATGAGCTCCAATTCTCTCAACATTTCGAGACTTGCAACTGCATTAAGAACTTTTTTAGTATCTCCAACACAATTGAAGCTGTAAACATTCAAACAGAGCTTCTTCAGGTTAACAAGCGAATTTAGCGAAGTGTTAAAGATTTCAGGCGTGATGTTACATAATCCGTTAACTATTTGCATGGACAGGGAATTCAAAGTCCTCCCCAAAGACACTTCCTCGAACAATGTGATGACATCCGGATCACACTTTCCCAATCTCAGCTCTTCTAAACTGTCGACTGTTTGGATTTCGCAGAACAGTTTATACCAATAGTCTTTTATCATTTTTTCCACCTGGTAAATACCTCGCATATCGAGTGTCTTTGAACCTTTCTTCTTGGCTACTCTAGCTAACTGTTTCATGTTCAAGGTGGAGCAGGATTTAATCTTGATTGTGTGCCAGTTGATTTTTCGAGATATGACAGAATGCCACAGGCGAGAGACTTGTGACGCTCTTATCAAATCAGGGGTTTCCATAAATTTTGTACAATTGAGGAGCACAATTACTGCTACCTGTGGATCCCTCATGCTGGGGCTGACCTCCATCTCAGGCACCTGTAAAATATAAGCACGATCATTATAGCATAGATGAGAGAGACTCTACATTCATTACTATATGTAATGTACTGTTTAGTCATCTTTTAAAAAATTTAACTTTTAAAAAGTATGCTTATTATGTTTTACCTAAAATCCCATTACAGGAAATATGAAAAAAAAAACGTAAACTTGAAACTACATGTACTTCTACTACATTTTAGTCTTTTTTCGATTCCCAGCTCAGAGCTATTTACTTTTTTTTATTTATTGAAATTATTGTGATAAAATTACAATCTGTCTTATTGGACAATAAGTGATTGGCGATAAAGGTTCTCATTCATAACATATTTACAATTTTCATTCACTCGCCTGTTCACACAGTGTTTACAAAGCCAGAGACCACCAAATCCACATGGTTGTCACCCCCCCCCCGCATTCGAAAGAAGAAGCAAAAGAAAAGGAAGCTTCTTGGGCAGTCCCCTACACTCATCCGTCAGCTGATAGAAGACTCTTGGCGTGTTGAGAGCAGGTCATGAAGCCACTGCCGTTTTAGCCTCCGAGGAGGATTACAGGGATGAGTGGTGCAGAGCAATGACTGTGCTGGGGGATTAGGGTGTTTGGATAGCTTACAATGGAATTTCATGAATTAAGAAGGGATGATCTTAAGAATGGATGGTAAATTAAGATCTTTATGGACAGTTTTGTTGCTATCGTAATAAGGAGAATTAAGTATTGTTCTCAGGACTTTTGATTGAAAGGATTGGATACACTTGATGTTCGACTTTTATTCGACTGTCCCCAATAGCTCTCTTCCATATGTCCAGAATGGCTTTAGCATAACATTGTAGATTAGTAATTTCTTTTCTTTTGAGAACTGGGATCTACTTCGAAGTAGTCAGTACAATTCTCCAAAGCGTCGTTCGGATAATGTGATTATAAATGTAGGTTAGAAAGATTATTGCTTTGGGAGGAAGGTGTTTGGATTGGATCAGGTCTATGAGATACTGGGGTAAAGAATTTTCATTGCGAGTTTTTGGATGACGCCTCCCAAGCCGATCTCTGGATCAGAGTAGAGAAAGAATGCAGTGCATGGTCTAGGTGTAGGGATGTTCTCAGGGGCACTTTGAGGTCTACGGAGTTTATAAGAAGCTGCGGGAAGTGGTTCCAATCAATTGGGTCCCTAATAAATGAAGGAGAAAGCAGTTTTTTTATTGGTCATAGGGAAATGATTAAAATATAAAAGCTTTAATCAGAAGAGTGGTCATTGAGGTGCGTAAGGTTTAGTGTTACTAAACTATTGTAAAAGAAAAAGTCAAGGAGACCAGGATTTCGGTTGGGATCTGATGGCCAATAGGTGGCTGTGTCAGGAGAGAGAGTGGGAACGATGTGATGGGAAATGGAGTTATGTACCAATGACAGCGGTACCTGCTTGTGCTCTTCCATCTGGGTGATCAGTTGGATAAGTCTGGTCATATACTCGTAAGTCTTGTTTCAGTAATGAGTGCTACGTCAATTTTCTTCTTGTGGAGTAGTGATGTCAGTTCGCTAGTCTGGGTGCGAACACCATTCACATTCAAATGTAGAATGGAGAATGAAATTGTAAAAATCTCCATAAACTGGTGTAATAGTCAGTAGTTAATTAGATAGTAGATAGTATTAATAAAAATTAATTCAATATAATTTTGAGTAAGTACCAAATTAAACACAATTAAGTCCTCATTAACAGTGTGTAACTTTCTTTTGATTTAACTAACTTTAAAGGGCATTAATAGATAAATAACAATTATATTACGATAATTATGTTCTAATAGGTTTCTCATAGATGCTAAAATAAAATTGACCTCATAAAAATTTATGAGAAACTAATTTTTTACCAATTATCTGATGTTGAAAATAAAGATTTTGCAGTTCTGAGTAAGCTATCTAGTTAATGATCTCAACATCCTAACTCGTAATCTGTACTATGTTTTATGACTTAAGTGGAGTATAATTACGTAAGCTCTATTTTGGCTCATAAATGGATCATAAATATGTGAGGTATGTTTTACAACATAAGTGGATTATAAGCATGCCAAGTCTGTTTTAGTACGTGAGCATACCATAATTAAGTCAAGTCTATTTTGGCACTAGTGTGGACCGTAACTATCTGAAGTCTGGTTTGGTACATAATTATCTTAAGTATGTTTTAGTACTTAAGTGTAAAATAATTATGTTCTTGTAATTTATGTAAATTCTATTTTGGAACTTAAGTGGCGCATAAGTATGAAAAGTCTCTTTTGGCATTGAAGTGGGCCATATTTATGAATGACTGTCATAAAATTCATATTACGCATGAAGGAAATGATATTTCGTCTTTTGGTACAAAACAGGAAACCTAAAAAAACTGATTATTTATCAAATAAATCATATTTTCGTAACCAATCACATCTTAATAAATTCTAACTACGTTTTTAAATAACAAAAAAAAGTTTAAGAGAATTTGATGTTTTTAATTATTAATATTTTTTTAATTTCTTTATTTGCTGTTTTATGGTTTTTCCTATGTTTGTAAATGATTTATATTAGAAAAATATTGCACTAAATTTACAATTATTTTGGTCTAATTTTTGAACATTCTTCACAAATGTATTTTGGAGTCCTGACGATGCTATTGTATTTCTATGAAATACTAGCATATTTGAATATTTTAATGTATTATATATATCTAATATTACAATATTAGATTTTAATCACGAAATGAATGGGTTCTTGTAATTGTCAAATTCATTCAGTATTTAAAATTATTACCTTAACACACAGTAAGGGATGAAAGTTCCTTTATTGTGCTATAATTACAATCTGCCTTTTATAAGGCAATAATAATTAAGATAAATGATCTCACTCATACCATATTTACAGTTCATCATTCACTCGCTCATTCATACAATACTTACAGACAGCCAAGAGACCTCCCAAATCCTAAAGCGGATCTTGGAAAGTCCCCCACGCACCTGCGTCAGCCGCGTCACCGGGTACTAGCCAGTGGAGGCTGACAAAGAGCGCGAGAGCCACAGACGCTCAGGACATGATTGGAGAAACTGGCCATTGCCAGGACTCCCACTGTCACGCGTTTATAGCAGGTCACGAGGCCACTGCCGTTTCAGTCTCCGAGGAGGATTATAAGGATGAGTGGCGCAGTGCAATGACTGTGCTACAGGATTAGGGTGGTTGGAAAGGCTACTGTGGAATTTCATAAACTTGGAAGGGATGAGTTCTAGAATGTAGGGTATATTAAGGTCGTTATGAAGGGTTTTGTTGCTGACATAATAAGGGGCATTTACTATTGTTCTCAGGAAAGGATTGGATACGCTTGATGTTCGACTGTTTTGCTGTCCCCCATAGCCCTATTCCGTATGTCCAGATTGGTTTAAGTATAACTTTGTAGATTAGTAGTTTATTTTCTATTGAGAGATGGGATGTCCTTCGAAGTAGTCTCTATAGTTGTCGAAAGCGTCTGTTTAGTTCTTGTCTTTTTAGTCTCGTATGTGGGTTCCAGGTCTGTCATTTGTCGAAATGGAAGCCTAAGTACCGTACTGTCTCGGATACAGGGAGAGATATAGAATTAAAATAAACTAGTGGACAAGTCTTGCGACAAAAGGTGAAGGTAATGTGGGAGCATTTTGCTTCATTAACTTTGATCCGCCATTGATTGCACCAATACTCGATCTCGTCAAGGTGTTTTTGAAGGTTATGGGATGGCATGTCGGGGTCTGGGTGACAAGACTGCAGTGTCATCTGCAAATGTGGCTAAGAAGGTATTGGGAGTAGAGGGGACATCAGCGGTGTATAGGTTATAGAGGATGGGGAACTGCTGCATTTATGGGATAGTAGTTAGAGTATTCTAAACCACAAAAGGGTCTGTGGTAAATGTCTTTTGAGCTTGTAGAGCAAACCTGCGTGCCAAACGCAAAGTATGTCAAAAGCTTGAGCTATATCAAGAAAGGCTGCAGTGCAATACTGTTTGGTTTCAAGGGCTGAGGAGATGTGATCAACAACGCGAAGGCCTTGTTGAGCAGTAATATGTCGTTGGCGGAAATGAAGCTGGTGTGTGGGAAAAGGTTTTTGGATTCAACAATTGGAAGTAGACGTTTTAGTAGGAGTTTCTCAAATATTTTTGAGAGGATAGGGAGTAGGCTAATTGGACGGTAAGATGAGGCGTCATTGGGTGGTTTACCGGGTTTGGCGAATAGGACAATAATGGAATGTTTCCAGAGGAGAGAAAAGTGCGTTGTTCGGATAATGCAATTATTTATATAGGTTAGGAAGATTATGACTTTAGGAGGAAGTTGTTTGAGAATTTGAGGAGTTAGGAGATCATATTTAGGGGATTTTATGTAAGGTAAGTTTTTCAGAAGGTATTTGACCTCAGAGGGATTAACGGCTTTTGGTGGAAGAGAGAGGAATAGGTTAAGTGAGGAAATCTTCCACAGTTGTGCTATGAGTATGGCTTTGATGAGAAAGGTGAGGTGTGAAAGTATGGGTAAGATGCAGAGCAAATTCCTCCGACCTATCCCCATCCGAAGCCGCCCCGGACCCATCATCACGACGGAGTGGATGTGAAACAGGTTGATACTTTAGGATTTTTGGGGTTACATTCCACAAGCAGTTATCCCTGGTAGACAGAGAGGAGAGGTAGGAATTGAAATAATCGGAACGGAAGGATGCCAATCGCCGCTTTACCAATCGGTAGTACTGATTGTACGAGCGGCGATCAGCAGGATGTCGAGATTTTTGCCACACTGTCATAACACTCAGTAAATTTAAATTATATGAAACATGTATTAAATGCTTAAGTGGAGGCCGCTATTTAAAAAAAAAAAATAGAAATAAATTCGTGATATTTTATATGATTTAAACCTAACGGGGAATCGACAATACTCTAAATAAGTTCCCAATAAGTTGGTGTTTCCAACACATAGTAAGTTATGCCAAAGAACTATGCAATTGTAGTAACATAAACTAGAAAACGACAATTTTAGGGATTCGTTCATATACAGTCGAACCTCGATATATTTAATTCCTTGATAAATACCTCTACATATCAAAGAGCTGGTCTGAAAGAACTCGATATCTCAAATTCTCATGTTGGTGGGCCTGGCCTCGAAACTCTATGTGTCGAAGTGTTTATTGGTAAATCTCTATATATCCAAGTTGTTTTGGTAACAACAATAGCATTTACACGAAACTCAGTTGTGGAATTTGAGACTCTTTAAGTGCATTTTGGTATTTAAGTGGACCATAATCATGTAAAGTCTGTTTGGTACTTAAGTGGGCTATCATTAAGTAAAGTCTGTTGGTATGTGAGCGGACCATCATAAAGCAAAGTCGGTTCGTACGTTAGCGAACCATTATTAAGTAAAGTCTGTTTGGTACTAAAGTGGACCATAATTATGTAAAGTCTGTTTGGTACTAAAGTGGACCATCATTATGTAAAGTCGGTTTGGTACTAAAGTGGGCCATCATTAAGTAAAGTCCTTTTGGTACTTAAGTGGCCCATAATTATGTAAAGTCTGTTCGGTACTTAAGTGGATCATCATTAAGTAAACTCTGTTGGTACATGAGCGGACCATCATTAAGTAAAGTCTGTTAGGTTCTAAAGTGGGCCATCATTAAGTAAAGTCTGTTTGGTACTAAAGTGGGCCATCATTAAGTAAAGTCCTTTTGGTACTTAAGTGGCCCATAATTATGTAAAGTCTGTTCGGTACTTAAGTGGATCATCATTAAGTAAACTCTGTTGGTACATGAGCGGACCATCGTTAAGTAAAGTCTGTTCGGTACTTAAGTGGATCATCATTAAGTAAAGTCTGTTTGGTACTAAAGTGGACCATAATCATGTAAAGTCTGTTTGGTACTTAAGTGGATCATCATTAAGTAAACTCTGTTGGTACATGAGCGGACCATCATTAAGTAAAGTCTGTTAGGTTCTAAAGTGGGCCATCATTAAGTAAAGTCTGTTTGGTACTAAAGTGGGCCATCATTAAGTAAAGTCCTTTTGGTACTTAAGTGGCCCATAATTATGTAAAGTCTGTTCGGTACTTAAGTGGATCATCATTAAGTAAACTCTGTTGGTACATGAGCGGACCATCGTTAAGTAAAGTCTGTTCGGTACTTAAGTGGATCATCATTAAGTAAAGTCTGTTTGGTACTAAAGTGGACCATAATCATGTAAAGTCTGTTTGGTACTTAAGTGGATCATCATTAAGTAAACTCTGTTGGTACATGAGCGAACCATCATTAAGTAAAGTCTGTTTGGTACTAAAGTGGACCATAATTATGTAAAGTCTGTTCGGTACTAAAGTGGACCATAATTATGTAAAGTCTGTTCGGTACTTAAGTGGATCATCATTAAGTAAACTCTGTTGGTACATGAGCGGACCATCATTAAGTAAAGTCTGTTCGGTACTAAAGTGGACCATAATTATGTAAAGTCTGTTCGGTACTTAAGTGGATCATCATTAAGTAAACTCTGTTGGTACATGAGCGGACCATCATTAAGTAAAGTCTGTTTGGTACTAAAGTGGACCATAATCATGTAAAGTCTGTTTGGTACTTAAGTGGATCATCATTAAGTAAACTCTGTTGGTACATGAGCGAACCATCATTAAGTAAAGTCTGTTTGGTACTAAAGTGGACCATAATTATGTAAAGTCTGTTCGGTACTTAAGTGGATCATCATTAAGTAAACTCTGTTGGTACATGAGCGGACCATCATTAAGTAAAGTCTGTTCGGTACTAAAGTGGACCATAATTATGTAAAGTCTGTTCGGTACTTAAGTGGATCATCATTAAGTAAACTCTGTTGGTACATGAGCGGACCATCATTAAGTAAAGTCTGTTTGGTACTAAAGTGGACCATAATCATGTAAAGTCTGTTTGGTACTTAAGTGGATCATCATTAAGTAAACTCTGTTGGTACATGAGCGAACCATCATTAAGTAAAGTCTGTTTGGTACTAAAGTGGACCATAATTATGTAAAGTCTGTTTGGTACTTAAGTGGGCTATCATTAAGTAAAGTCTGTTGGTATGTGAGCGGACCATAATAAAGCAAAGTCGGTTCGTACGTTAGCGAACCATCATTAAGTAAAGTCTGTTTGGTACTAAAGTGGACCATAATTATGTAAAGTCTGTTTGGTACTAAACTGGACCATCATTAAGTAAAGTCTGTTTGGTACTAAAGTGGGCCATCATTAAGTAAAGTCCTTTTGGTACTTAAGTGGCCCATAATTATGTAAAGTCTGTTCGGTACTTAAGTGGATCATCATTAAGTAAACTCTGTTGGTACATGAGCGGACCATCATTAAGTAAAGTCTGTTTGGTACTAAAGTGGACCATAATTATGTAAAGTCTGTTTGGTACTAAAGTGGGCCATCATTAAGTAAACTCTGTTGGTACTTAAGTGGATCATCATTAAGTAAACTCTGTTGGTACATGAGCGGACCATCATTAAGTAAAGTCTGTTTGGTACTAAAGTGGACCATAATTATGTAAAGTCTGTTTGGTACTAAAGTGGACCATAATTAAGTAAAGTCTGTTGGTACATGAGCGGACCATCATTAAGTAACGTGTGCTTTGGTACCTGAGCAAACCATTATTACGTCGTTTTTGACACTTAATTGTACCATCATATAGTAAATTCTATTTGCCACTAAAGTGAGTTATAATTATGTAAAGTCCCTTTTGGTACTTAAGTGGCCCATAATTATGTAAAGTCTGTTCGGTACTTAAGTGGATCATCATTAAGTAAACTCTGTTGGTACATGAGCGGACCATCATTAAGTAAAGTCTGTTTGGTACTAAAGTGGACCATAATTATGTAAAGTCTGTTTGGTACTAAAGTGGGCCATCATTAAGTAAACTCTGTTGGTACTTAAGTGGATCATCATTAAGTAAACTCTGTTGGTACATGAGCGGACCATCATTAAGTAAAGTCTGTTTGGTACTAAAGTGGACCATAATTATGTAAAGTCTGTTTGGTACTAAAGTGGACCATAATTAAGTAAAGTCTGTTGGTACATGAGCGGACCATCATTAAGTAAAGTCTGTTTGGTACTAAAGTGGACCATAATTAAGTAAAGTCTGTTGGTACATGAGCGGACCATCATTAAGTAAAGTCTGTTTGGTACTAAAGTGGACCATAATTAAGTAAAGTCTGTTGGTACATGAGCGGATCATCATTAAGTAAACTCTGTTGGTACATGAGCGGACCATCATTAAGTAAAGTCTGTTTGGTACTAAAGTGGACCATAATTATGTAAAGTCTGTTTGGTACTAAAGTGGGCCATCATTAAGTAAACTCTGTTGGTACTTAAGTGGATCATCATTAAGTAAACTCTGTTGGTACATGAGCGGACCATCATTAAGTAAAGTCTGTTTGGTACTAAAGTGGACCATAATTATGTAAAGTCTGTTTGGTACTAAAGTGGACCATAATTAAGTAAAGTCTGTTGGTACATGAGCGGACCATCATTAAGTAACGTGTGCTTTGGTACCTGAGCAAACCATTATTACGTCGTTTTTGACACTTAATTGTACCATCATATAGTAAATTCTATTTGCCACTAAAGTGAGTTATAATTATGTAAAGTCCCTTTTGGTACTTAAGTGGTCCATAATCATCACATATTATGTACGGTTTGGTATGAGTATGGCTTTGATGAGAAAGGTGAGGTGTGAAAGTATGGGTAAGATGCAGAGCAAATTCCTCCGACCTATCCCCATCCGAAGCCGCCCCGGACCCATCATCACGACGGAGTGGATGTGAAACAGGTTGATACTTTAGGATTTTTGGGGTTACATTCCACAAGCAGTTATCCCTGGTAGACAGAGAGGAGAGGTAGGAATTGAAATAATCGGAACGGAAGGATGCCAATCGCCGCTTTACCAATCGGTAGTACTGATTGTACGAGCGGCGATCAGCAGGATGTCGAGATTTTTGCCACACTGTCATAACACTCACTAAATTTAAATTATATGAAACATGTATTAAATGCTTAAGTGGAGGCCGCTATTTAAAAAAAAAAAATAGAAATAAATTCGTGATATTTTATATGATTTAAACCTAACGGGGAATCGACAATACTCTAAATAAGTTCCCAATAAGTTGGTGTTTCCAACACTTAGTAAGTTATGCCAAAGAACTATGCAATTGTAGTAACATAAACTAGAAAACGACAATTTTAGGGATTCGTTCATATACAGTCGAACCTCGATATATTTAATTCCTTGATAAATACCTCTACATATCAAAGAGCTGGTCTGAAAGAACTCGATATCTCAAATTCTCATGTTGGTGGGCCTGGCCTCGAAACTCTATGTGTCGAAGTGTTTATTGGTAAATCTCTATATATCCAAGTTGTTTTGGTAACAACAATAGCATTTACACGAAACTCAGTTGTGGAATTTGAGACTCTTTAAGTGCATTTTGGTATTTAAGTGGACCATAATCATGTAAAGTCTGTTTGGTACTTAAGTGGGCTATCATTAAGTAAAGTCTGTTGGTATGTGAGCGGACCATCATAAAGCAAAGTCGGTTCGTACGTTAGCGAACCATTATTAAGTAAAGTCTGTTTGGTACTAAAGTGGACCATAATTATGTAAAGTCTGTTTGGTACTAAAGTGGACCATCATTATGTAAAGTCGGTTTGGTACTAAAGTGGGCCATCATTAAGTAAAGTCCTTTTGGTACTTAAGTGGCCCATAATTATGTAAAGTCTGTTCGGTACTTAAGTGGATCATCATTAAGTAAACTCTGTTGGTACATGAGCGGACCATCATTAAGTAAAGTCTGTTAGGTTCTAAAGTGGGCCATCATTAAGTAAAGTCTGTTTGGTACTAAAGTGGGCCATCATTAAGTAAAGTCCTTTTGGTACTTAAGTGGCCCATAATTATGTAAAGTCTGTTCGGTTGACAGACTTTACTTAACGATGGTCCGCTCATGTACCAACAGAGTTTACTTAATGATGATCCACTTAAGTACCGAACAGACTTTACATAATTATGGGCCACTTAAGTACCAAAAGGACTTTACTTAATGATGGCCCACTTTAGTACCAAACAGACTTTACTTAATGATGGTCCAGTTTAGTACCAAACAGACTTTACATAATTATGGTCCACTTTAGTACCAAACAGACTTTACTTAATGATGGTTCGCTAACGTACGAACCGACTTTGCTTTATGATGGTCCGCTCACATACCAACAGACTTTACTTAATGATAGCCCACTTAAGTACCAAACAGACTTTACATGATTATGGTCCACTTTAGTACCAAACAGACTTTACTTAATGATGATCCACTTAAGTACCGAACAGACTTTACTTAATGATGGTCCGCTCATGTACCAACAGAGTTTACTTAATGATGATTCACTTAAGTACCGAACAGACTTTACATAATTATGGTCCGCTCATGTACCAACAGAGTTTACTTAATGATGATCCACTTAAGTACCGAACAGACTTTACATAATTATGGTCCACTTTAGTACCAAACAGACTTTACTTAATGATGGTTCGCTCATGTACCAACAGAGTTTACTTAATGATGATCCACTTAAGTACCAAACAGACTTTACATGATTATGGTCCACTTTAGTACCAAACAGACTTTACTTAATGATGGTCCGCTCATGTACCAACAGAGTTTACTTAATGATGATCCACTTAAGTACCGAACAGACTTTACATAATTATGGTCCACTTTAGTACCGAACAGACTTTACTTAATGATGGTCCGCTCATGTACCAACAGAGTTTACTTAATGATGATCCACTTAAGTACCGAACAGACTTTACATAATTATGGTCCACTTTAGTACCGAACAGACTTTACATAATTATGGTCCACTTTAGTACCAAACAGACTTTACTTAATGATGGTTCGCTCATGTACCAACAGAGTTTACTTAATGATGATCCACTTAAGTACCAAACAGACTTTACATGATTATGGTCCACTTTAGTACCAAATGATTTTTTTGGTACATGAGCGGACCATCATTAAGTAAAGTCTGTTTGGTACTAAAGTGGACCATAATTATGTAAAGTCTGTTTGGTACTAAAGTGGACCATAATTAAGTAAAGTCTGTTGGTACATGAGCGGACCATCATTAAGTAACGTGTGCTTTGGTACCTGAGCAAACCATTATTACGTCGTTTTTGACACTTAATTGTACCATCATATAGTAAATTCTATTTGCCACTAAAGTGAGTTATAATTATGTAAAGTCCCTTTTGGTACTTAAGTGGCCCATAATTATGTAAAGTCTGTTCGGTACTTAAGTGGATCATCATTAAGTAAACTCTGTTGGTACATGAGCGGACCATCATTAAGTAAAGTCTGTTTGGTACTAAAGTGGACCATAATTATGTAAAGTCTGTTTGGTACTAAAGTGGGCCATCATTAAGTAAACTCTGTTGGTACTTAAGTGGATCATCATTAAGTAAACTCTGTTGGTACATGAGCGGACCATCATTAAGTAAAGTCTGTTTGGTACTAAAGTGGACCATAATTATGTAAAGTCTGTTTGGTACTAAAGTGGACCATAATTAAGTAAAGTCTGTTGGTACATGAGCGGACCATCATTAAGTAAAGTCTGTTTGGTACTAAAGTGGACCATAATTAAGTAAAGTCTGTTGGTACATGAGCGGACCATCATTAAGTAAAGTCTGTTTGGTACTAAAGTGGACCATAATTAAGTAAAGTCTGTTGGTACATGAGCGGATCATCATTAAGTAAACTCTGTTGGTACATGAGCGGACCATCATTAAGTAAAGTCTGTTTGGTACTAAAGTGGACCATAATTATGTAAAGTCTGTTTGGTACTAAAGTGGGCCATCATTAAGTAAACTCTGTTGGTACTTAAGTGGATCATCATTAAGTAAACTCTGTTGGTACATGAGCGGACCATCATTAAGTAAAGTCTGTTTGGTACTAAAGTGGACCATAATTATGTAAAGTCTGTTTGGTACTAAAGTGGACCATAATTAAGTAAAGTCTGTTGGTACATGAGCGGACCATCATTAAGTAACGTGTGCTTTGGTACCTGAGCAAACCATTATTACGTCGTTTTTGACACTTAATTGTACCATCATATAGTAAATTCTATTTGCCACTAAAGTGAGTTATAATTATGTAAAGTCCCTTTTGGTACTTAAGTGGTCCATAATCATCACATATTATGTACGGTTTGGTATGTGAGCGAACTATAATTATGGTAATTGTTTCAAAGTTGGCATTTAAATGACCTTTTGTCAATATTTATGGTTTTGTTTCCGTAGGTCTTATGCATCTGAAAAAAATATCTCTCAAATATTATTCGCATCCCATCCCTGCAATCCCGAATCCTCCGCAAGATAGCTTATGTTCCCTTCTTTATCAACAACCGTACCCATCTGACTGATCTCTACCTCACATTCATTCAAGATCTATCTAGCCATCTTCTATGTGTCGAAGTTTTTATTGGAAAAACTCTATATATCCAAGTTGTTTTGGTAACATGAATAGCATTTACATGAAACTCAGTTCAGATTCTTTAAACGACTATCGTCATATTACAACATGTAACCCCCACACTAAATCCACTTTTATGTACAGTTTAGTGTTTATTATAGTCATCAGTTAGTCCGAGTCCAGTGTGTGACAGAAAATTGCACGTTTGGGAAACTTAGTTCTCGACTTTGGTTGTGAATGTTAACCATTCGACCGTATCTTTATTCTGTGCAATAGCAAAACGCAAAACTATCTCATATGAAGGAATATTCAAAAAGTCATAGAGGCCATAAACAACGGGGATAAGACAAAGAGCAGTTTGGTAAACCAGCCAACTACAATATTACAACAAACAAAGAAAACTAAGCATCGTCATCAAAGATACTTAAAGACTAAATCAAAGCCATTGAAGTGTGTTTTGCAGTGGTTAAAGCATTGATGAGATAAAGAGAACTTACCTAAGAATGCCTTCGCCTACCAAAGCAACAGAGTTTGCAAAACCACATAGTAAACTAAACTATAAGAAATAGTAGTTAAAGACGTCAGACCTTAACAGTAAGTAATTCAGAATTTTGAGAAGAGGAATAAATTTGTTTTCAAATTTACGTACCAGTGAATGTGAAATTGTTGACAATAAACTGTGTACACAGAGGAGTGGAACACTACCTGAGCTAACCTAAGGGTACACATACACGAGGGCCTGTTCAGTGTTGATGAGACGAGCATTGCTTACCTGAGCCACAGGTGCCATGACGGTAAAAGCAGCTACCAGAGAGTCAGCTTGGAGAAAACTGAACAGTAATCGTGGAACCATAGCCCTTCATGATTGGCAATAAAAAAAAACCCTCAATTTTTCAAAGGAGTTTAAAGTTTACCTATTGGTGATACGTAAAACCAAAGATCTTATAATTCAATAAAATGTAGTCTATCTGATTGCAGTGAGTACAGAATTATTTTAGTGTGAGCCTGTATTTATCGAAGTCCGAAATCACCTAAATAAACCGAACCTCGGTATATTGAAATCTTTAATAACTCTATGTTTTCTCGTTTCCCTCGAGGTTCTACAATTCGCAACCGATAAGTTACAAAACAAAAAATAAAATGTCCCTTTCTCTTAAAAACCTGCATTTTCTGGGCTCGTTTTCTGAAGGATTCAACACGATTTGAGCTGAAAACGTTTGCCTATTGGTAAAGACTGACTAGATCTTGGAACTAAAACAATAATGAAATTTTAGAAAAAAAAACTGGATTTATACATAATTATCCGCCTCATATATCGACGAAATGATATTCGCACGTGCAGGGCAAGTAGCAGTTGGTAGACTGGATGTGCTCAAGGTCGTAGGTTCGAGTCCTTACTTATTAAGTATATTTTTTCTTTGCTTAATAGTTAATAATAGTAACTGCAACAATCAATTTTATTTATTTTACATTAATACACTACACCGGCCTTATTTAAATTCAATTTTAAACCTGTTCTTTGATATTCATTGTTCTTAGAATTAATCCGTATTTAATGTAATAATGTTTCATTTTCGATTTTGTATTTCCTTTGTAAATTATAAACTAAAAATAGAACGAAAATGCAGTTATTAATTTCATTTCTTTATTTTTATTATGTATACTGTAATTTTATAATTTTGTACTTTTATTTAATATTTAAATTATATTAATTTTTATTTTACTTGTTAAAGATTCCATTTTAAATATGAAATCAATTCTACTTGGAGAAAACTGAACGGCAAATGTGGAACCGTAGCCCTTGATGATTGGCAAAACAAAAAACCCACAACTTTTTAAAGGAATTAAAAGTATCCCTATAGACTACACATAAAACCAAAGATCTTATAATTCAATAAAATGTAGTTTATCTAATTGCAGTCAGTACAGAATTATTTTAGTGTGAGCCTGTATTTATCGAGGTCCAAAATCACCTAAATAAACCGAACCTCGGTATATTGAAATCTTTAATAACTCCATGTTTTCTCGTTTCCCTCGATGTTCCACGTTAATTCCAGCCGATAAGTTACAAAACAAAAGAAAAAAAATTAGAATATAATCCTTTTTTTTTTATAATATTTGAGCAATTACTGCTTACGAATGCATAACAAATAGTTTGGTATCAATGTCAATCAAGAAAACTACGAAATATTCACTGAAGAGAGACACGTGTCTCTCCTAGTGCAGAATGTGTACCCAACAGAAACACGTGTCGCTTATTTAAACAAACGCCGAAACAAATAATGGATAAGAACTACAAGAATTGTTTTTAAAATAAGACATTCAAAGACCACGTCTTGATGACAATAATGAGTCTACACCATCATCAAAGAGCAAAGATAAGTATTTTCAGAGGTAAATATTAATACAAATATTAGTAACTTATTTATTCATAATTTTAAAAACATTGGTTTTAGCCAGTTATTTGTAATTGATATTAATTATTATTTTTAATTCAGAGGATGTTGATTATCGGGCCAATATCTCTGCATAATCCCAAGTGGTGGAAAAGTACTGGAAATATATATACAACGAAGGCTGCCCCTATCTTGTATCAGTACTCTTTACACGCACTGTAATAAGCGTAGCAACAAATAAAAGGCTGTTATTTCTGGTTAAAATAAAACGTTACAAAATATAATGGCTTACTGTTAATCGATGTAGTTCCTAAACACAAGTATGATCACAATTGAGAAAACTGCCTTTCGTTGTTCCCTCGACGAAACAACCTCACCGACTGAGCAGAATGGTACCACCAACCTATTACTTACTACCTGACCTATTCAATGGAGATGTTATTGTTTGAAACGAACGGATCTCAGTTCAATGAACCACGGATCACCGTGTTTCATTCACTGCGCTGTCACATAGTGGAGGTCCTGGGTTCGTTTCCCGATCCTGCCAGTATACATTTTCTTGGAGTAATAATTATTAACAATCATTGACTCTATGATGTGTCGTTTAATTTTGTTGGCCATGTTCTTAAACGCATTAAAAGGATGTTAATGAACGGTTCACTGAAATGAACGAAGGTGAAACCCTTCAGTGGCTCCGGTTCAGCAGAAACGAATCATTTTGCTTACTTCGCAACAATACCTTAAATATTTTATCTTGGTATTCCCACTCCAGTTTGTGGTTATCAGATGTACAAAGTAGAAAGGTTTGAAAGGGGTTGTATTTTCATTTCATATGTTCAATTCGTACTACAAATTTTGGTAAATAGCTAATTACGTCTTAATTGCCTTATATTTTAGTCACCAGTTATATAATACTCATTATATCTTACATTTTTAGTAAAAACGTGTACCTCAGTTGTGACTTATTGTCCCCTTGTTTTTTTGTAAGTAACCATTTTCCGAACCTTAACCCTTAACTCTTTGCTACATGCTAGGGCCAAGACACACACTCACTAGTGCCTTAGCCTTCACTAAAGTATGTTCTAACACTGTAATTGATTAATATTTGTATATGTACCAGTGTTTGACTATTATTCATAATAAAGTTTTTTAAAAGACTCTCCTCTACAAGATTATTTAACTGGCGCACCGAACAGGCACCTGGCAGTATACTCAGTAAATTCACGGTAGTTGAACCACCATTTAGAGATCCCTCATTTGGCAACGGACAGTGAGACCACTCCAATAGCGTGAGAAGGTTGATGCAAATATCTCTGGAACGAAACCCCACAGGACAGGAATTCACGGATATTGGGTACTGATCTATTTCAATAGATTTTCACCAGGTAATACCCTAAAGAAATTTGTTATATATCTGAAGAAGTTGAAGGAAGAAAGAAAACTGGACTTCACTGAAGACATCATTCACTAGGTAAATACAATTATTATACACATTCTGACTTTATGACATCAGTAACTGATAGACTTAACATTTTAAGAAACATTACAGAAACAGAAGAAATGGAAGGAACTAATTATGTAATTAAAGCCACTGACTTTCAACTAATCCCCGAAATTAATGGAAACCCAAGCGACTTAGTGACCTTCTTAAACTAGTTGTTATATGTTGCCTCTACAGTAGGAGCATTAGACAACCCACACAGAGAATATAATTCAAGACAACTAATGAGCTTCAAACAAACTCACAGACCAAGCAAAATTTTGTGGCAGAAGAAATTATCACTCAATTGACGAATTAATAACAGAATTAAAAAGATATTTCCGGGACAACAAAACTATTGAACGTTCAATAACGGAAATATTAGAAAAGACAATGCATAGAAACGGACATCCATTAGTATTTACAAAGAAACTAATAACCCTACGAGATGAACTAGAAGAAAGAATTATCTTGGACGATTCAAAGGAAGAATTACAAAAAACATACGAAATGAATACATATGACAAACTGATAACAAACCATTGCATAAAACAATTCTTACCAGAACTGAGAAACCTTTTATGATGTACTACTAAAAATAATAACCTTCGTGACTTACAAAGAGCATTAAAAGAAAAAAGAGACCAAAGATAGTCGGAAAATAAAATAGAAAATTGAAGAAAAATAAAACAACAAAAGAAAAAGAAAAAAACCAAATACATTCAAAATAAGGAAGACAAAGCTAACTATCGATGCCAGTGACATGGAAGACTTCGAGGGATTGGAACTTATACAATCAGAAAACAATCCAGACTACGATGCGTTGATACCTCCACAACACAAAATATTGAACAAATGGAAATTACACCAACAGAAAATGACCGTATAAGTACATGCGGAGCAACGATACATTCGCAAAAATCATCAAATGGTCAAATCTGGATTGTAAACGACGAAAAAATAGTTAATATAGAAAAACACCAACTAATCATAAAAAAAGGGGAAAAAAGCCATTAACTTTTCAAAACCATTTGGGCAACCAAGACATGAACAAAGATTATACAAAACCAGGAAGACATACAAGATGTGTTTGAACAATTTATGCAAACCGAAAACCATTTATGGAATGTACTGTGACTCATCCTTGCCCATACTGAATACTTGGTACAAAGAAACATTTGAGATAATATAACGAACGATACTTGACAATTACCCAACTGTGAAATTAAAAAGATACACAAATATAGCAAAAGACATAGAAAACAAAGAAGAACAATTAGAATTAATAACCAACTATCACACTGAAAAAACTGCACACAGAGGAACTCTTGAAACTTGCAACAAACTGAGAAAATCACACTACTTCCCCTTAATGAAAGAAAGTATCAATAACTACATAAACCAATGTGTAATATGCAAAAAAACAAAGTACGAACGCAGACCGATAAAAGGCAAATTCATGATTACACCAACGCCTAACAAACCATTTGAAGAATTAATGGTAGACACGCTCCATTATGAATCGAAATATATTGTAACCATAGTAGACACCTTTTCTAAACGAACCTTTGCTAGACTTATACCTTACATGATTTGCGAAGTATTCAAACAATACATTGAACATTATCCAACACCAACAAGAATAAAAATGGACAATGGCAGTTAAAGAAGTTTACACTGATAGACTTTCAAGAAGAGTTTATTCAAAAATACAACGAGGTAACTGTTACTGTCTTACGTCTAAGCGAGAAGAGAGAGTGTGACTGAGTGAGGAGGGGTAAAAATCTGGAAGAGGCTTATATAGGGAGAAATGGATCATTGCTACCTTAGATGGCGTGGGAAAATAGTTGAATATTGCCTCACCCGGTGGTCGTCATCTGGGCCATTGCTTGGAGAGGGACGATTTTTCGTTTCCACAACAAGGCCTGATAAATGAGGGTTGCCTCATCTGGGTAGGTGTCATCCAGGACACCGAAGTGCCAGCAGGCTGGTGTTTGCATTTCTTAATTTGGCAAGGAATACAAGAACGAATTAGTACAACAATTCTTACTAACTGACGACATAACACCTTACTATATAACCTCACTAGCTATAATAGCATA
Source organism: Acanthosoma haemorrhoidale (assembly GCA_930367205.1). Lineage (NCBI taxonomy): Eukaryota > Metazoa > Arthropoda > Insecta > Hemiptera > Acanthosomatidae > Acanthosoma > Acanthosoma haemorrhoidale. The sequence goes on along the minus strand of OV884011.1, from coordinate 154,502,107 downwards.
CAAGAATACGCTGAACAGTACACTAAAACTGACTACAGACAAAATAACATTCAGAATAATTAGACATGACCCGAAAATAAACGAGAATACCACTGAACAATATCACGACAAAAAAAAGAAACTCCGCGGAATTATAAAACAAACAATAGAAAAAGAAAAAGTGGAACGAACGTTAAAACTTAATAAGAATAGAGAAGATCCCCCAGAAATAGACATTAATGAACCACAATACATGCGTACTAACCCTAGAACCATAAAAAAAACGAAAAATACAAACAGATCAAACCAGTAATAAAATACAAGACTAAAGGATAAACTACTAGGCGACTGCATGTAAACAAATTAAAATAACCTCACAAGAAACTTCTGACACTACGGAAATATGTTTCACATAACAATAAAGACACTTATGCTGATTTAGACAATTCAATGGACTGCAACAACTTCTCTGAAAGTAACTGACCTGACTAACTGGTATTATGAACGCTACGGACAAACAACATTATGACAATGTCATAAGGGAAGTAGAACGTAACAACTATAATACCGAACATAATATTGAACAAATAGTAAACATGAAAAAACAAATTATAGAGACTGTTAAGACGGATATTAAATTAATAATGACAATTTTAATAAGGGCAGTGGCAATATGATAAGCATTGGCAAAGAAGTAGCTTTTCATGATATTTATATAATTTTAACACACTTATATAACAAACTAAATGACTCAACGCTAATACATACACCAAAATGTAACTCCATGAAAATCAGAAATATTATGGCCTGTGAGCAGAATACATTGTATTACACATGAGGAAATACTCCATGTATTTGTAGACCTGCCACTAGCTGAACCAAATGTAAGAGCCTCTTAGCTCATACCAATTCCTGTAAATAAAACTAATATTTATTATTCTATTTATATACAAAAAACACTCGTACTAAGAAAAATATGATAATCTTTAAAACATTAATTGTAACTATTTTAACCCTACTTTATTGCTTAATGAATGTATTAAAAAAAAGAAAATTATATTATTAGGTTCTACAGTTTAATGGAATTATACGTAACATAAACTATCCAATATTAATTATATTGACGATATAAATTCATATATTATTATTAACAATCGTAAGTTAGACAATTGCAACAAACATAATACTATTTACTTACCTCTTATATCCCTTGTAAATATGTCTAATAACTAATGTTTTTCAGAACTGAACAGAAGATACCCATGCATATTGTAGACTCTGAATATAAAACAATGTACCAAGATCCAAATCCTTCCACTAGCAGATTTTACCACACTCAAGCTCAACTTGAACGCTCCTTGTGCGCCTAATTCTTGAAGGAACAATTCATGTATCAGGTTGCGATACTTCCCGAGCGTGAAAACAAGCTATCTTGTTCCCGCCAGGACCCTCCAAGGCATGCGACCACCCAGCCCACATCGGCCGATCAGTCTCCGCTCTCGCATGGGGAAGAAGACCTCGAAAAAGTAATAATGAACTACCTGAAGGAGTTTATTTTAGAAAATGCTATCGGGCATCTGAGTACAGAGTATCTGCTTATGCAGGTACAAACGGAAGCCAACCTCGGTATCAACAAGAACAGAGTGTATTAAAGCTGACATGATCTCGTTGGACTCCACGAGGGCTTTCGACTCAAGAGTTCCGAGGGTTAATGTGTTGACAGCTTTGCGAACTAGCAATACCCAGAGCAACTAAACGCCACGTTGGTTTCCTTCTTGAAAAACAGATCGGTGAGGGTACGGGTGCGTTATTGCCTCTCTAACCCATCGACTTTTACTTGTGGAGTCCCTTAAGGAGCCGGTTTGTTTACGTTCATCTGAAATTGTTGGGACAAACTATAAGAAAGCTACGGTAGTCGCTTTCGCCAACGACATTACTGTTTACAGCAACATAATGAATACACAAAGAGCTCTTACACTGGCCGAGTGAGTTTGTGACTTAATCAGTGACAAATTTGGCACGTTAAACATTAGTGTAAACGCAGGGAAGATCAACAGCTTAATCGTCTTCCTCCAAAAGGGAAAAAAACCCTTGCCAAAATCCTATACTATAGGAGGGCAAGAGAACTCACCAGTTTTTCAATGCACTATCTGGGTATAAATATGGATAGTCATCTACATTTCTCTACTCATTTTAGTAACTAGTCATTCTAACTTCACCTAACCTGTTGCTGCGTCTCAACCTGATGATCTATAAATGTGTCCTCCGGACAGCACTGCGGTACGGTGCCCTGCCATTTACCCACTTGATTGACAAAACTGCCAAATGTCTCCAACATTTCCAGAATTATGCGAAAACTGGTCCGACATACCTCTCTCTCGGGAGGTTAAAGAACGCTGACCTACACCCGTTGCTTCGTGTGGCGTCGGTGAGTGAGTTCACCCGCCGGAGACACATCAAGTTTTTTGACTAGTTGCAACACCTCACAAACCCAGCGTTAAACACTATAACCCCACCACCCCTCCACATCGATGGTAACAGACTGTCGGGAAAAATGAATTAAAGAATTAGCATGTAAGTTAAGTGATAAGTTTGATCAAAAAGGTGAGCCCCATCACATTTATTAGACTAAGTTCAGTCCAGTCACGTATAATGTGTATAATTATACTTGTTTATTCCATTATATAATTTTTATAAAATAACAATAAATTCCCTTTATTTTTCCCTTATCCATAATCTTAAAAATTTGAGAGCTAAGAAAAAAAACAAAACAAAAAAACACACCTGTATATAATGTAGCGATGCTACAGGAAATAATTTGTAAATACCTTCCCCTGAGGATCTATAATTGTAAATAATTATCTGTAAATTTAAGGGGCTATGAACTGGTACATGTACTAATGTGAGATTGTGACTGAATGTTTAGTAGGAAGATTACTATGGGTGTTGAAATAGAAGTCATTCTCTTTATCTGATAAGTTATATTTACAAAATATTCATAACAATAAAGCTAAATTATGGTGAAGAACAAGATTGTACAAAAAACTGAATTGAGGCTGATGACGATTTTGAGTTACTTTCGTTTTCTTCCAAGTTTTTTCTTTGCCAATCAAGTTATCTTACATTGTCCCAGTATCCTAACTGGCTGTTCCATTCCCTCGTTCCAATCAAATAAATAGAGCTAAGGAACCAATGCTAACTGCTTATTTATAATACAACAATTTTTTTTTTCATGTTAGGCAAACAATTAGAGAGCATTTCTTGTATTTCAGTCAAGTGATAAATTCGCATAAAAGTCAAGAAATAATTTAATGGATCTAGGCAGTAACATTTCACACTAATACGAACTGGTCGTCGAATAGATTTTCTTGGCCCGCGAGTACTCCCACTAGATTCTGAAATTTGTATGTCTTGTGAAGACACTAGATTTGTCCGATACACTCCTAATGTAAACGAGGTCAGGGTGGATCTTATAGTCACTACACCGTCTATTACTGTTTGGTAAGGTAAGCCCCACAAAATAGGGGTTATGGAAAACTTCTTTAGTCTGGTGCATTTAGACAGGTAAGAAGGAAACTCTTCATTAACTATGAAGTTAATGAGCTCCAATTCTCTCAACATTTCGAGACCTGCAACTGCATTAAGAACTTTCTTAGTATCTCCATCACAATTGAAGCTGATAACGTTCAAACAGAGCTTCTTCAGGTTTACGAGCGAATTTAGCGATGTGTTAAAGATTTCAGGCGTGATGTTACATAATCCGTTAACTACTTGCATGGACAGGGAATTCAAAGTCTTCCCCAAAGACACTTCCTCGAACAATGTGATGACATCTGGATCACACTTTCCCAATCTCAGCTCTTCTAAACTGTCGACTGTTTGGAGTTCGCAGAACATCTTATACCAATAGTCTTTCATCATTTCTTCCACCTGGTAAATACCTTGCATATCGAGTGTCTTTGAACCTTTCTCTTTGGCTACCCTAGCTAACTGTTTCATGTTCAAGGTGGAGCAGGATTTAATCTTGATTGTCCTCCAGTTGATTTTCCGTGATAAAACAGAATACCATACCCTAGATACTTGTGACGCTCTTATCAAATCAGGGGTGTCCATAAATTTTGTACAATTGAGGAGCACAATTACTGCCACCTGTGGATCCCTCATGCTGGGGCTGACCTCCATCTTAGGCACCTGTAAAATATAAGCACGATTATTATAGCATAGATGAGAGAGACTCTACATTCATTACTATATGTAATGTGCTGTTTTAAAAAATTTACAAGTATGCTTATTATGTTTTGCCTATAATCATATGAAAAAAAAATGTAAACTTAAACTATGCGGGCCCGTTCCGCTACATTTTAGTATTTTTTGTATTCCCAGCTCAGAGCTATTTAACATATTTTTTGCATTGGATGGTCGTTTACTCGTAAGTCTTGCTTCAGTAATGAGTGCTACGTTAATTATCTTCTTGTGGAGTAGTGCTGTCAGTTCGCTAGTGTGGGTGCGACCATTCGTATTCCAAAGTAGAATGGAGAATGAAATTGTAAAAATCTCCATAAAACTGGTGTAATAGTCAGTAGTTAATAAGATAGTATTAATAAAAAATAATTCAAACTAATTTTGAGTAAGTACCAAATTAAACACAATTAAGTCCTCATTAACAGTGTGTAACTTTCTTTTGATTTAACTAACTTTAAAGGGCATTAATAAATAAATAACAATTATATTACGATAATTATGTTCTAGTAGGTTTCTCATAGATGCTAAAATAAAATTGACCTTATAAAAAATAATATGGAAATAATTATTTACCAATTATCAAATGTTGAAAATAAAGATTTTTCAGTTCTAAGTAAGCTATCTAGTTAATGATCTCAACATCCTAACTCGTAATATGTACTATGTTTTATGACTTAAGTGGAGTATAATTACGTAAGCTCTATTTTGGCTCTTAAATGGATCATAAATATGTGAGGTATGTTTTACAACAAAAGTGGATTATAAGCATGCCAAGTCTCTTTTAGTACGTGAGCATACCATAATTAAGTCAAGTTTTATATTTTGGCACTAGTGTGGACCGTAACTATCTAAAGTCTGTTTTAGTACATAAGTTGACCATACTTATGTAAAGTCTGTATGGACCATAATTTCGTAAAGTCCGTTCGGTACGTAAGCGGACCATAATTATCTTAAGTATGTTTTAGTACTTAAGTGTACTATAATTATGTAAAGCATGTTCTTGTACTTGAATGGACCATAAGTATGTAAATTCTATTTTGGAACTTAAGGGAGCATAAGTATGAAAAGTCTGTTTTGGCATTGAAGCGGGCCATATTTATGAATGACTGTCATAAAATTCATATTATGCATGAAGGAAATGATATTTCGTCCTTTGCTACAAAACCGGAAACCTAAAAAAACTGATTATTTATCAAATAAATCATATTTTCGTAACCAATTACATCTCAACAAATGCTTGGCAACATTCAACTATGTTTTTAAATAACAATAAATAGTTTAAGAGAATTTGATATTTTTAATTATTAATATTTTTTTTAAATTCTTTATTTCCTGTTTTATGGTTTTTCCGATGTTTGTAAATGATTTATATTAGAAAAATATTGCACGAAATTTACAATTATTTTGGTCTAATTTTTGAACATTCTTCACAAATGTATTTTGGAGTCCTGACGATGCTATTGTATTTCTATGGAGTACGTTAGCATATTTGAATATTTTAATGTATTATATATATCTAATATTACAATATTAGATTTTAATCACGAAATGAATGGGTTCTTGTAATTGTCAAATACCTTCTCTACTTAAAATTAATCAGGGGATCAACAATACTCTAAATAAGTTCCTAGTTTCCAACACTAAGTAATTTATGCCAAAGAATTATGCAATTGTAGTAGTATAAACCAGATAAGGACAATTTTAGAGAAATATGTGTTGCTTATTTAAACAAACATCAAAACAAATAATGGATAAGAACTACAACAAATACTTGAAATGACGAAAACTGACCAACATCCAAATACCGGAGATCGATTAACCTCACACTGGTGATGAGATAATAAAATTAGCATTAAACTGAACAGGCAGTGCACCAGGACTGAATCACAGGCGAAATTAATAAATATTTATTTGACTGTTTCCTAATGTCTATAACTGTATTCTATAAATAACGGTTTTAGCAAGTAATTTGTAATTGATATTAATTATTATTTTTAGTTCACAAGATAAGAGGGGGGGGTCATCATCCAATGCCTATCATGTGTGATCAGTGATCATGCCTATCGGGCCAATATCTCTGCATAATCCTAGGTGGTGGAAAAGTACTGGAAATATTAATACAACGAAGGCTGCCCCTATCTTGTGTAAGTACTCTTTACACGCACTGTAATAAGCGTAGCAACAAATAAAAGACTGTTATTTCTGCGTAAATAAAATGTTACAAAATATAATGGGCTTACTTGAAGTCGATGTAGTTCCTAAACACAAGTACGATCACAATTGAGAAAAAGCTGTCTTTCGATCTTCCCTCGAAGACACAACCTCACCGACTGAGCAGAATGGTACCACCAACCTATTACTTACTACCTGACCTATTCAATGGAGATGTTATTGTTTGAAACGAACGGATCTCAGTTCAATGATCCACCGATCACCGTGTCTCATTCACTGTATTGTCATATAGTGGAGGTCCTGGGTTCGTTTCCCGATCCTGCCAGTATACATTTTCTTGGGGTGATAATTATTAATAATCATTGACTCCATGATGTGTCGTTTTATTTTGTTGGTCATGTTCCTAAACACGTTAAAGGATGTGAACGAACGGTTCACTGAAATGAACGAAGTGGTAAACCAATAAAGGTGAAACCTTTCAGTAGCTCCGGTTCAACAGAAACGAATCATTTTGCTTACTTCACAACATTACCTTAAATATTTTATCTTGGTATTCCCACTCCAGGTTGTGGTTATCAGATGTACAAAGTAAAAAGGTTTGAAAGGGGCTGTATTTTCATTTCATATGTTCAATTCGTTCTACAAATGGAGTTTACATTTTTTTGGTAAATAGCTAATTACGTATTTTTTAAAATCGTCTAGGTGTGTGTTAGTTTAAGGGTTTCTATTATTTTTTGTCTACTAAATAACCCTTAGTGATTATTATAAATTCTTAATAATAGTGGGGTCTATAGCGCTACAAATATTGTTAATTCTGATAGATTTTGAAACTACTTGTGATGCTGTTACAACGATCTTCAAGGACCTAGGGATTCAGATCGTTACAACCGAATTTTTGTAAAAAAGGTAGTAAACGTCATACGTATCAACAATTGCATAAAATCGGTTTATAATAACAAATTGTTGCATAAAAATTAATGTGACAAGTATAATATGTTTTTATTAAATACATAATTATGATTAATTTGCTGATGTTTTAAAAAACAATCAGTTATAGAGGTATGCTTTCACTTAGAATACTAAATACTTTTGTTTAAAGCCATGAAAGACTTCTGGTGTGTTACTTTTAATTCTTCAGCGTCGCCTGGATTGTTATTTTGATGATGGTGATTTTAATAGAAAGAAAATTAAGTAAACACGTGGTTTATATTTTATTCACGATAGTTCGTAACGGATACTCACTGGAAAAGGTAGAGGTAATTTAAAAATATTGTTAAAGGCGAATGAAAGGAACGGTTTTCACAAGACATCCCTGAATCCGGAATTTTCTTACCTCCGAATGCATTTCGACAGTGGCCTGCCACCATGTGCGCTTATCCCACCCACCTTCTTTGGTAGCGGGCCTCCATAGTTTTAATATCCTGGTGAAATCTTTTACCTTGCTCCTAACTGGTGTCTCCTAAATTTTCAGGAAAACTATCTAATTGACTGAGTAAATTTGGCACCCAGTGCACAGTCTGTTTGCTCATGCATGTGTGTTTTACGCGTGTTCGATCGGGGTGAATTCTCAAGTCTTCACATGGCTTTTTTGGACCGACGATAGAGCAAAGTACAAAATACCTGAAGGCCCTACTTTCCTTAACCATTGTCATCTTACAAAAACCTCGTACCTGTCCCCATCCCCTACGAACTTTCACATTTCTTTGCCTAAAACATTCTGCCAGAGCCTGATTGCTTTCTTTCTCTTTCACTTCTATGTAATATATAAACATAAGTGTCACGTTCTCATGAAACGGTTTATTTATTCTAAATACTAATTTTTTTTTCAGAATGTATCAAAGTTTTAAAACACTATTGAGATTTAAAATTTACATTCCGTTTTAAAAGTTATAAACAACAGATGGGGACAACGCCAAATTCTAAAATTATTCACAAAAACAGTACAGGGTTTACTGTTGATAGAATAAATTTCTGACAAGTCGGCCTTCTATGTAGCTTTGTACTTTGCAGGGTAAATTAGGTTTCTAGTAATTTTAGCTATACGATAAAATTTTCAAAATCGGACATATCCTCTTTTGGTGGAAAGTTGGTTAACAAATAATAAAATTATATCCTGTTGACTAATTTGATTATTTTCTTTTAAATCAAATATTTTCAATAATATACTCTAAAATAGCACATTAGGAACTCTACTATCTAGGACTGACTTGAACTTGGAACTGAAACAATAATGGAATTTCAGAAAAAAAAAATGGATTTATCCATAATGTAAAGGAATGTTATAATAACATACAAAACATTACACACATTATAACACGTTTTTTTTAATAAAACATTCAAAGACAACGTCGTGATCAGCATAAATGAGTCTCCACCATCACCAAAGAGCAAAGATAATTATTTGTAAAAGACAAATATTAGTCAATAATGTACTCATAATTTTAAAAACATTGAAAAATAAAATCAACAGGAAAAATATTTTATTATAGTAATGATACTATTATTATATCAACTTGTTTTCCTGAGGATCCCTGCAAGCTTCGCCAGTATTTTCGTCAACTAATGCTTGTTAAATTTCGTGTTTAGGAACAATATTTTTATGAAAAGCAAGTTGAGGGTGGCTGATCCCATGTTTTACTAAATGTTTATGAATGTCTAATTGTTTGAGAAGCAACAGTCACTCCAGGACTTAAAGCTGCTATAGTGTTTGTCAAACCAGAGAAGCAGCTATTTCATGTTAAAATAGTTTAAAAGTTAACAAGAGGCATCATGGTTAATTTTTATGGTGCGATAAGACTGTACGAAGCGGAAGGAATGAGAACTAACAGCAAGTCCCTTTCTGTTAAAAACCTGCATTTTCTGAGCTCGTTTTCTGAAGGATTTAACACGATTTGAGGTGAAAACGATTGCCTATTGGTAAAGACTGACTATATCTTGGAACTAAAACAATAATGAAATTTTAGAAAAAAAAACTGGATTTCTACATAATTATCCGCCTCATATATCGACGAAATGATATTCGCACGTGCAGGGCAAGTAGCAGTTGGTAGACTGGATGCTCACAAGGTCGTAGGTTCGAGTCCTTACTTATTAATTATGTATATTTTTTCTTTGGTTATTAGTTAATAATAGTAACTACAACAATCAATTTTATTTACTTTACATTAATACACTACACCGGCCTTATTTAAATTCCATTATAAACCTGCTCTTTGATATTCATTGTTCTTAGAATTTATCCGTATTTAATGTAATAATGTTTCATTTTCGATTTTGTATTTCCTTTGTAAATTATAAACTAAAAATAGCACGAAATGTAGTTATTAATTTCATTTCTTTATCCTTATTACATAATTTTGCCTTTTTTTATAATTAAATTTTATCGATTTTTATTTTGTTGTAGCTGTTAAAGTATACATTTTAAATATTAAATAACCTTTAAAAAATTGTATTTAGTAACGAATATTCCATAAATCGGAAGACTTTTTAAGACTAATAACACAATTAACGCCCACACAATATCAGCGGCCAAAGAATTTTTTTTTTTAACTAGGCAATTGTTGATAAAGGTCGAGTACATGAATATCACAGAGCCCTGCATTGGCTACCTTTTGAAAAGCAACGACTGGTATTCTCCTGCACCAGAGATCTTTTTTTCTCTTTTAATGTTGGTCCATTGGTGGATTTTAAAGGGCCAGGTACACTGGATGGTAGAACACGTTCAACAGTCGTTTTAAGCAGTAAATTTCGTAATGTCGCACATCATAATTTGTGAAACAATAACCAGTCACTGAAGAAATTTCCTATAGACCACTTGAGTCATATTTCCTGCAAATCAGCACCCCTTGGCCAACGTGGAATGCTTATCGAAAGGATTTAGGCCATGAAGCACCAATAATTTTGTGAGAGATAGATGTAATTTTGGTTTTTACTTTGTCATCATCTCGGCACTTATTAGGGGCAGTAGTTGATCTAACGAACAACCCAAGTGATTCTGGCATGTCCTCTTCAATATGATCTAAACATATTGGATAAGAAGTAAAGTTGTATATTCCTCAACGAATGTCCTCACGGATAGCGGCAGGAGCTACTTTGAGCACTCCATGTTGTACTATATAGAATTATTAATTAAGTCTCCAGTCATTGTTTATAACTTTATTAAATACAATCCGGTTAGGAGCATGACAACACATTACATGGTTATTATAACTGAAGGTTCAACCGCTGTTACAAACAGTGTTACCACATCTCCCTCCTTATATTTAAATTCCAGATTAACAATTATGTACAACAAAATAAAATAAATGTTCAAAATAGACAAAATACAATAATACCAATTTTACTATTAAAGTTCATTCTTACACTAATTTTCTAGGTTTAATAATTTGTCTTCCATATCTAGACATAGCTTGAGGTAGAGCTGAGTTATGGGTTTCAGAGGTGACCTCAGGACTCTCTTCTGAATGTTGAGGTGATTGAGCTGGAACCAGTTGAGTCTTAGTATTAAATTCATTACTTTCGGTAATGTTATTTTCCAAAGTGGGATAATTATTTTGTTCTCCATTAATAGCAAAACCAAAAAAGGACTGAACCTGATCTTGCCAATTGTAACTATTATGTTGTATCCATAAACACTCTCCAGCTTTTTGGATCCAAGCGTGGATAACTAAAACTTGAAAATATATTGAACTTTTTGGAGGAAAAAACCCTCTTCAAACCACACATAAACGACAACGGCGCACAAGAGCCCTTTCAATAAAGGAACAGGCGTAATACTGAATAGGTTTTCAAACTCCCTCAGTTTATGTTAGGTAAATCTGATACAGCATTCAGTGCACTATCATGACTAAATCTATTATTTATTTCATATAATTTATATCACATTATTAGTGAAAAACTGAAAAATGTTCAATTTTTTTGGGGTTTTGGGACCCTGCCTAGTGACACCACTTTTTTTGGCCTATGTTGGTTCTGAAAGACCTGAGATACCATGTCAGGGTATTTGCTCCTTTTGACACTGGCGTACGCAAGAGCGGGGGGTCAGGGAGATATATCCTTCAATTAGAAAGACAAATAATGTGAATATTAACCAACAGGTGGCAGCATTTTCGGACCTATATTTACCTGAGGGATAATTAAATCACTAATAGTTCAGTGTTAGCTGCCGTTGTGTCAACGTCTCCTGATTTGATCCAGCAGCCATCTTTCCTCGACGCCATCACCACGCTACGCCTGTTTATAGTGTCTCAGGTGACGCCTATTAAGGTAAACGTTTTTAAACCTTTTGCTAGTGCAGTATTTTTTCGAGCATTAAATGGGGACGGTTCCCCAATAGAAAGAATTTTACCGTTATCTTGTGAACTCGTATCGGAACAATGGAGATGGAAGTGGACGCTTCCAGGAAGCGACCGGCTACCCTAACAGCCACCACGGACAGTGAAGACGAGGGTTTCGAATACCCTAAAATTACTGTCAAGGTCCAGCGACCTACTGGAGCGAAAAACCCGACGAAGATCGGGAATAAATATCAGGCTCTTGCGAGCGAGACGCCAGAATGTCGAAACCCGCCGCAGCTCAAAAAAACAAATATAAATAGTTTCGCCCTCAGGAAGACGAAGGAGGGCGTTACAATTTATCCTGATCAGGAAGAGGAACGAGTAAAGATATTAGGAGTACTCGAAACAGGCGGGAAGGAGTACCACTCATTTGCCCCAAGAGGCGGCATAAGAAACACGAAGTACTTAATTCTCGGACTTGATGTCCAGGAGGACAAACGACCAGCGTCAAGAACTTGAATGCGGACCGAAATGGGTAACTGCCCTAGTAGATTTATGTAGCTAAATGTTCATGGCTATAATATCTCGAAATCAACAACAATGGTAGATCACCAAATATTAAATTTTAACGTTGATGGTCTCCTGACCAAAATAGATGAGGTAGAAGTGTTGTTAGTGCTCTACCGACCAGATATTGTAGTTTTGACAGACACTAGGGTGTCTACACAATCGATCTACATTAAAGGTTATTAAACTGCCATTAAAAGGGTTAACGGATACGGAGGCGTTCTAATTGCTATACGCCTTGGTATCAATTGGAAGAAAGTGGCTTCACCACTGACTACAACTGATCCCAGCTTCACCACTTAACAGTTAAGATAAATTTGGGGAGACCCATTTACCTTACCGCTCTATACAGGAGACCGTATGCGTCTCTCCAGGAGTACTCAGCCCTGCTACACGCATGGTCGCAGAGATCTAACCACTGGGTGGTGGGAGATCTCAATGCGAGACACACGATGTGGTGTAACACCGCAACAAACATGGCTGGGAGACTCCTGTTGAGAACGCCGTTTACGGTCGTTCACCCCCAGACTTATACTTTTCGACATAGAGGTAACCCGCAGGCTACCTCGACGATTGACTTACTACTGACAAAACAACTCCACCGTATCACTAGTTGCACCGCCCTTGACTTTATTAAGTCTGACTACAGGCCAGTACTGTATGCGGTGGATGGTAAAGTGGCGACCCCTCGCCCCACGAGATACGAATACCGTCGTGCCGACTAGGATCTGTATCGGTCGCAGATTTACTATAACCTGCATACGGTGCCAATTCTCCGCACGAAAGAAGAAGTAGATCTTCAACTAACTTTCATAACTGATGTGATCATAGACGCAGCAAACACTGCGATCCCGAAGTTCACTCCCATGCCACCGTCTCTTCGACCACCTCCATACCACATTCTTAAAATTATTGCCTTGCGCCATAATTGGAAGAATAGATGGTACAGGACGAGAGATCAGCAAGCCAAGGTCGTTGTGAACTCTCTCACAACGCAGATCCGGGGCTTGATGAAACTCTGGAAAACAGCGCAGTGGCATGAGAGACTTCGTAGCACTCACGGAGATCACAGAAAGTTTTGGAAGCTGTTGAAGACTACAAAAGGCAAGACAGCGACTGTCCGTCTTCACGAAGGCGACAATGTTCTGACTGCTGAGCAACACGCAACAAAACTGGCCGACCATTACGGCTAGGACAGGATACTACCACATGCCTCCTCCGGTAGATGCTGAACAGAACCACATGTTTGTATCACCGAAGCAGCTCAAGGCGATTCTTCGCCGGTGTCAGGGAAACCAAGCACCAGGGCACGACGGGATACAAACAGTGCTGCTCAAACAAATGCCGAGAAAAGGGATAGTACAACTAGCAAACTTATACAACTCTTGTATAAGATTGCGGTACTTTCCTGATACATGGAAACAAGCCATCTTGTTCCCATTACTAAAGCCAGCCAAGAGCGGAGATCACCCAGCCCACTACCACCCGATCAGCCTGTTACCTGAGATGGGAAAAATTTTTGAGAAGTGTTAACATTTTAATCTTGGATCCAATTTTCACGCTTTTCCTTAATTTTTTTTTCCCATATCGTCTTATTATTAAAATATTAAATAATTCAATATAGATTCTACATAAATGAATCTATTTACCATAGGTCGGTAAATGACCTGTAACTAGGCTACATATTATACAAATTTTAATTATTTTACATTGTGATTTGTGCTTGTAAAAAAAGTTTAATGATGTACATTATATATTTATTTTCTAAACATGTTTAAAAGTAATAGGGCTCTCTGATACATCATTCGGTGCACTATCATGACTAAATCTATTATTTATTTCATATAATTTATATCACATTATTAGTGAAAAACGTTAACTTTCCGGTAATTAATTAGACTACACCACCTTTTTTGGCCTATGTTGATTCCGAAAGACCTGAGATACCGTGTCATGGTATTTGCTCCTTTTGACAGTGGTGTACCCAAGGGAGGGGTGGGGGTGAGGGAGACATATCCTTCAATTAGAAAGACAAATAATGTGAATTTATGAAAAAATCTGTTTTTATACCCAACAACATCAGGTTTGTATTTATTTCTCTATATTTTTATTGCCAATATCATCTATTGCAAAAGAAACTCCAACCAAATTTTTGCAGGGTGAAGTAGAAACATAAATAATAATTGCAGTATAATTCGGCCCTATGCTTTCTGAGATTAGTACTTTTGTAACTGAACTTGTTTTTGCAAATAGTACATTTGGCAAAAATTGAAACCACCTGTTCAAATGATCCCATATGGACTTTTCTGTATTCTTGGTTTGAATGATGACATGTTAAGTGAAAATAAAAGCTTTTGTGAAAATGTCAATAATTTTTATTTTATTGTTTTTTGTCATCACTTTATCATCAATTGTCAAACACTAATTAAACCAAAAAGGACTGGAAACAAAATACTCTATAGGCAAAATAAAGGGATTATTCGACAAATACTTTTACTAATTTTTAGTTGAAAATAACAGAAACATAATCTTTTCAAAAGTATACTGAGTTTTCCCTGAAGATGTGGAATGGAGGCATGCTCTGTACTTACTTACACATAACTACAAAATTTTCTAGAAAATGTTGTAGAATGTTCTAGATTCTATTATAAGGTAGAATCTAGAATGTTCCAGACGGGGTCGGTTCGCCGTCGAGGGGGCAGCAATCGTCAATGGCTTCTTTTCGTTATTCAAAAATAAATATTCCATTGATATTTTGGTGCCTAATTACTCAAACAATAAGTAACCCTCCTTTATAAATAAATTTCTTAAGTTGCATTTTATACTCTACAACTGGGGTAAACGTTCACTATTGGATAATCAATTATATTCCTTCAAAACACCATTTTGCTTTGGGAAGTTAAACTTCATCAGTATATGCCGTCCCAACTCAAGCGTAGCAACCGACAAGATCAGGAGTTTAGTAACTGTCACTGGACCGGTCCCGGTAATTCGTCACTGTAGCAGTTGGAGCAGTAACAGATTTAGCCCGTACCCAATGAGCGCGTACAGAGCTCACTTTGTTGTCCCACCCACCACCCTCGGAACGGGCTGTGGGCATTCGGTTCGCCTTGTATTCACTCATCTGAGCAAAACAGGACAAACGCATTCTCATTCGAGGCGAATGCTTAAGTGTATACACGGCTTAAGCAAAAACACGAATGTGGAAATTCCTGATTTCGAGAATTTCATTTGGCTTTCAAAAATTTAAGTTCCATACACACCTGATCAAATCCACGACCATCTTTGCTCATTAACGATGGTGTTTAATGACATAATAAGTGAAATAAAATAATTGTGTATAATTACCACGCAGGTTAGTGAAATTCGACGACTTTCACATTCGTGGTTTTGCCTTCGGACCGACGATATTTTATGTTATGTACTACGAATATTGCCAAATTTTCTGAAACCATGGTTTTTTTTTTAAAATATACTTCGATGTTTTCTGTCAAAATACATCGATGGTTACCACCGATTTTAACTATCGATACTCATCCCTTCACCCACTACCTCACCGGCAAACTTACAACAAGTTAGACATACTCTACCCTACAAAGGTAGACTGCGGGAGCAAAGTGTGACCCCTAAGTAAATTTTTCAAGAGCCTAGCCTTGCCAATGTTAATAAAAGGATTATTCAATGAAAATATTTGAATATATCGTTTTTTAATGTGGTATTTATTTCGTATCGATTGTTTTTATGAAGATATGTCCCTTTACACGCAGAGATCGCAGTGTGGCTATGGTGACATGCCAACAAACGGTCAGTTACTTGGCGATAAAAAAAAACAAAACATTAGGATCATTGCCCAAGAGTAAGGTCTAAATTTAGATTCGCCGGCTGCCAAGCTAAACTTAATTATCACAAGCAATAGTAAACAGTCAACATCGAAGCATTCTTCTGGGCGCTACGACAGCCGGATGTCCTTCTTGCGATACTTCCGGTCAGATATCCTCTAGGGGCCTCTCCAGAACAGCCATGCCCTCGGCAGCGGTGACCTCGGGCCCACCAAATAGGTGATATAGCCAATCATATCTTCTGGTGCGTTATAATAGAACTGTTTCGGTTTATAATTAGATTTTCTTTGGCTGATAGCTTTAGAGCCTGGGATCCTATTGTCCAGCAATCTTAGCGGCACCACAACATATTCAGTATGTTCATTCACTCTCTCTTGTCGAGTTTATTTTTGTTTGCCATGTTTACTAACATCTGGTGTGCACTAGACCTCTTTTTGGTGATAACATTATCAGACATGTTCTGTGTATTACAGATGCCCAGCTCACCTCAGTCAGTACAGTGGAGTAATAAAAAATACTGAAATGGATGATGCATATAAGGATCTTTTACGTGTACGTTTATATTAATGTTTTGATTTTTTTTAATTGTTACTAAAAAATGATACATGTTGGAATGTTGTATATTTTCACACCTTGCAATTTACAATTAACATACAAGCTATAAAAAAAGCAGAGAACAAAGTACTTATGGTACTCTTATCAAAGTTAAGTTAGGGACTAAGCCAATAGATATTGAAACTAATAATTTTTATTTGTTGTTTATTTATTCGGGACTTTCCTAATATAAGTTTATTAAAATTAGTACACTTTATATATGTTGAAGAATTCCAGATTATATAACCAACAGCCTAATAAGTGATAGCCTGGCCTAGTGTAACCTACCACAGTTGGTATAACTGATAAATACCAGAAGTGATTACATATACACAAATATCACATTGCAGTTCTTGGTTATTGATGATTAAAATAAATTTTATCTAATGCGTTAATTCCCTACCACTATACGAGTGTTTTATTCTGCTTAAATTTCTAACAAACATGTGTATGGAGAAAAAAAACCAAAACCAAAAGTTAAGTCAAGTATAATTGTAACCATACAATTGAGGGTTTCACTGGCCATGGGGTCCATCCCATAGAATGAAAAAGCTTTAAAATGAAGTGGGCATATTATTATAATTAACATGAGTGCTAATTTTAGTCTCAAATACACCTCGATGCATTTACAGAAATTTTTTCAGGAGGGACAACAGACTCCGAGGTGGATTTGATACAAGAATGCACTAGTCATTATTCAACAGAATGGAGCTGATTTTCATCTGAATCTCCCAAAGATTATTTAGAGTAGGCCTAATACTGGATCCAGTTTGTTTTGATACTAAACACTTCAAATAATGACTTTAATCAAACTTGTATGGGATCAATTTAGTTTTTTTCTATTATTAAAATCATTTTATTCTCCTGATGCATTTGGTAATTTATCCTAAAATGCATAATTACATACTCATATACAATTTTTACAAACTCTCTTTTATTATCTATAGCATATTATAAAGGTGTAAGTAATATGTGCTAGCACTGTTATTCAGAGTGGTCTCTACGATATTAGATCTTTAGAAAATTTCTGAACCACACAAAAACTTACTATTAAGACCTTATTAAAAAAAATATGCCTTTGATTGAAAGTTGAAAGAATGGCACATTTAAATTCATTAGATTGCAAAAAATACTCTTTGATAATACACCATTGACATACTCTTGAAATTTTATTTATTTACGCCTTCATGTACTCCATTAAGTCCAGAAATGGCAGGCTATCCAATCGGGAGCTGTCCAGTTAAATTTAATGGAAATGAAATAAATTAACTACCTAATCAGGGACCCATTTAACCCAAAACCTTCATACCATAAAGCAGTTACACTAACCACTACTATATACAATACAATTTAATTTTAACTATTTAATTGAATAATTTTTCTAATAATTACTATGAAAAAATAATTTCTCCAAAATTAGGACAGTGTATTTTTTTGTATAAATTGAAATTTTCAAGATTCAAAGTTCTAATCTGTCTCTTTATATGTTACCACCCTTTTAACAAGAAAAGTTTTGTATAATCTTTTAATGGAGATACTTTCTATCTTCACTAACAGGCGGTTCTGAATAATAACAAAATACAACATTATCAACCGACTTTAAAAAATTTATCCATTAAAACTTTTTTTAATTTAATATGTTGTAAAGAATAAGTTATACTGTACCTTTAAAACACATTTTTTGGAGGAATGGATCCATGCGAAACGTTTCCGTTGGAGATCTGTTGGCGTATCTTCGATTTGCTCAGTCCACAGGATCTCTGCAAATGCTTAGCAGTCAGCCAGCGATGGAGGACCATGGCCAACACAGAATGGCTTTGGCAGCGTTTCTGCACGGGGCGAGCTCTAAGTCAACCCCCTTCGAAGGATAGAGACCCAAGTAAATTATTTTTAATAAACTATCTAATAATACTTACAGCCTTAATTGTAGATTTAACCATCTTTAATTTATACTTATAATAGAATATCTAAATGAAAAGATAATTACAAATCTACTATGGGGGGGGGAAGCAAAGGTGTGTAAGTGATCAAGTTTTGAGAAAATATAGTGCTAAGTTGTGATCATAGTGAATTTTCAAAAAGGTATAGGGCATAATACTTGACAGTTACTAACAACCTCTAAACTAAGCGAGCTTACATTGTTGCAGGCTTGCTGCCCCTCTGTCGATCCGCTGAGATCTACATCGACTACATGAAGAGGTTGGTCACTAACTGGAAAGAGCGCACGTTCGACAGCTTCTTGCTCCCAAAGGTGGACTGGTGCTGCTGCATAGCAGCCTTCAGCAGGATCGTAGCTGTCTACTATCCTCGAACGTCGAATGTCCTTCTGTATCATGTGTCAAAGAGTGTTGAGTATATTCGACAAGTGTACGTAGCGCTACCTCACGGGATATCGATACCCGATGTATTCATTAACGAATATTTCCTTGTTGTATCTAGAGGTAATGTAGTACTTATTTATAAAAACAATGACGAATACACTCTGCATAAAGTTGTAGTTGCCAATGAATTCGGCTTGACCATTGCTAACAATATGTTACCAATCACTGAAAACAGTAAGAGACTGTATGTTAAAGTAATCTGTGAAAATACTATCTGGATGGAATCAGACAATGTGTACGTTTTTGATACAGCAGGTGATACTTACAGAGTGCTAAATGACACCTTCCGATGTTTGAGATTTGACTCGAACCACATATATGCAGCTAATGATGTGGTGAGCTGTTATGATCTGCAAGGGGATAAGCAGTTCAGCCTCAACATAAAGTGTGTCCGAGATATGTGGGTCAAAGGCAGGGCTGTGGTAGTCCTGCGAGGAGATTCTTGCCAGCACCTCGAAGTGTGGGACCTCAAATCTAGGGCGATGCGATGTGCCATCAATGTGCAGAGAGATCCTTGTGTTTCGATAAGCCGTGATGCTCAACAGATATATGTACTCGACATAACTTCTGAATCGTATGTGATCAGTTGCTATTCCACTTTAACTGGTTCCTCTCACTGGACTTCCCAACTTCCTTACCAAAGAGAAGTAACCATTCACCCGGAGATTCGCATTATTTGTGACAGATTCATTTTCGCAAGACCTTCTTACAATTGCGATACAAATTTCATACTCTTAGACACAAAATCAGGTAAAGTTATTTATGACTCCATGATGCCCCCTTGTCTCTTACCTCCATGTTATATATATCATTTGTCAGATGAGTTTTTCATAACTGCCGAGAGCAATATTATACACATTAGAAGCTATTTATGATGCTAAATTGAGCCAATTCGTTGTAGACAATTATGATTATAAAACAATTAATTAATTTTGTTTATTTACATATGAAATGTTTATTTTAAAAGACAAAATAATTGTGATTAATTATTAAGAGTTTCAGAGAATCATGATTTTCTTAGAAATTAATTTTATTAACAAATGAAATGAAATTATCTATGTTTTAAAAAAACAAAATAAACACATGAAGGATTTTTGTTAATGTTGAAAATGCAAGTATTGAAAATGAGTGCTGAAGAAAAACTAATCTAGGACACGTTGGTAAGAAAAAAATAATAAAATAATTTGACTCTCCAGTGTTTAAACTTATTTAGTGTGTATATATACACAAAGTATTTGGCATTTAAAATGATATAGTACAATTTGCATGCATTCTTATTTGTCTGTATTATTAAATAAATATAAACATAAAAATTGTGTATATTTTATTATAGGTATATGAATTTTAATCAGGTATAAAATTTATTTATAACACAATTTATTTTCAACCATATAATAATTACAACCACATCTGTTATCTTCTATTGTTACCATTAATAAAATTATGTGAGAGATGTGACAAAATGAAATGAAAGTGACGATCCGGGAAGGATGAATAGATAGGGCTATAACAAGACACAGTATACAGGGTAGGGAATACACCAACGTACAATAAATTCTTATAGATCCTAAAGGTTAAACATATTCACGTCTATTGTGACTTCATTGCAGGCAGGCCTACATAAGGATAGCGATAACCTCATTACAGAAGCAATAATTAGCTAAATAATTTCTGACAGAACAAATATACATTTTTAAGTGTAGTATTTATACGAGTTTAAACTAAAAAAACAACTGTAATTATGTGTTATCCGGATCACACATAGCCAGACTGATTACATTCACATACCGGGACTTCTAACAATTTTGGTTATATTATGTGGTTATGAAGATATGAAATAAAAGAAAAATTACCATAATATATAACCTTTAAGAGAATTTGCATGTTTTGGGCTTCCCTTTAGGTCCCTCGTCCGGATAACATTGAAAAAATAATTAATATTGAAAAAACTCCTAAACAAAAATAAAGTTCACCTTTTTTCTCTCTCGCTTTATTTATAAAAATATAATTTATACATACAAACGATAATATGCAGATATATAGACATATATATGACAAAACTTGAACTGAACACTGTTATATAAGATGTATTAAAAGTCTGTTCAAATAAAAAATAATGTTTTTATTATTTTTTATGAAAAATAATAAACAAAAATTAACAAAATTATAATCTTTCCTAAACCTCTATATTAAGACAATAGATAATAAAGCTCAACGATAGAAACTTCTTCTAAAAAATTTTCTTAGATAAACAAACTCAGCATCAGTAATTAATTGCTGATATGAATGCACTAAAACTTGACACTATATACAGGCACATTGAGCAAATGTGACGAAATAAACATCAACAATAATAAAAAAAATTAAATTATCAAGCGAAAAATAGATAATTATTATAAATTGGGTCTGATACAGAAATCACGAATCATCGTATATTAATCCAGAGCTACTGTTCTGTAATTGTCCCACAAAATATACACTAATCAAACAGCCATTCTGGCTTATATAATTACAAATCAATTAATAGCTAACAAAAAAAAAATGATATCAACAAGAATCAAACCCTTACTTTAAGTTTGACACCTCTTAATCTGAGAGTTCTTTCAGTTGGTCATTAAATTGGTTTGAATTGAGTAAATATGCTAGCCATTACACAATACATTGTCGGGCGAGAACAAAACCATATAGAGGAAGGGACAGGAAAATGCAATATAACGTTATATTTTGTTGAGAGGATAAGATATTTTTTTAAATATACAACTGTGCAAATAGAGAGAAAATGCACACTTTGGTCGACTTACTTAATCTGTTTAAAGTGTACTTTTTTTCCCATCGACTTTATTATTCGAACACTGATCTTCCTTCCTTGTTATATGTTTAATTTAAGTAACTAATCTCATATTTGGCCATGTACTTTTCTGTGAAAACATAAAATGATAACAGACTAAATAATCAGTCTATAAATTGTTCTTGGAAAGAGTTAATAGTTTAATATACAGTCAGTTAGAATGCCTCCAGAACAACAGTTCTTTAAATAAGTTACCAAATTAAAATGATTTTGGAATTGAAGGCTTGATTTTCCACAAGTTTTCTCGACTGTAGTATGCAAAGAAAAATAAATACACGGCCAAACCTTAACAACCATAAGACCTAAAATAATAATAATTCTGCCTAAGTACTACAGCGGTCATGAATGCTAATCAGTAAATAACAAACTGCTTCTTTTTTTTCTCTTTTTTTAATGTAAATTATCAAACTATTTGTAAAACTAACAGCACTCTTTCTTTTAATATGTATCTGTTATAATAAATGACCCTGTACGAGCCAACAGCCCAAAGGGAGGGGTTAAAAGAACTGTATGAAATAAAGTTTTCACTATAATAATAAACTAAAAGTATTAATACAGACATATGTTATTCACTCGGTTACTAGAAGAGAAGTGTACTAAAACACAATTCCGATGGCTCATCGGCTGGTACAAATTGGGTCACTATCTGCTACCAATTTCCTGTAATAAAACATAATAATACTTATGAGAATTATTTATTACATTAATTGATACTTCAAATTACAACTAATGTAGATATTCTGATCTAATAGGCCTTCAGAATAATTAGAGATTAGTGTTACTATTTTATAAAAGTTAAATTTTAAAATTCTGGTGGAAAAACTATATCATTTAATAACACAATATTATGTATAGTGTTTAACCAAAACATTACAAAAAAAGCCGTATTTTTCAAGATATGTTTACTAACTTATAAAAAGAACAGTTTTCAACAACTTCCATTTAATATTCTATATCACCCTATCATTTGGAGCAGTAAAAATATTACCTCGCCAGAAATGTATAAAATATACTTAAATAAACAAAACCATCTATTACTCATGAAAATACTTAATTAAAATTGTTTTCTTCAAAATAGAAGTCGCACGACAAGATTTTTAAAAATGTGTGAGAAATTTGTTATTATTAATTATAATTATTTTTTTCCTGTGAGGATACAATAAAAACAAGTGGCTGAACAAGTTATGGACCAATAATACAAAAGGAGATGAAAATGTAGAGCCCTGAGTACCAAAAAATTATAAAAGACCTACAAACAGATAAATAAGGTCAAGCAATGACCCATGGTCCCTATAATGAGACAGTTCAGTCACTATACCTGAATGTGCTGCGAAAGATCCTTCCTGGCTGCCTACGCCTGTGAGCAGTTGGAACATGGCCTGGTCGCCTTACGTAGCCTGTCGTTCTCCCGACGGAGCTCTTCCACTTTCCTCGACAGGGTATCCACTTCTGCTATCAGCTGTTCATTCTCTTTCACGTAGACCAGCAGCCTCTGGTTTGAGTCGCGCAGCTCCGTTATGTAGTCACAAGCTTTCGCGAGGATACCTCCTTTGCTCTAAAACAACAATCATATCATGCCAGTAGAGGGTTACTGTTGATTATGACAAAAACGGCTCGTCTTCCCAAAAGCACTTCCCCCCCCCCATGCCTAACGTACAGATAGACTTATAGCAAGCATATTAAGCTAAGGACTTAATAATAATAGCGTGACTAGCGAAAGCTCTTGTTACGTTCACAAAAACACATTGTAGGAAGACAATTCAGTTTTATAATATACAATCACATGAATACATTCATTGTACTAGAAATGAAAAGGTCTATTTGCCAATAACTGAATCATTCAGTGGCAAACAGACCTATGCTAGACTAAACCTGACATAAGCAAACAAAGCAATTTTATTTCTGAACAAATTTTGTTAACAGCCTTTCTTCAGTTTCCTTGTGGATAGTATTTTTTATTTTTAAATCGGTGAGGATTTGTGAATACTTCCCAGGCTAATAAGTATTCTACATTTGGACAAAACTCTAATCGAGTACGCAACAAGTATTACCGGCTTTTACACTTACTTGTTCTCTTCTAGAAGCTTAACGACTATATTCCAACTGATGATATCCTCCGACGTTTTGCTGTATGGTGTCCCGCTTTTCAGCCACCTTAAAAAACTATCGTCAATAATCTTCAATCATTTAAGAGTGCCATACTATAAAAAGTGGTCAGGACTGACCGATCTCATCGGGATAGCTACATAGGATGGATGACTTTATCCAATGTAGACATGCCAAGTTCTCAGACTTGATGCATCATATATCATATGACCAATGGAAAACCTGGTGCTTAATACTGTTGCCCCACCACCTTTACCTCCCCGCATTGTTAATGACAGACTAACTAGCTAATAGCTAGATAGACTAGCTAAGGATGTAGATTCTAAGTTTGACTTTATAAGAATTGTGACCACACTTAACCAGTGAGCTTCTTCACCTGTGAATTTTATTGTCATTGTATATATTGAGCCAGATTAACAATAGGAACTTACCTCCATAGCAGTTCGTTAACGGTAGATGGAGTACATAAGAGGTTTAAATAACTTCCCATTCTGTATGAATCAAGGGATTTAGAAAAAAATAAAATAAATAAGAACTAATCAGTATGGTTAATAGCCTTAGTCGAGAGAAACGCTTATGACAGGTGGTGGGGTTTTGGTGATGCGAATGTTTCATATTAAATAATTGTGAAAACTATTCCACATTTTATATTAAAAATAATTCATTTTATTTATTAAACTGTCAATTAGTCATTGAAAATCACCTTTTAAACATATAAAATAAGAGTTCCTGATTTTGAAATATACACCAATAAAACCCTCAAAAATTGTAAATATCTAAAATTTTGTCAAAAACGAAAAATGCCTTGAAAGAATGAAATGTATAATTTATTGTTGATATTGTCAGCACAAAAAATTTTCATTAATCCTTAACCTTGCATGGTAAAATAAGTTAACGGTGAACTGACTTGAGAAATGAGTGCAACAGAAACTTGTTTAATATTTTTTTTTTCTTGACTCTCCATTATTTAAATTTTGTTGAAAGCTTATACAACATAATCTGGGCTATTTTTAAATAAACCTTTAAAATTTTAGATTCATTGCATTGTTTTGGTTCTGATATTGATATTGTATAACATACAAATGAAAGACAGCAATGGTCTAACAACTGTTCACCTGTTAGAGAAATAAGCGTTAGGCATCGCTATTGAAAAAAGTCAATTTCTATTCATGATGCTATTAGCTGGGCTTCCAGTTTGAAGAACATGGTTGTGAACATTCAATTTAATAGCGACTTTATTATAAACACTATTCAGGAGCACAATATTGTATGTACTACAGGAGATCAATGTGTAAGTTTGGTCTAAGCTACACTAAGGTAACGTTCACTTCAGTTTGATCTTTAGACAAAACATTGCCTGTAGCATATACAACTGTAGCATAATACAATACGAATTAGCCTTCAATCCAAGTACTCCATGATACAAATGCTCTGAGCCTAACCTTTCGGACTAAATTTCTTCACCTATCATTAACAGAAGTGGGTACGCTGTCACCTTTCCTCGCCTAAATGCGAAATAATCAACAATTTTACATGTTATCATTTTTGAAAATTCACTTTCACTAGCATAATTTGCAATTTTTATACATTCCACCTTAAAAAATGGCTATACAAAAATTTTAACATTAAATTTTTAAAAAAGCTTTCCTTACCTACCTCAAAAAAGGTTATGTAAAAGTATAAATAATAAAACTACCTTGAAACTTAAAAAATAAATTAATCGCTTTAGCTCAACTAAGTAAATGATAAAATGAAACATAACTAATTTGTCTTTCCACAAAAGAATACATTTCTATTAACAAGTGCTTTCGGCAACACATACTGCCAATGGTTAAGTACTGATAATATCTCCTACCTGGAGTGACATTGTAATAGTGTTGGACTTGTTACTTTCTCTATGGATGCCCAGTATTTTTTTTACATATTCATCAATGTTTTGTTGAATGCATAGGCATTGGAATTCAAATTGAGTACAAAACGATTAATTGCTTCAAGTATGCAGATGATATAGCTTTGACAGCAAATAACTCCTTTAATCTATAGACTAATATCAACAAGTTTGAGGAATACTGCTAAAAAGATAATCTGCAAAAATCTAAAAAAAACGAGCACCAAAATGGGGTTTGGTTATATTGTGGGACTAAGATTGGAATTCACGAATAGTTACAGATACTCGGGAATTGCAATCAGGTAAAATCTCTTTTTGAACAAACACCTGGAGGCGTGCTCGGACACAAAGAGATCATTCCCCACACATTAGCCCACGTATGGGTGTATTCGATGTACATCACAAGTAGAAATGCTGCAATGATTTTTGACGAAGAAGATATTACCTACTTGTAACAACCCTAAACTATGTGTTTTGATGAACAAATATACACAGCGACACCATCTAAACTATCTGCTTGCTGCAAAACATACTGTAAATGAAGGCTATTTTTCACGCAATAGGAATGAGATTATGTCAAGGAAGGAAATTAGATTGGTTTTAAATTCTTGTTGAATTAATAACAGAAACAAGTTCAATTATGATTAGGGATATAATAATGTTTTCTAAAGAACTACATTTGGGAGGGCATCAATGACTCTTGTGGCTAACTTGAAAAAAAAAACTAAAACCTACAATAGAGCAGCTCATAAAATCATTATTAATTCCAGTAATAAATAATGGGAATTTTTATGGTATCTTTTCTATTGCATAATACTTGTTTAATTTATAACTACATGCATTTTTTTGAAATGGATGTTATGAGTATAATTTGTTTTTCAACTTGAGAGATGAAATTGTAAAAAATGGACCTCTCGGTTGACGGATTAACACTCCTGTCATTATATGGTCGATAATAATTAGTCGTGAATATTAACATTATCCAATAAACTTGTTTATTTATTATACATTTAATCTTTACAAAAATTATATACTTTTGGACTTGAGTTCATTTGAGGCTGACAACAGAAACTAGGTTTCTAATTTCCTCATTTTCTTTTTATCATACTCGGATAAAAATTCAAACCTATCTAGCTCATTGACTAAATACTTCAGAAAATGGTTCTTCAAACTCTGATACGTCCTCTTCGGACAGACCCCTCTCCTTTCCATTTTTTTCCAAATGGAGTTGCCTCGGAGACCGTCTAACTTCTTATGCACCAATATGAACTTGAGGATGCATTCCTTTTCTTTTCTGCTATACATATCTCGCGAGTGTTTTAAGTCCTTTATGGAGTTACCGCTTCGACCGGCAGTTGGGCTTTCCTCTTCAGATGAATCCACACACTGCTCAACAATGTTATATGTGAATGTTTCTTGCCTCCAAAATATAATTTTCATGAAGTCCCTAGGTTTAAAGATGCCGTAATTGTGCAAGTACATCCTTATATTAAGCAGGCTGTCATCTTTGATACAGTCTGTAACATAACTGGCCTTGAAGGCAGGCCTTTCATGTATGAGGGTTCTGCTACTGTCTTCGATTATCAGAACTGTATGGTTGTCCATGTCTATGTATTCCTCCACTTTGCAGCCACCATAGCTGACTATGATGTCTTCGTACTTACTTTTGAGGGTGAGATCGTCCATTTTGAAATGGAAAGAGATCGGGAACCCTTTATAACTTTTGAACAGAAGTGGATTTATACTAGTTTTAAGCTGGATCCAATCTGGTTCTACCACTTCCCTCCTTTCACAAATGGTTTGTACTTCATCATCTGAGTCGGACATTGCTTCAGTAATTGCCTATAAAAACTTACAAAATTGCCGAACTTTAGATAAAAACAAAAACATAACCAATGTGATATTTGACACTTGAGACAACAAGCCAACAGGCTACAGTGGAAGGCTATTAGCAGGTTATCAGCTGACAGAAGTTTACAGACTGCGGCGCTCACTACCAGACATGTCAACTAACACCTATCCTCCACTTCGTCTCGTCTAGTCTACTCAGATACATATTTTAGTATTCTTCTTCATCTTCTTTTTTTCTATAGCTTTAACACAAGGTTATGTTTACAAACATTTTTCTAATAGTATGAAAACTAAATAAAACCAACTCAAATACAAAATAAAAATTAAATTATTCATATTATTGTTAAAAATAATTTACCCCCTATTACAGTAAAATAATGATAAATTCCCTGTTTTGACATTTTTATGTTATTAAAGTAATGGAGAGGACATTTTGTAAATGAGCTTCTTGAGATTATTTATTTTATTATTTGCGTGTGTCAGTAAATTTTAATATTTTATCCAGTGATAAACCAAGATATTTGACAGATCTGGACCAGGGGAAAGGTGCATTATTACAACAGGTTTTGAGCTCGTTAATTTTTTTATATTAGTAGGCCTCTTCTACCTTAGTGATTCGCTTACAGTCAACTAGTTCAAAGATCCGTGAGCCGGATCACTAGAGCTCAACCAATAGGTCATTTCATTGATACAACAGTATCCAATTAAGGATTTAATGATTTATGTTCATATCAATATATAATTTATAATTACTGATAAGGAAGAATATTACATTAATAATGCTACTTCAGACATGTAACGGATCAGATCATGTTTCGGTCAGTAAGGTTATTAGTTGCCGACTTGTCCGATTAGCAAAACGATCTTTCCCAACTGATTTTATTATCTCAACTCTCCTATCTCAAACTATTTTATGCACAAAGGCATACGATCCACCAAATCAGTGATTTGTGCCGCAAAGAAAATATAATTAATCGCCCCTTATCCCAATGCCACACGTATTCTGCAACCACCAGATGATGTACGAGGGTGGGCTGAAAAGTTTCCGACCTAACAAAGCTTTTACTTCACTAGCTTTTATTTATTTTATTATCATCTTCATGTTGAGGTCGGAAACTTTTCAGACCACCTGTGTACACAGGTATAATAAAATAAATAAAAGCTAGTGAAATAAAAGCTTTGTTAGGTCGGAGACTTTTCAGGCCACCATCTGCGTTTCGTCCAATCAAGTAAGGTTGAGTAAATAAAGATGCTGCGTGGAAAAGTGAAAACCAGGACGAATCGATAACCAAAGAGGTCGTGCCCCCACTTTTACAAAGCGTTTTGCACATAAGTCTCCGACCGGATATTTAAAAACTAAAAAAGGATCCAGAGCATGTGGGATGCATCCATGGGATTTTTCAGCAAATTCTTGGTGCTTATCAATGAAAAGACGAAAAACATGAACGGGATAATCAGCCAAACCCCAAGACCATCATGAAAAGGCTGATTAATAACATTACTCATGGAACACAAAAAACGAGCGACGAGTTCGAAAGAATAAGACAAATTTATTATTTTTTCAGAACTCCAACTCTTGGTTGATCAACAAACTTTGAATAAGTAACCCATGATAGGGCTGTCATTGCACTGTTCACAGAGCCAATGCAAATCTCTGGAGAAGATTCTTTTGTTTATCCACCTAATGAAAATGTAAGACAACTCAACCCTGCTCATTTTATTGAGGTGAGTTATGAAAATCATAATATTTTTATGGGACTAGAAGGAACCAGCCAGCAAGATCCCTTGTGATGTGCCTCAAAACGATTGCACAAGTGTTTCCACGGGTAACACCAAACACTCAAATTATTAATAGATCAAAAGATATCCAAGTTGAATCAGATTTTCTTGTAGCAAAAGAGTGTGACACAAGAGATAAAGATGAGCACCAATCCAATGGAAGAACAGAGATAAATCTCTCAAAACTAAAAACACTGAGGGGCATATTACACTGGGCCACCAAACCAAAAGGAAAGAAATTTAGAGAGCAAACAAAATAAAGGCAAAACAGCCAGATAAAGTCCCTGGACCTCAAACCCAGGAATATCAGTCCCGAAGCCTGCAAGGAAGAATCTGTTTTAAATGTGGTGGAAATATCAAGATCGGCGATAGAAATAGCCAATGCGATTTTTGCCAGAAAGCTTACCACAAAAATATCTTTGTTAGAAAAATTGACTTAAAACATTTTACCATCTGACCACAGATTTATCCTCAGGTGAAATATGAACCTACACATTTCTTATTAAGACAGTTATGCTTCTTAACGTTTTTGTCATTGGCAATTTGTTTCTAATGGTAACATTCCTAACTGTGACAAGTTATCAATTTGTATCATGTAACGGATACAATATCAGCACTTAAAGAAGGAACAGGTTGGATTGGATGAGATGTTTTATATTCTACCACTGAGTGTGCAAGCAATAATGTTATATTAAGTTGTAGCGAATCCTTCAACAGCAGCTGGAAAGTAAACACAAACAAGGCAGCTGAACAAAGTGAGATGACAGAAGCGGTCCGTTCACCCTGCTAGCTGTATCGACAGAAGCGGTCCGTTCACCCTGCTAGCTGTATCAACAGTGTCAATTGCTTAAAGGTAATCAAGTGTGCTGTGCCATGAAGGTAACTAAGTGTGTTGTTGTTTGTTTACCTTCTATCTCGCATTCTCAAACAGCCCTGTAATTGACAGTTATACCAATTTCAGAAATTGTTAGTGCATATTCACGGTGGACTTTCAAGGAGGAAGACTTTTTATGTTTATTCACTTTTTAAGTTACCTATATTTTCGTTATTTTATATCATTAAAACTTTACTTTGTTGTCAAAAAGGTCACCGAATTAATATTTGCGACTGCAGGGGTTGAGTAAGCTTCCGTTGCATTTTCAATCTATTCTTGATGCAACTGCATATGATAACATTGATAAACTTGCAAAAGGGGCTGACAAAATCCATGAAGTCTACTCACTCGCCAATGGAAACCAAAGCAGTGACAAGAACAGCAAAATTTTGCACAAATTGAGGGACTGTGCCATGCCTGTTCAAGTTTCCCCGTGAATGATTTCCACAAGCTTCATCAAGATATTGATGAGATTCTTCACGTCGTAAAGATCGGGACACATGAAAGGAGTTTAAGCAGGGGACAAAAACATGATAATCGGGCCAAATCGAAATCTAGAGTTGATACTGTCTGCTTCTATCATTCTAGAAATGGACAAAAAGCTCGACACTGCACCAAATCATCCCCTTAGGAATTTAATAACTTTAAAAACTTTAAACTGAAGCAACACTGCCTATTTCTCTACCTACAATGTAACTTTTAGCAGGGACTGATAATGTTAAAGGTTAACTTACATTATGTAAAATAAATTTTTGTTCTTGAGGGACATAGTCCAAGGATAATAAAGATATTATTATTATATTTATTAAACAAAGCTCTATGTTGATAATATTTTTTTTTTAGTATCTCAACTTCCTGTATAAGAGGAAAATTATTTGAGAAGTGTTAATTTTTATTTTGAGGGCTGTAGGGATTACATTAATCTAAGCGAGTTATTGAGATGTAATTTAATGTTATTTTATTGTTGATCTGACATTCATGGAAAAATACTGTGGTGATTTTGATTTTGTAATATTAAATAATTATATTTAATTAGATGCCTGAAGGTTGTATCAGAGGCCATGTACAATATTGCTGGCATGAGTGTAGGTTGTTACTTATGATATCGGCTGTCCTGCAAGCCATATCGATCATATGAATAAATCATCTATTATGTTGGTCCAAAAGAAGAAGACAGAAGACAAATATGTAAACATCCAAGAAAAAACAATGTAATTATACTTAAATTTATTTTATTTTGTCATATTTTCAATTGAGAATTGAACCAT
This sequence comes from Acanthosoma haemorrhoidale, assembly GCA_930367205.1. Lineage (NCBI taxonomy): Eukaryota > Metazoa > Arthropoda > Insecta > Hemiptera > Acanthosomatidae > Acanthosoma > Acanthosoma haemorrhoidale. Next base: position 154,470,443 of record OV884011.1, on the reverse strand, counting down.
CCAATGATTTAAGATTAGCTCTAAAAATCATCAATATTAATGATTTTTTGTAAAAATATAATTGTTTTCATTTTTTATAATATATTTATTAAATATTCATGTTTTTTTTTTATTTTAAATAACTTAAAAAGTCCAATTGGACAGAATAGTCGTGTTCCATTCAGGTTCATTAAGTAGTAATAAAATAACAGTACGATGTATGTTGTTTGTTATGTGCAGTATCTATAATTGATATTTTAAATGTTAATTAAACAAAGAAGACTGTTTTATCACATTCAGTTTCTTACAAAATAATAATAAAACATCACCAATGACTGAAAGCAATCGAAGTGCACAATTAAATAATAAATAACTTAATCGCAACAATAGAAAGAAATCTCACCAATGATTGCTAAAACATCATTATTGATAAACAATTAAACACTCAGGATATAAGTGCCAATATTTGCAAGAAACTTGTTATTTCACCAAACGTGATGCATTTTCCCAACCAAGCCTAATTCTTCTCATTTAATATATTAAATTATTAGTGAAATATTAAAAAATAGGATAGTTCTGGCAAAAGGAATAATTGTTTATTTTCACAAATTGATTTAAAAGTAATATACAAATAAGTACGTAAGTTGATAAATTAACATTATTAAAAAACTTAAGTTAAAATGTACCTTAATTATTAAACACGCGTTACTGGCCAGTGGTTCTTTGTGGAGTTCTTCCTTTGTTTGGTGCATAGCCTGGTCCGGATCATCTTCCTTTGTTGTCGCGCCGGGTGAAAGTGAAAAGGGTTGCTACCTCGTGGTGATCATGATCAGGTCTCCTGGGTCTTCTCAGTCGGGCCGTCAGTGAAAGAGTGACCTTGTGGCCTCGTTCCTTCTCCTCCTATCTTTTCGCTGCCATCTTGATCTCTTGACCTCTTTGGTTGTTCAATCCTCTTTGGCTCATATATGATTACTTTTCTTGTTTTGAAGTTATTAAAATAAAATATTTATATTTAATTATTGATATTATTTTTATTATAAATATTAATGGTAGACACAACGCAACGAATAGTGTTTAAACATTCATGAATCGTGATCCACAGTTCATATTTTGTTCATGTACGCTCGCTAATTTCGAATTTATCTCAAAAACACCATCAAAAATCACAACATTAAAATATCACAACAATATATAACTGAAGTTGAAGATAAGAAACTAAAACTTAATGGTTCATTTACTGAAAGTCTCAAAGTTTATTTTAAAATAAATTTTATAAAGTAAAAACTGAAAAGCTATTTATGTACAAAATCGTGAAACATTATTATTATAAATTTAAAATCAGAATATTGTAATTAAAGTATCAAAATATGCTCGCACACCAAACTAGATGCAATTTTCTTGGTTGTTTTGCCCTTGGACTAATCATTTATGTCCCAATAAATAAAATTGTTGTACTTTATAACTTTTACTGATAATATATTTAAATATTAATTCTTTTAACTTATATGTGATTGTTTTCTCTTCAAGTCGCAGCGCCATTTTATTGTAACAACAAATCGTTGAAACATTGCAGAGTTAATGTGGAAATATTGTAATAATTCTTCTCATTTAGAAAATTATTATTATTATTATTATTAGAATGAATTTAAAAAGGAAAATCCTGTAAAAAAACCAGGTATACTGGAAAGACCCAATCCAGTGGGAAGGCATTGGTCATAAAGGGCAGGTATTCAAGATTCTTGAGGACACTGGGGCAGCTAAGTGGTTATAGAAGAGGAGCCTCAGCTTCTTCTCTGTTTTTGTGGCCATTTTATGAAAAAACACAACAAATATGCCTCAAGTCTTACCGGCTCTTACACTTGCTTACATCTCAATCTATGACTGCACCTTGAGCTGATGATATACAAGAGTGTACTCAGGCCGGCTCTGCTGAACAGTGCACCACTTTATAGTCATTTGATGGAAGCGACAGCCAAGCGGCTCCAATGATTTCAAAACAGCATCCACATGAAAGTGGTCCAACAGTTCATTCCAGCAGCGGAGAAATCCTGAAGAGTATCAAGACTTTGAATTGCCTACGGTGGATAAATTCATTCACCGTAAACATATTAAATAGTTCGACTTGCTGCAATTCCTAACCAACTCCATATTCGACACAATAGCCTCATCTCTGTTCCCTCATCAATGGTAGCAGGCAGTCGAAGCTACTAACACACTAGGCTTAAGTTAGTTTAACATCTCTCTTTCTGTAATCCGAATGTAAGCCTTATCACCAGGCCCTGTTGCGTAGTGTACATTATTTTAACCATAATCCAATTTTGGTTAATTTGTTAGAACTGCTCAAAATGCATGTTAGCATTGCAGTACAAGGAGCCCACTTCAGCTCAATAAATATTATTTTGAATATATTTATTTTTTAATAAATAAAGGTTAGGGGGGAGGGGGGAACCTCATCCTCTCTTATCTGAGTCAGCAGCTATGCGGTGGAGAACGGACAGGGAGGAGAGAGTCCAACTCACATGAGAACCCGATAGACAATGACATTCAAGTATTGAAGACAACAACCAACAGCTCAGAATATTCTTATTATATTTTTAGGTATTTATTATTTTTATAATGATTTATAATTACAAAACATTTAAAGAACAATTTTATAAATATGCACAAAGAATCATTACAAACACTGAGATGTCTCATATTAAATTTTCAAATAAACTGTTATGCTTTACAAATTCCTTTCTTCCTTGCCTTTATAAATAAAATACTACATCGTAAATAATAGGAATCACGACAGCATATTATCAATAATGAATATAAATACCAAATAGGAATTTCATAGCATCCTTTAAACAATTGTCCATTTATTAATCCCGAGTGCAAATTTGAACTGGCCTTTTACATGTAACTGACCGCCGTTCTCTGTCAGGCTTGCATATTCTTTAAAATACAATGTGCCACCAAACCCTCCCTCCCCTAATACATAGAATCCCATTATATTAAAAAGCATATTAGGTAAAAATGATAAAAACAATTATTCTAAATGTGGAATGAACTAACCTGTGCTTCAAAATTCCCCTTTGCAGAGTCATTCTTACATTCAGGAATTATTTTGCTCAATTTTATGATCCAGTTATTTATTTTATCTCGCCTTCTTCTCTCCACCTCATTGTGGGTTGCTCTTTTCCTGTCATCTCTCTGCAATGTGAAAAGAAATAATGAATAACGAGTGCGATGCTGTCCTGAATTGGTCAATTCCTTTGTTTTGATGAATGATTAACGGGTGCAACAAAGTTATTTGGAAAAAAAAAAAATGCTAGTTATTTCCTTTGTGCTTGAACATTTACTCAGACTGGTATTCTGTTAAAATATTTTAATTTGTTTTTCTGAATTCCCCTTTTAAGTGGTCTCTATAATTGGATTAAAGCTATGCTAGGGCAGCAATTTTAAAACCTTTATTTAATTTTATAAAGAGCAAAAACTGATTGAATTTGTTTTCTAGCAAAATAATTTTCAAAATTTAAAGATTAAAGTATTATATCAAAATAATACCAATGTTACAAACTTATTCCAGTAATCTAGAAAGTTTCAAATTAAATGGTAAAGTAATCAGTAGTAAATTTAGTTATTTAACTTTTTAACAAAAACATGGTTGGACATAAAAAGACATATTCCATTTGCATTATTATCCTTACAGATCATTCATGGACTAGACGCCAGCCACTCTGCGGCCCTCATTTAACAATATAATTGAAAATCCTAAGTTCAACATTTATAGGTAAGTAATGATTTGTAAGACTACATCGATTAAGCGCTAAATAAAAATAAAAATACAAAATTTTCAATTCGACAATAGACAACATACCCTGCACACAGTAGGCCTGCTGTTCTCCTCATGAACCCTGGATATGATGGTTTTTTGAGCAGTCGTGTTTATTGGTACTACTTTTTGTGGAGATCCAAGAACGAAAATTCCTGATTCGGCAGAATAGAATAAAATTAATTACTAATTACATAGTAGAAAAATGTAAAAAAAAAAATTGATTACCTTCATTGGCGAGAGAAATCACTGAAACAAGAACCAAAACGAAGCACATTTTTAATTTAATGTTAATTTCTACAAAATATATTAAAACAAAATAATTTTACTTACCACCATTCATAGGATAATTATAAATGGCTTGAACGGAATGATGGCCAGAATCGGTGGTGATGGTCGCCGTGGTTTCAGCAATATCCGGTGTCAATGTCTCGGCTACAGCATCGGACATCTGCATCACTCGATAGGTAACTGAGAACACAACAAAATATTTGATAACTGTTGATAATGCAAACATTATAACAGATTATACAGTAGTGATAAGATATCATAGTCAGTATCAACTAAATATGATGCACTTGCATCCCTCCAATAGTCTCAGCGGTGGCCAGTGGATGAAATAAAGTATGGTAACAGACGTTGCTCAAGTGGAAATTCAGTTATTAACAGTAAAGAATCTTCTTTCGTCTAACTGTCTGTTCATAATACAACAACGATTGCAAAGATATGAAATTTTAAACGAATAATCAACAATGCCTCAGATTATAGTGGTTAGATGTTGGTGAAAAATTGAAAGGAAAAGTATTTATAAATATGGAATACATAATGTCTTATTAATTATTAGTGGTGGTACGTAATCCACAATAAGAAGATCGAGAGGCTTATAGAAGTTGCAGTCCCAGCCCTGTTAATATCTTTTTAGTTTGGTCAATAATTATTAAAATATCAGAATTATGTAGGCAAATTAATTTTTAATAATGTTAAATTTTCATCAAATTTATTTATGGATTTTGACATACCATGAATGTTTGTATCAGGAGGTTCTTACATGAGGTGTGTTTAACATATCTTAACGGGCTCAAGACCAAAATCTAACATCATTTATTAACTTAAGCGGATGTAAAACTGATTCTCATTCTATCATCGGATTTGAATCTAGACCTTTTCTAACTTAGTGCAATTACTCTAGCCAGTATTAATGAATTTCAATTATAATTTGTAAATCAATAGCTTTCTTTAATCATTAAAAATGTTGGCTATTATTATATGTTTTAATATATTATTATTATTATATGTTATTATACTATAATAATCTATTCATTTATAAAAGTAACCCAACTTTTTAAAAAAATATTTACAGCAAGAACGGGTTTATAATAAATGGATTAAAAGTAAGAACAATGCTAACATACAGCTAAGATTATTTCTATTGACATTCCGACAATGAGCAATACTATATTTAAAAATTCAATTCGACTAAGAAAATCTAATCAAACCTTGCATAATATATGTCGTTATTATATATATGTATATTACTAAATCTCTTAGCTTATTATCCAATTGCAATTTTTTATATTCTTATGTATGTGATAGATTAGATAAGAAAAATAATTTATGATATTTTTTAAGAATTATAAATAGCAATACACAAACAATATTATACAGTCAATATCATTAGAATCAGAAGTAAATATTGATGACATTTTTGAATTTCAGTACTTATGTATTCATACCACAGCATTTTATATTTTACTCAACTATGATGAAACTTTGACTAAAAGACAACAAAGGTTTTTACAAAGGTGTTGGTTACTTACTTACTAAATCATAGGGCACAAAGAATCATAGTTGAAATATTTATTATTCTTACTAAAATTGATGCAGATGAATTCATTAAAGTAAAAACAGATTGGGATGCTGTCGGCATAAAATACATAATACTTATGTTAGCTAAATAATAAGTTGCAAATGAACTGAGCTGTTCAGTTGCCAAAGTAATTCAAAACAAAGAAAAAAATATGATCAATTAAAATTATCTACATTTATTTATTTAATTTCATAACTAATGCTAGAGAATAATACATTTCATAATATGACTTTTAAGTTTAAATTAATTTTATAAAATTGTACTAATAATATAGCTATATTTAACCACTCCTGTAACTCTAAGTGATTAGCAGAAATATTAATAGGGTATTTTATCATACCTCCATCTTCACGAAATTCATATTGGACATCATGAGCGTCTGTAGTGTCAATGTTGGTGTCCAAAAGAGAAGACGGGATCTCCACTTCTTGATCTTCCCCTGGTAGGGACGTGTCATCTTCCACTGTCATACTTAAGTCAGGTGTTAGTATATCTTCATCGGTTTTCATTCTTTTTATTTTACTGAAATTATTTTATTTAAAAAAAACCCTGATTTAAGTAAACATTTAGAAGTATTTTTACTAATCATAAATAGATTCTTGTCAATAATTGAGAAAAAGTACAACACAGCAGAAGACAATTAATGAATTTTAAAATAAATCAAATCTTTTATGAAATTCCAGATCATCAAACAGTCAATTTAACAATAGATTTGCATAAATCAGTGCATGACCTCAAATTAGAGGTGTCAATACAGTTATTACTAGTTTAAATATGTTTTAGTATTATTGATAGTTAAAATATCTATTATCTGCTCTCTAAAATTTTAATAGAAAAGAGATAGTCGTACACATTTGAGGCTAACTGACAATCCCCTAACATAATAGGATTCTAAGGGAACATACAAAATGTCAGTTTCTAGTGTATGAGGCAAATGAAATAATAATCTTTGATGATATCATTTTTATTCAAAATAACTTCCCTTAGCTTCAAAACATTTCCCCAAACGCCGAATAAAGTTTTCTTCTAAGAAACTTTTGGCTTTGAATCAAAAAATTCAAAGAAATGAAAATTTTACCTCATTATTATTTTGGAATATTTTTTTTTATAAATGGGTCAAACGCTCTGAAAAAATTATAGTCAGTAGGCGATAACTCAGGTGAATATGGTAAAACTTCTATTTTCAGATCACGCAATTTTTTTTAAAGTTAACTGATATAAGCATTTGGTCGGGCATTGTCATGAACAAGTACAGGTACTCTCCTGTTGACAAGGGCTGGGTTGGAACTTGTTCGATAAGATTTGTCTAATTCTAAACAGTAAGAGGCCCCTGTAATAGTCTCACCAGTTTTTAATTTTAATAAATAAATCTGACATTCCCTCCGTTAAAAACCAATAGCCAAGACTACTCGGCTGTCTATTATCTTTATTATTCACTACCAAAATTTACAATCTTAAGAGCTGACATGTTCCTATGTGTACAAGGGAAATATAAAAGTTTAGCAGTGGTACTCAAGGCAGTTTCTAAATGGAAACAAGTTGGCACAAACTGAGCCAGCTAGTAAGCAGCCTGGGACCTACCACAGTCCCTGTCAGTAAATATTTACTATAGCTATCAATTATTAGTAACAATGGGAATTACATGACAATAAATTGTCTTTACACTCATACTGATTTATTATTGAATGCCCTAGTGAGGATGTTAGGACATGGCTACATAGCTGTACACTAAAGGGCAATAGTTAGTAAACAAACATGTGCTAAGATGTAAACTACATTAAATGGACAATTAGCTGAGAAAATAATAAAACTATTGTAAAGGCTTAGGAGTAGCCGTTATTATTCACTGAAATACAACTAGTGCAGATAACTGACTAATTACCTGATGTCCAGAGGGTCTTCTTCAGGATCCATTGAAGGCAATCTTCAACTAAACAATATTAGAGTATGTCCCACAAGAATATCGAGGGACGGGGAGGCTCATGTGAGCAGGGCAGTACTGGGTCGTGTCAAACAACAACCTCCCCTTTATTTTTGTATTTAGTAAATGATGTTCCAACTAAATTCAGAGCAGTTTAAAACTGCAGCTCGTCTATATCACCATGACCAATTATGGATCTTTTAAACTTCACTCTTTTAAGTTAACTCAATTAAGAAGAATTGCCAAAAGTGATAATTATTCCGTCAGAGAGGTTACCTTCTGTTCACTCAAGAGGTCATTATCAAGTTTGGAAACGGTCTTGAAGTCAAGCGCAATTTTATCTGCTAAGATATTATATAATATTACTTTTTTGTATTGTTTATAGAGAATATTAAATATTTTGAAAGTAAATTAAGTTCCCTTGGTGTAATGTGCTAACAGGAAGGCTTAGGATGTGTCAGTGAACGAGGGGATCCCTTGAGCGAGACCTCTATGAACTGGTCTTCCCTATTTTTGCTGTGTTTCTACCAAAGGCCCATCAGTAAATCAAGGAAGAACAGGATAAAGGATAAAGCTAAGACTCAAGGACAAATGTAGTACAAATAATAAAGGAAATAAGGAAGGAGAGATGAATGACTCGACTGAATAAGCTCATCCCCACCCCTCCTTGCCAGCTACAACTGCTTACATGACGTGTTTACAACTCAGCTAGAACCTAGCAAAGGTTACACTTAGTGTATCTTACATTTCGCCTTCACGATGTTAGATCTATTTACAATCTTCAGTAAAGGAGGTATCGTCCTTTGGTATTTCCAGAGTACCAGCCAGATATTTACACCTTCGGTCAATGCTTTAATCAAATCTGTCATATTACAGGTAATTTCTGCTCATTTCCCTATACTCTTCCTATCTTTCATAGTCATCAGACGTTATTCCTATCACCCCTTCAATAGTTTAGAATTTCCTCCTGGTCGACATTCCTTCCTACATCTATTTAGCCTCGCCTGTCACCAATAGCCAGTTATATAACACTATTGATCCATATGTTCCAGGAAAGAACTGGTGTTAACACTTTTGACAACAACTCCCTAACACTCAAGTACAAGTTGGACAATGAATTTGAGTTGGTTTTTGTTGTCGCATACCAGAAAATCCTGCAGCTATCCTATGTGGATAAGTTTTTAGATGACATTCATCTTGAATTCAGGGACAAATACAAAGATGACCTTCAGAACAACCAGTATTTTGTTGTTAGTATCTTTGCTTTTAATAGCATGCGAATCAGATAAATTTGTTTTATTGAATTTGTTAAAGATTCGATTTTTCAGGATTTTGAGTTCCAAAGAGATTTTAAGGAGGTTCTTAGAGCATGTGAAGAATGGGGCAGAACACAAGCTCTCATTCCTAAACACATGAGATCTTTTGAAGAATCTTTCAAGTCAAAAAAGACCGTTTCTTCAATGATTGAAAGGAGGGGTGATGACAAAGAAAATAAGAAAAAAGGTGTGTTAATATTTAGGTTGAGTGTACCCTGACGTTTAGGAGCACTTTACTAAACTATTCCCGTTTCTAGTCACTGCCCTTCTGTATGTTTGTTGAATGATGGAGTGCATTACCCAATCTTTAAGCAGTATGAAACTTAAATTTTGCTTCATTCGTTCATAAGATTCATCAATGTAAACATTTAACAAAATAATTTAGATAAATCAAATATTATTGTTTTTTATTTATATTTTGTTGTTGATAGAGAAAGTGACTGTGAGTAAAACTTTTTGTGACTTGCATTTATTATAAGTTAATATGAATTCATGACTTCAATAGTTGCTTATTCATTGTTAGTGGAGTTATACTTTATCACTAACTTTGATATAATATGAGACGTTTATTTTCAAAACCAGCTCGATCCATTTTCAGAAATTTTACAGGAGAGACAAAAGTTGACCCCAATTTACATAAAAAATATAATATTACTGACAATGAAAACAATCGTGAACCTCAGTTTTTTTTCCAAAAGCGCCTAAAACATTTACCCAAATTCAAATCCTTGGTTCGGGGTTTGTTTTTTGTAAGTCTCTTAGTAAAATTTCTGGAAATGGTTTTGGAACTAAACGCCTCATATATCCTGTTCAGAACAATTGTTTATTTAATTGTTTAACCTTTTAGACTTTATGTAATGAGAATATGTGTAAATTACTTTACCTGGATAAATAATTTTAAAAAAAACAATTGTTTTCAAACATGAATTCAATGTGTTCATCTGCAAATGTTTTCATTTTTTATTTATTTTTAATGTAGGTGTTAAAGATGCTTTGGTTTTACCAACAAAAAACAACTAAAAATACTAATACTTACTTTACGTTTAACTCTGGTTTATTTACAGATACTGTACATATACACAAAACGCATATCTAAAGACCTTTAAATTAATCTGATTAAACAAAATAGTAGAGCTATGCTTTATATTTACAACCTAATTTATATACAAACCTATCGAATAACGTCACAATAAATAGAATTACCACTATTAACCAAAAAACAAGTAAAAACACTGTAGATAAAATGCATTCTTTATCGGGACTAGTCAACTGACCTGTAGATTATTGAGACGTATTTGGTACCTGGTTGTTGTATGTGGATGGATGGCTAATGTTAGCCTGTTGGATCCGTAGGACTTGGTCTCTGTAGACGGTGAATCAACAACCGTTATGAAACTATTGTCTTTTAACCAATCACTTTCCGGTAACTGCTACTCAGTAATGGGTTAACTGTCAATAATGTTTTGCATTAGACATCTGGCGAGAGGGAAGGGGGTACAGGGGTACCAACAACAGCACTAACACAAACATCACTTATAATTCTGATGGGAAATATTTGTAAAACATTCATTAGAGGAAGAGCTGGTTTGAGAGTCTAAGCTGCCTGGTCTTACACTTTTTCTTATCTAATAATTATTTTAAAATACTAGCCGAATCAGAAACCACTATGAAAAAATATATATAATAAACCCACTGAATAATAATAAGCCTAGTTAATTACAAAAAACAAAATCATTTTTCACAATTAAATATTCAACTGGTCGAACTCTTATGCTGTGAATTATTACCGTTAAAACTACTGCTGCCTTGTGTATTAGTGGATTTATTTCTGTATAAGGCGCTTACACATTACACAAAAGATATTTTAATTACTTATGAAATTGATGAATAATATTTGATTTTTAAGATGAATTCAGTGTTTAAGATGCACCCTAATTTTCAAATTGGTTTTTTTCATTAAAAATTTCATTAAAGTAAATTTCATTAAAAAAAAAAAAAAAAAAGCATCTTATACAGCATCAAATTCTGGGTACTTAAAACTTTGTGCTATGCTTTAGTTAAAATAGTGCAAGAAGAGCCTAAAGTGAAAAAAGAAGCAGTAACTGTTGTGGAAAATGGTAACGCGACAGCAGATGACATAATATTGCAAAATAGAGCAAAGCTTGCACAAAAAATGGGATCTCCAACTCAGAAGAAATCTAAACCGTAAGTTTTTGTCATAATTTGTTCAACCTTTTATTTTTTTTATAAGTACGTTAAAAAAAATAGTCTTTGTATTTTAGCAAAAGCCCTAAACCAACCAAAGAAGGGAAGAAACCGAGAGTTTGGGATCTTGGAGGTACATCCAAAGATCTTCCGGATCTAGAACGAACAGTAAAGCCTGTCGACGGTACTCAAGTTGTGAAGACTATGTGTGATGCTTCAGTGAGTATGTTTCTTCCATTCAGTGTGTTGTTTTTTTTCTTAACACTTATAAGGTGACTATAATATTTCCTCTTTTTTTTTTAATATATTATTTTACCATGTTTAATCACTTTAAACATAGTTATCAATAACCTTCTGTTATTGTTGTTAATTTTGATTGGGGATAGTAGGTATTCATTTTTCATGATCCTGGTGAGAACATAGTACCTGAGGGATGTAAGCTACCCTGCCCAAATAAGCTCCTATATTATGACCCAATCATGTCAATACATTTTAAGACAATAATTATATAACCTGTTATTATTTATTGTTATTCTTTATCAGTTTCACATTTGTTTGTTTGTTGTTATTATAGATTGTTGGACAAATGGTTGGCGGAATAAGAGATTTGGAAGTGGACAGTGATTCAGATTCCTACGATGATGAGGAAGGAGGAGAAACTGAACAGACCAATAGCAGGAAGCAACAGACAAAATCTACGGGCGTATTTTCCTTTTTTAAGTGAGTAATTAATCATCAATTGTCAGGATAATTATGTCATTTCCTGCATATTTGTAAATGTACACCTTGCTTGATTCTATTAAACTCCTTTGAACTTGACATTAATAGATTATACATTATCTGTGACGGTCAATTTTACCTAAACAAAATCACTTTTTTTCCAAATCAAATTATAGTTTGCTATAATGAAAGAGTTATCACTGGAATTAATTCAGTATACTTCAAAATGTCAAATAATCACTATTATTTATTCAAGTACAAAAGGATTTTTGTATTTGAAGCAGATTATCATTCAAAGTTTTTGACCTCCCTAAACATTTTGAAAAAGTGGAGAAGTCTGATTTTGATCCTGAATTCTTCATTTGGTTCCGAGCACCTCATCAACCATAGTTTACCTTTTAATCTTAAAGTTGTCCTAAAAGCTTAACTCGACATTTTGTTCAACTGTGATGGTGTGTATTGCTTCTCTTAGGGGACTGGTAGGCTCAAAGAATCTTACACAAAAGGATATGGAGCCCGTTCTGGAAAAACTCAAGGATCACTTGATAACTAAAAATGTTGCCTCAGATATCGCTAGTAAATTGTGCGATTCAGTTGCCGCTAAATTGGAAGGAAAGGTAAATTTTATTCGCTGAAAAATTTTTTTATTGCCTAACTTCAACTTATGAATAATAACTTAAACAAATACTTACATTTGAGTATTAATGATACAACTGCCTTAGGTATTGGGAACATTTGATAGCATTGCTCGTGTAGTCAAATCTACTATGACAGAATCTCTAGTTCAGATCCTGAGCCCAACAAGGCGTGTGGACATCCTCCGAGATGCCCTTGAAGCCAAGAGAGCAGGAAAACCTTTTGTTATGGTATTCTGCGGTGTAAATGGTGTCGGCAAATCCACTAATCTTGCAAAGGTATATTATAATATAATATTTAGAGATACTTTTTTCGAATAATTTTTATCTATCAATTCAATGTTAGATTTGTTTTTGGCTGATTGAAAACAAACTTCGGGTGATGATAGCAGCATGTGATACATTCCGAGCAGGTGCTGTAGAGCAGTTACGAACTCATGTCCGCAGTCTCAACAATCTCCATCCTCCTGTGAACGACATGCCGCAAGTCCAGTTGTATGAAAAAGGATACAGTAAGTTCATTATAATTGTGTACTCTTAATATTAAAATGCTAGGTTATAAACCAGGTTAACCACAAACATTAACTGGTGTAGGCTTTGCCCTTGAAATTTTTATTTTATTATTAAAATAACAGGTCAGTGTTATGAATTAATTTACATTTTTACTTGTTAATGAAGTAATGTCGGCGATCTTGTTTTTCACAATTTAGTTACCTTAGCCCTTTCACTTACTTTTGTATGTTTTACTTAACTTTGCATTGATCACAAATTGAATAGAGTAAAAATTTTATATAATGCTCCCGTTTATAACGATTCTCCGAATATAACACTCTTTTTCTTAGGCTCCAGTCCCAGTGAGGAATTTTCCAATGAAAGTTTATTCATTATAACACTCCAATTTGCCATTTATATTGCTCTGATAGAAGGATTAAACACATTTTTGCTAGCAACATTTTTATTTTTTAAAGTAGGCATTTAAATTAAATTTGTGTTCATAAAATCAAATTAAGTCCAAGAAAGAAACAGAATGATGACCTGATCTAATGGATTCTAGAAAAATAATTTCTATGAATTTTCTCTCTCCCTTATAAAGTGTTTCCATGAATTTGATTAGCGTGTGTGTTTACAATATCAAATGCATTTTCCTTTCAGTACTCTATCTTCCTAGGTCCTGTTAACATAACATAAAGTGTAGTGAATATCATTTTCAATGAAAGAAAAATATGAATTAATAAAAGAGTTCGATCTAAATTGAATGATTTTGCTGCATCGAAGAAGATAACTGCTTCAATTTAACTTAGGATATTAAAAAAAAAAAATTGAATTTGTTTCGGCTCATGAAGGAACCACAGCAAAACATGAAGATCTGGGAACTGGAATAAGTGGCTCAATTTTACAAGAAAGGGCTTGGAAATTGGCAAGCTCCTTGGGGATAACAGACAACCACTTCAACTGGGTGACTTAACCAAGGTTTAAGAGCAGGCACTCGATCATTTATAAACAAATTTGTGATAAGTCAAAGTCAGTGAGTCATGTTCAACAAAAAAGAATGGATAAATATTTTAAGCCGGAGCCATCTAAAAAGCGATATAATGTATTTAATTAGTTAATTGTATGTAAATTAATAGATAAATATTTTTTTTATTCTTTATACATATGTTCCTGTTTATATATTTTTTCAATTCTACATTTGTCTATCTATTTACTGCTATTTTCCATTTTTAGCCGTGTTATTTATTCCCGGTAATAATGCTTTCTGGCTATAGCCCTATTTTCTTTGATCCCTAGAAGAGCGTTATAACAAATTTTACTGTATATTACTACTTAGTTGCGTCAAGTCAACATATTTAAATGTTTCAAAATTTCCAAATAATTTATTAATAAATGATTCTTAAACTGTTTATTGTTAATCCTGTAATCAGATCAAGAGGAGCTTGCGTGTTTTACCAAGCTAAACAAACTCTTTAAAGTCGAACAAATTATAGGAGTAAGTTCTTCCTGTTTTAATACTGGATGAATAATTACAGCTTGTAATAAGTAGTAAACTCTTAATCATATTTTTGACATTTGTTTTGTTAGAAAAGGATGGAGCAAGCCTTGCGAGGGAAGCAATTGGTAAAGCTCGAGAGCAGAAAGTGGACGTGGTCCTCGTGGATACCGCAGGTAGAATGCAAGACAATGAACCCCTCATGCGAGAACTTGCAAAGGTAACTATTATCATAAGTCATAGGTTAGTTTACAATATTTCACTAATCAATTTAATTAATAATAAAAGGTTATCTTCATAAAATCTAAATATTTTTTAAAATGATGTTTATATTTTCATAAATTCTTAACCTCAACAATATATATCATTTTATTTTAATTTATGAATTTGCTATATGTTACTCAAGCTGTTTTTATGCCCAATGTTTATACTTTGAAAATTTATTTTATTTTGTTCCTAATTTCCTGAAGCACTGATTTCAGATTTTAGGCTTCAATAGGCTTAGGAGCTATATGATCTGTACTTTTTAGTAATAACACAAAAGTGATTTTGACAATGGATTCAAATTAAAATAAAATTTACTCTTATTGTCAACTAATTATTAATTAATGTGTAAAATATCAAACTGAGTTCATAGTTAGTGGTGATATAAAATATTTCATTAATAGCGTCATTCTTATTTTTGATGAGTTAGACTTTAAAGGTAACAGGAAGTTTTCTAGGAAAGTAGGCACTCTTCTTTTGGTTTAATACTAATTTTTGCCTATCAACCTACAGCTGATCAAGGTGAATGAACCCGACCTGGTCCTGTTTGTGGGGGAGGCGCTCGTTGGCAACGAAGCAGTCGACCAGCTAGCCAAGTTCAACCAGTCTCTTGCGGACTATTCAGAGTCCACCAAACCACACCTCATAGATGGAATAGTCCTCACCAAGTTCGATACGATCGACGATAAGGTTAACATTTAGTTATATCTAGTCTGCCTTACATTATAGGACTGCATTAGTATTTGTATTGTGTTTCATTTAAATGTTCAGGTTGGAGCAGCTATCTCCATGACATACATGACTGGGCAGCCGATCCTCTTCGTTGGGACGGGCCAGACCTACACAGACTTGAAATCGCTCAACTCTAAAGCAGTCGTTCATGCGTTAATGAAGTAATAAAATGTTACAGTGCCTTTAAAAATAAAATCGCCACAGTTTTTAACATCATAAATTCACAATGTAAAACAAAAAATGATGAAGAAATATAAATAATTTTAGTGTGGCCTTTTATTTTATGTTTGTATTATTATTTTTTTTGGTGTGCTCAGGAAGAAAGTAACGAGAATGATCAATGATTATTTATATATGAAGTAAATCAAAAGTATTATTTCAACTTTTTATTTTAATGTTTTTGTTATATTTTTATGGTCATTGTTGATGATTTACATTTGGATTAAAATTATGTTTATTTTTCACTTTTGTTTATTTTTTTCTTTACCATAATATTGCATTTTAACACGTTGGCTGTCTCTGCCATTCAAGGGTCTACTGCTCAACTGCCGAGGGGGCGGCTTGGACTTTGAGGCGGGTAGAGGTAAATACCCAATCTTTGTCTGAGGTTATTCTCGGTGGTATTGTCATTACGTCTGACACTAGTCAGTGAACTCATTAAATTAGTTTTTGTTTAATTATTTCAATGGCTATCCATTAGCTCTTGTGGTCGTAGTAATAGCAAATATAGGGTAAAAAATGGGAATCAAATCTCCCCATACTTAGGAGTTTGTTTATGTAGGTTTAAAGCCCTCATTCCCTCCAACCTAGGACAGGTCATTTGTAGGTTACCAGTATTTTACAAGGACAGTTGTTCTTCGTGGATTTTGTGGTTGCGTCACAATTTAAAATAATTCTCTTGGGTAGAAATCCAGCTACCCAGGGTCCATTTTTCATAGAATTCGAAAAGATTGGCAATATCAAGGTTAATTATTAATTAAGGTGTAAAACAACCATAAATAAAATAAAATAATTTTATGAGAAAAACATAAATTCCATTTAATTATTAACGAAAGAAAACAGATAGCGACAGGACCAGGATTCAAACCCACAACTTTCTAATCTCTGGCCAAATTCTGTGTCAAACAGCCAGGCCAATAATCTGTTTAGTGGGTCTCTCCTGAATATTTAATACAATCAATAAATATACTTATTGGGATTAATATTTTAAACAATGAAAAAAATTAATAATTTGAAAATCAAAAAATAAATAAAAATTAAATGTCTTAAATAGAACAGCAGGCTTGAGTCTTAGCTAGATTAATTGGCCAAAATGGAAGGGGGCTGCCCCTAAAGATAATTGCGGACGATCATAGTAGCTTTTTGTATGTGTTACGATATTGGGAGTGTTCGCAGTTTTAAATTAATTAAGTTATTCTTGATGAATCATGGTGCTCCCAGTGCTGACTGGTAGAGTATTTTATTCTGAAGTGTTTGAAGCCTTGCCCTGATTGACTTGCCTAGTGCAGTACCATACAGGACAGGCATAAGTGAGTATTAGGAAGATGATGTCGTACAAGTATATTTTAGTGATGTGTGTCTGTCGATGAGTGTTGTGTACGTTGTCTTCAGTTTTCAGGTTAGTCATGTGTCTAGATATACAGCACAGTAGTGAGCACTTGGATCCTTTATGTTACAATTGATCGGTGTATCAATTTCTATATTTATTAATATAATATAATGGTATTAAAACCCACCGAGGTCCTGAAAAAATAAAAAAAATATTCACAGTACAAAGATATTTTTGGCAACACTGGATATGAACATGTTTGAAAAAGTTGAAATTCCCTAATCATTAATTATTGAATGGCTTTTATTTATTTTTTATGGTTATCATTTTTAGCAACGGGGCAAGTAATGGAACATTTCTCATAAAATATCATACCTTCAAGTTAAATATGAGCTATGCAAAAGTTGGCAATACGTTAACATTGATGACCATTTTTGCAAAATCATAAGGGGTTTTATTTACACGGCTATCTGGAAATAAGACAAATATCAATGATGGCTGGAACTAACCCAACTAAGAAAAATAGTAGAAAAAATTAAATAAAATAAACACAAAGTTAGTGAAGTACTTTAATGCCAATTGTTATATTATACATAATAGATACAGCAAAAAATATAATAATTAAGTACATAAAAATTCAAAATTGGCAAAAGGGCACTTATGAAGCTTTTGTTAGCGTTCACCCAGCCTTGATATCACATAATTATTACTGCATATTAAACATGAAAGTATCTTTAATAAAGGAATGTTCCGGTGTGTTTTCTTTTATGCTACATAAGTAAAAAACTAAAACTAAAAACAGAAATGGCAAATTTGATTATAGTTTTGAACAATAGATCAAAGACCTCCAAAATAACAAAATATTTATAATCGGTGTGTATAATTTACAATTTAAAAATAACTATGACATTCAAGCAAAGTAATATTCATGAATTTAATGGTAATTAACCATGATATTATCAATGTTATTAAACATATAGATACAGAACAAATTCTATTTTACATTAATAGAAACTATTAGAGCAACAACTTTATAATTTAAATCAAGAAGTATAATATTATTGTTTGTAGTAGAAGTAGTAGTACTCAAATAAATAAATATATCATCTGGACTTTTCATGGTAAAGATAAATGAAAGTTGTTCAAGTTCTATTTTGCAATTTGTCAAGTCAAACGCTCGGGTTACTACAGATGCTTCACTTTGGATCACACCAGCACTTATCGTTTTTTCGTTCCATTTTATAACTTATTACGATAGACGATATTTATTTATTTGTATTATGGGAATATTACAAATACTCCACTTATGTGTTATGGAAGAAGGAACGGTGAAGTTTGGGAGAGTTATAAATTGTAAAAAACCTCTCAGTGGGTTCTAGGTTAATTTAATTTGTCATATCATTATTTTCTTCCAATGACTACTTTTGAAAAAGGATTGATCACGACTGGCAGCCAAAGTCAGACCAACAAGACATCTGAGCTTAAAGCGATAGTAACTATTATCACCTCGTAAAACTGTTTACACTAAATTAAAATTGAAGAGGAAACAAAACAATACCTAACTGGTACAAGTGAATTCTATGGGCAACCTGTTTTAGGGGCTGTACTTATTAGTGGTGAGAGGAGACTCCTCCAAGTCACGTCAGTTCATTGGCCAATCACTTCTAACATCGGATAACACCATTTCACTTCTCTTTTTTTCTGTAAATAATTAAGGTGACCTCCTGTGAGGTTTACATCAGTTATAATTTGAGGTGCGATTTGAAATAAAATATGAAAATTAAAACATTATACATTAGTTATTGATGAAGAAACAGCTATAGCATTGGAAGTTAAATCACAATATAAAATATGAGACATTTTTGTAAATAAAATATATTTTATAAACCTTGTAAGTAACTTTATGCTGTTAATAACCTGGTTGAAGGATAAGTGCACCCGTAGAACTCACTTGTAAAAAAGAAACTAATGATCGTAAAAATTTGTTAATAATAATCGAAAAGACTATTTAAATATAATAATATAACAAAATACCATAAAAATATCAATCTTAGCTATGAAAACAACAAAACGATTTAAGTACATACTTGATCTTGAAGTATAACTTTTTTCCTTATTTTTTTTGTTAAGAGTTGAAAGGTATGAAAATAGAAAAAGCCTTAAAAACAGGCTTTGCATGATTGTTATAAAATATTGGATTACTTAAAAATAATACATACAAAGTTTATTATTAGTTACAAAAAAACAATTAAAAATATAAAACTTCACAATTGGAATGGATTAAATGGAACGGTTAGTTTTATATGGTACTTATGTATTATTCGGACCTAAAGTACAACTCATTTACAAAGAAAAGGTTATTAGTTCTGGGGTTTTAATATTAAATTGTTATATTTAGCAGTTAAGAAATAAAATGAACCTGACCCCTTAGCGAAATATATGCCATCATTTGGAGTCATAATTATAGTATTAAGTCGTGAGTTTCATGTAGTTTCATTATTATAAAAATATGAAAGGCCTGGATAACACATAAGCACCGACACTAATAATAACATAACAGTTTATACAGCCTATTTATAATATATACACATATATAACTCTTATATTAGAGGTACAATTTGTTAAAATCGACTAGCATTAAATAAATTCATTTCTAATATCAAATCATATTTTCTTTCCAACATCTGCTCAAGTAATCTGTACATTGAAATATGAATCTGTACATTGAAAATACATAAAATAGATTTAATTTAAAAAAATATTACTTTTATACACCAAATCTCCACCTACCACGTGTTAGCTAGCAGATGTCAGAATGCACTAAAATCAAATATAGTTACGTTAGATCTAAATACTACCGTAAGTATAACGATTAAATCCCTACTAAAGATCCCGACAACTATATACACAATCCCTAACCTACCAACACAGCTGACATAATCAACCTAAAACTAGTTAACATACTTTACCTACTCGACATTGACTATAGCTACAGTAGATTTCAGTCCTCTCGATGCTTACTTTCCGTCCCACGGAAAGAGGTGCCCGTTGTTGAATGTGATGCTCAACAGTGGCCAGGAGTTCTCTTTAGATTGACTGAAGGGAGAATCGATTCCAGAACATTCCTCACCCCAACCCTAATCAGCAATAAATAACAAATACACAAAATAAAAATCTCCAAGTTACACTTTTATAGTTACAGTCACACACTTGGATTAAATGCTATCAGTTCAGTATAAATACAATGACATAAGGTACCGCTAGACCCATCTAGTGGTAATACGAGGGTGGTCTGAAAAGTTTCCGACCTCAACATGAAGATAGCAGCAGTCGTAAATAAAAGCTAGTGAATTTCGTTGTTCGTCTGTTGACAGTTACTCACCAAAGTTTCAGCCATTTTGGACGCGCAGTTGTTGTGTAACGGTCGTTTGAGTGTTTTTATGAAAATGGACAAAATCGAGTATCGAGCTGTCATTAAATATTAGTTTTTGAAAGGCAATACGCCTACGCAAATCAAAGATGAGTTGGATTCTGTGTATGGGGACTTTGCACCATCATTTACCACAGTGAAATTTTGGGCACCTGAATTTAAACGTGGTCGTAAGAGCTTGGGAGACAATGAACGTTCGGGATGTCAAAAAACTGCAACTACCCACGAAAACATCGCCAAAGTTCACCAAATGGTGCTAGACGACCGCCGAATTAAAGTGAGAGATATAGCAGAGGTTATGAACATGTCAAAAGAACGTGTTTGTCACATATTAAATCAACATTTAGAGATGAGAAAGCTGTCCGCACGTTGGGTGCCGCGTTTGCTCATGTTAGACCAAAAACGTGTTCGAATTAACATTTCCAACGCTCTGTTGGCGCAGTTTAGGCGCAATAAATCCGAGTTTTGGCGCCGATTAATTACTGTGGATGAAACTTGGATACACCATTATACGCCCGAAACAAAAATACAGTCCAAACAGTGGACTGTGCAAAAAGTGCAAAAAAGTGGACCAGCTCCAAAAAAAGCAAAAACTGTTTTTTCGGCTGGGGAAGTGATGGCGACTGTTTTTTGGGATAGTCATGGAGTTATTTTAATCGATTATCTTCAAAAAGGAAGAACCATTACAGATCTAGCCCCAAGCGACTTCTTTTTGTTCCCTCATCTAAAAATTGCGCTCGGAGGACAGAGATTTTCGTCAAATGAAGAGGCAATCACCTTCGTGAACGATTATTTTGCAGAGAAAAATGCCGAGCACTATTTGGATGGGTTACAGATATGGGAGCATCGCTGGGAGTGTGTAGAGTTACAAGGAGACTATGTTGAAAAATAAAAAAAAAAATTCTGAAAAAACATCTTGTATCTTTGTTAGGTCGGAAACTTTTCAGACCTCGTACTAAATAGCCAAGGAAGATCATTTACTTTCAAGCTTGCACAGATGAATTGTCTTTATAAAACTGATTTGGGAAGTAGATCAGCTGCGTTATTTATACAACTGCTATTGATAACCCAATCATAAAAGCCATAGGTGATTACAATGAACAGACTTGAGAAAGATACATAATGCTCTGGGCAATAATAGGAAAATAAAAAAATTAACGTCAAAACAAAATAAAATAGGCTTTGTTCACCCTGTGAAGAAATGATAATTAATTATTATGAATGCATGTGGTGTTTACTCTAATAAACGAATGAAAGACCATTTTTTATTTTAAACACAATTGCCATTTTCGGATTATCATTGTGACCTGTAGGTTGGCAACAATTTATTGTTGCTTCCAAACAAAATTACTCCTTATGACATAAGAAACCAATCATTGCACCCAGAATATCACTGTCTGGCATCATTGTAAGCCAATTTCACAGCATTTGGACTCATTGAACAATCATGTATAATTTATTTGTATTTTTTGAGTACATATACTGGAGTAATATTTTGAGCTCATAAAAAAACAATTAATATTAAGGCTATCTGATAATTTAGCTGAAATGGACTGTTTCTTTTTAGTTTTTAAAAATCATCCAGCTATCATACCTGCACAGTTTCAATGAATTCTTCCAATTTGGTTGATAATGTTTCATTGTAAGTCGTCAAATTGTCTAAGCTAGAACATTAAAAATAAATCATATTATAATCTGATGTTATTATTTTTTAATCTTGCTAGTTATATTGAGGAAATATTCACACCTGTGAACAAGACTAAGCCTGTCAACTACAGACTTGCAGATGATTGCATTGAGGTCAGCGTCGAAGAGAGGTATCCCATAGGAGAGGTCCAGCAGGCACCAGTCAGACAGTTTGGCCGGAGGCAGTGCCGAGCTCAGTTTGACCCTCAGCGGCAGACGGCAGGACACCTCTTCTTTGTTGTCACTGAGTCTGCATTGTTACATATTCCATGTTATTATTGTATATTTCATCAGCATGGTACAATTCAATTAAACCTATAGTACAACTTCTCAAGAAGACTGGAAGTGGAAGGTGACAATGAGGCACTACTGAGGCCATTTCCGGCCTATGCTACCTACCGATTTCCATTTTCATTTTTCATACCACCACAGTAAAATGTCAAACTAAATATACATGGAAGAAGATCTCAAGTAAATATAGCATTCTGGTTTATTTTATTAAATGTTTTATACTTATGTTAGTGTTAAAGCAATAAGCCTCAATTTTTGGCAAACAATTGTAGTTGCAAAATATTGTTGTGATATTTGATATTATAAACTTAATATATCAAGAATTTGAAATAAAAAGGTTTAATCGAACCATGTACCAAGAAGGCGATAAAAACAAAGGAGTGAAGGTTATGAAAAACAAGATGGCTGTTGCTGTTCAGAGGGAACACAGTAAGTTAGCGTCACTCTAGTTTTGGGATCAGCCCGTGATACATATTAGCTTTAGAGTGTGAGTAAGAAAAACTTAAAAATTTCTGTTGGTTAGTGGTTATTGACTTAAAGCAGAACGGAAGAGAAATTTCATGAAAAGAAGAAGTATTAATTTTGTTTGAAGATGAATAATGAGAAATAAAGAAGAAGAAGAAGCAAAGTTATAGACAAGTTTTTTTTTTTTTGTAATATTAAATTCACCTTTTTGCCAGAATTATTTATTTATTAGCAGAACCTTAAAACCTCAGGTAATAAATAAAAGATAAAATAAAAAAATAAATTTATAAATAAATAAAAAACATAATAATATATTATGACTCGCCTAATGGGGGAGCTGTTGGTTGAGTCGACAAGTGAGTCTATTTCCTGCTCAAGGATATGGGCACACTCTTGGCTGGTCAGTCCATTTATCGGCTCCCCATCGTCCTTTATTCCAACTGAACCTTCATATGTTTTCGTTCTGTCATCTCCGTCACCTGTGGATGCTCAGCATTATCATCAGATAATAGGAGAATATTTAAATGGTCCACCGCAGTACTACAAGTCTGCGTTCTAAAACTAGTGGTTGCAATTTAAATGCAAAAAGTCATTAAAACTCTAAATAATATCATATTTGCAACTTTTTCGCAGAAGAGGAGGAGAATAAGTGTGTATTTCAGGTATATAGCTTTTACAGAAATGAAATAATAAATGAAAGGTACATTTGGTAAGGCTGGTGTTAACAATAAATATATATATTGAGCTCACCTGAGATGGTTTTTATCCATGCTTCGACAGAGCTGGGCGTGGCCGGAGTGTCGAGGCAGTGGAGGTCTGTGGCTGAGCGGAGAGGCAACCGTAGATGATCCTTTGACTTGAGGGTCGGAGGGGGGGTGTCGGGAGGCAGTGACTGTGGAATCTCCACCATTGTCAGGTAGCCACAGCTCTCCTTCAGTCCGATCTCTCTCTCTAGTCGCAGCACGGCTGGGTGTTGTCGCCACAAGCCACGACCATTCTCTGTAGTGTTTGTAATAGCATAGCTCAGCAAAGGGTAATGTAGTATGGTACAATTTACAATATGGAAAAGAAGGTTAATCTGGTAGGTACAGTTAAAAATTTTACCAAACAACAAAACTATGTTATCAAAAGGCATAAATGATTTATTACAAAACCCGCTAACTAATAATAACAACAACATGGGAAAATTTAAATAAATAGATTTCTAATAATGCATAAGGAATAACTAAAAGATACTAAACACTCAATATTAATATCAGATATCATTAAAATAAACCTGAATTTCTACTACTTATATTCCAACATGTTTTCAATAATGTAAATTGATAAATTAAGAATAATGCAATAAGATACATAGGAAGAGATTTTTTTGTAGCTGTGGAGGCCGTGACAAAGAAATTTTGGGTCTGTCCAGAAAATTTATTTATTTAATTATCAATGTTTTACCAAAACTCTCGGGCATCTTTAAGACTTCATTCATCTCATGAGTAAAAGCATTAAAAACAAACTTGTATTACATTAATCCCACTTAATCCATGTAATTAATTCGTCAAATTTGACAAATGTATTCTAAGTTTGGCTAAAGCTGATAAAACGAATGGAATATTATAAACTCACTTAACCTCAAGATTTGTTACTACATAATTTAACATATTCAAAAAAATTATTTTACTGAAGCTACTTACGTACCATCTTCTACATTTTCAGCAAAAGGAAACGGAATAAGATGAGTATCGGCACCCTTGTTAAATCCATAAGCCTACAAAAAGAAAATTCACAAGATAATTATAAAACAAAAAATTATATTCATTTTTTTTTTAAAATTATATTTTTTTTTCAGTCAAAACTCGATAAGTTGAAGAAGTTAAAGGAAGACAATTTTCTTTAGTGTTTTCTATTTACCTTAATTAGATAAATAAATAAAAAGAAAAATTAATGTTAACAGATCAATAACTATTGACAACTGTCTTATAATTATTTGATAAGCTTATAGGTTTAACCTATAAACGGTATCAAACCTGTTTACTATACCTGAGCCAGAACTGGTGAGTAACATAAGGCATCGTTGAGAGTAAACAATAGGCTCGAAGTGGCAATTACAGTTGGGTCATGACCCCAGGAGGTGACCAGCGCCTTGTCGCAATCTCTGAGCAGCTTCGGAAGTTTCAGCAGCCGAGTACCTTTAGTCAGTTAGTGCAAAACGTCAACACACATCCCCTTTGAGTTAAATCACTATCGCAATCACAATCAGATGTCATTTAATTTGTAATACCAAGTAACTACATGCGACGTTTAGTAAATCCTAGTTCAATACTAGTAAGAAAACATTTTAATTAAGTTATAATAATCCAGAAAAACAAACCGAGGGAATCGAAATAGACATAAACAGTAAAAAAAATGGAACAAAGATCTTTTATGATACAAATTTATATATATAATACAAAATATACATAAATAAAGGCCATTTAAGAAATTTAGTTATCATATTTCAGCCAGAACATTGCTTAAAATTAAAACCAAAAATGTAATCGAGACCAATATGGCTTATTTAATGACATGCCATGGTGTTCAACACTACGCTCGACAAATAATTCTATGCAAGTTTGAGCTATGATAACCAGTAGAAAACTGGTGATTGGACAGAATCCTGGTGTCCTCCAACATAGAGCAGGAAATGAAGGGTTATGTATGGCATACCTTATTCCTTCCTTTATAGCCACAATTTAAATTTAATTTTAACAACTTTGTGCTTGTAAGGTCTTTTTTATGTTACATCTACTAGTTACAAAAAATTGGTTGGTAAAGATGGAGGACTAAAAATTCAATTTTATTTATTTATTTATTTATCAATTTTTATTTGTGGATAGAAATCAAACATTAAAATATAGACTTTTGTTGTTTTTGAACAAATAAACTAATGTTCATTTGGGAAACCACTTCATATAAAAAGAAAAACACTTTTAGTTTGTAATCAGAGAAGCAAAATCCTTCATGTAGAAAGAAGGTAAATTCATGCCGAAACATCATAGAGAGGAAATATTAGTAGAATTAACTGTTAATGTTTTTATCAATTAATTTGAAACTCGCAAATGGTGAAATTCATACTTTACTTACCTCTAGCAAAGAGAATAGAAGGAGGCCCACTCCTCGTGATGTGATAAAGAAACAGTTTGAACCACAAAGTGTGAGCCGATGGACACGGAGGTCCCAGATGTGGAGGACGGAGGCTTGTAATCGGAGTAACTTCTCCACTTAGAGGTGCCATAGACACCAACAGTCTAAATAGCAGAATACATTCAATTAAAACTTGGACCTTACATCTTTGGGCTGATAGTTGATGACAACTGTACAACTTCTTACGAGTAGTTCTTATTTAGAAGGCGCGTGCAGGTGTCCCTGTCGAGGGACTGAAGACTCTCGCAGCGCACCAGATCCAGACCTCTATGCCTCAGGGAGAGGACTGTCGATCTCAGGACCAGCGCATGCTCAAAGTAGCGTCGAGCTTCACCTTCACTGTCGTCCCGAGCGGTGCTCACCTAAAAAATAATTTGTTACTAGCCAATACAATATTGGAGTTATGGATAAATTTGATAAATTAAAATAAATCAACAGCATAATAATGAACAAGCAACTTGCATAAATAAGTATATGATAATAACATTAGCTAGTAGTAGTAACAGATAAATAGAAAATAAAATCGAATGAATTATTACTGGGAAAAAATGAGATTAAAAGGATGCATTGGTTGATAAAATTAGTGGATGAATAATTATTAAAAAATATAATAGATAAATAAGGTTATGAATTATTTGAATGTTTGAACGGAGATAAGGAATTGCTAAAGTTGGGAGAAAAGCGAGGATGATAGGAAGCACTGAATATTTATGGGAACAGAGTGCCTGAGGTCCGCAGCATACATCAGGAAAGGTGGTATTATCATTTTTAAGAACCTACCTTTTCAAGTTCACAAAGAAAACTGTCCATTGTTTCGTCCGTGAGCTTTCCTACTTCAAACATTGTAACAGCGTGGCTTTTCAAGCCCTATAAAAACAAAAAAAAACAATTATTTAGTTATGAAATCAAAAAATTATATGCTGAGGGTGCAAGAGGAATGAAGGAAGAACAAAATGGAAAAAATCAGCAGATAAACACAAGTGCTATAATTCTGTTTCCTCACCGGGGACAGGTTTCCCATCATGAGGAATGCTGTTAATGTTGAATCGAACAAGAAGGCAATTCTCGTCTTCTTAGGCAAGCTATTTTCTGGTTCTTCATCTAGGGGGGAACCGAGATCACTGTACACTTTGCTGAATGACGGGATCGTTTCTGTCGAAGGGCTAAGGACACTAAGAGAAAACTATATTATAACACATTGGATAACGATATTGTATTATCAGCAGAGAAATCAATGAAATTTATAGCCATTATCAAACATATATGTAGCTAATTATGGGACATTGAATAATTTCAATTAAATGTTACATTTTATTATGGATTATTTTATGGATGTAATTACATTTTAGACTGGGCAGGGTTCCAAGTCGGATGCCATTCTTCTGTCTCGGGCACTTTTTTCCTAGCAAACCCGAGTCTGCAATACAAAGAAACCGCTTGCTTAACAGCTTGTAACTCAATTTGCAAAACACCAGCAAGCTGTTAAGATAAAAAAACATAAAATTATATCAATTAATTAGGATGACCTAATAAACTATAAAAGAACACATATATGTAGCTACTTCTCCGACAGATGTATGCTCATCAATGGAAACAAATATTTTGTATAATAAAGTTTCAAAGTAGTCTCCAAGGACTCGATTCATGACGAAACCCTCTAATGGAGGCACTACGATATGATCTGTATCTTCGATTGGCACTTCCAAATAAATAAGACCCTTCCTGAAATTATAGAACATTCTCGTCAATACAAAACAACAAAGCGCAGTAACAAATTTAAATAGTTTACTCACTTGTACAAACTATGGACGAGATTATTATCTAAATCACCAGCTGTTTGTTTTCCATAATCGATTATTTTATCTATTATTCCCTTTTCTGCCTGAGAAACTATCTGTAAAATAGGAATACAAATTTTAATATAGAAAATAAGTAATTAAGAGAATCTGACAAAGCGAATTGGTACCTTCATATCTTCTTCTACAATGTATCCAGTTTCTACAATCCACCAAGGTTCAATGTGAATGTCAATAGGTTTGACAGGTAGCAACTCTTTAATGTTCCTCCTTCTGAACAGTTTTCTACCAGATCGACATTGGTTCATCAAATCTATGTATTCATTACGGCCAATCCCGAGAAGTCTTAAACCTGAAACATCTCTTATATATAATAATGTCATAACATTTTAACACGTAGAAGTAGATTCTTTAGTAATTATTCATTTAGGGGAAGACACCTCATTGGATAAGGCAGAAAGAAAAAATGAATTAATATTTCATTTAAATACTACGACAAAATTCAGTACTAACTAACAAACCACCAAGGTCAATTATATTTTCATTGAAAATTGGGCTATTTTCATATTTATTTGTTTTGTTTTGAGCAATTTCTAGTTTACCGAAAAAGTTTTTTTAGAGATAGATAACATTTCTTACAATCAGCAGCAGTAAAATTGGGCAAGGAGTCATAACTTCGTTCACTATCCATTATAGTTTCCAAGACCCTGGTGTAATATTGGAATGGAGTGACTCTCAAACCTTTCACGATGATATCACTTAAGTGATACGGGTAGAGTAGAAGGCTGGTTCTACTGTAAGACAGAAGCTCTTCATAGTAGCGCTGTTCATCCTTGCGTACATGAGAAACTATAAACAGATATATCAATGCATCAAATTGTGTATATAAGTAGTGACAACATAGTCATGAAAGGTAAATAAATACCTAAATTAGCCCGAAACCTCAACTGGTTCTTAATGCTGAAATTTGTAATTGCCTTTTCGTATTCTTTCTGGGAATTTCCCAGGCTCTACACAACAAGACAGAAAATAATCAATAACTGTGCTAGCTGTGTAATAAATATAAGAAACTGTGAGAGTTCTGTTATTTTGCCATACCTTCTTGACATGGGAAGGCAGTTTACTCCATGATATATTGCTCCTGATGTTGTTCTCTACATCACTGTTCATCGTGATGCTGTATGATGTTACAGCAGCGCCACTGAAAGATACTTTCTATAATTGATAATACTAGAAGGGCTCATGACACAACTGGCTGGGTTTGTTTTGATAGCAGTGACAAGAAACAGCTGGCAGCAGCCACAGCCTCCATGACTGCGAACCTGTTTGTATAATATTCAGTACCAAATATATGTAACTTAACTAATTTAATTATGCAATAATAACAACAGTTATATGCAGAGATAATTTAACTAGAATAAATAATTTAAATAGAGATAACAATCTAAGAAGCGCTTTCCGAAAAGAGAAGATCGTAAACCCGCCATTTCCAGACATTCCGTTTGTTTTTACGCAAACCATTCTGACTTGTATAATTTGTTCGTGCCAACCCCAGTTCTTATGCTGTTTTTCACTTTCGCTACAAACTTTCTGAAACCAGCCACCATATGTTCTTTTCTTCCTTTTAAGTTCTTTCAAAGAACATTCCATACTAATATTATTTTGAAGTCGTCACCAAGAGTAATACACCTGGTTCCTATTTGTATGCCCTTAGTGTTGCCATATAATAGGCTCACCTTTGTACAAATCCAAAAACTCCATTACAATTTCATTATGCTACTCCATTATGAACTACTTGACAACAAACTTTGACAAGCTCAACAGAGGGAAGGGGTGATTATGCTGACTCATCATCTTTCGGATGCACAATCCTTTGATTTTTGAAGAATTCACCGACATTTCCGAAGTTAAAGTCGAGCCACTCCGAATCACCCATTCAGACTCGAGCCGTGACGAGTCTTAATGTTCCCAAGGCGCGAGGTATGGCAACCTCTGTATTAATCCATGAACATTACTTATTCTTCAGTAGCATACCGATAATTATACTATTACAGAGACATTTCGAATCCTTAAAAAATAGTTTTAATTTAAATAAGTATAGAGATGATTTGCGAGGCCATGGCATTGGACTGTGCCATTATCAGATAAATTAAATATAGAAACAATCTAGACAGTGCACTGAAGTCTAGATTACTTGGCATTGGTTGCAGACGTCTACACCTTATTTAATTAATAGTCAGCCAATTGGTAGTTAGCAATGATAGGAAATGTCATTTGATCGGAGTAGTTGTAATCAAAACTCAAGGTAGTATGATAGTTGTTAAATTATAAGAAATGAGTCTTATAATATTGAGATCTTGATCAATAAAGTGCATGATAAAGTGTGCAGATATTATCAGACTTCAGTCAGATGTTATCTGACTTCATTGACCTACCTGTGCATAACTATTGGCCCAAAGGATGAAGGCAACCAGCGTGAAGACAACGCTGTAAACATATTTAATCTATTTCATTTATAATAACAACACATCTAGATTGAGAGAAAAGGAGCAACCTGAGAAGCTTTTAAATATAATAAATTTTTGGTGAGCATAAGTATTTGTATTTTTGTTAAATTAAATTCTCATTTTAGTTGCACTCTCTTTCTTTTTAAAGATAAGAGAAGAGAGCCACTATTGAATATAAAAATAAATATAAATCTTCAAGAAAATATTACTTCTAAAACAATTCTTTTTAGTCTTTAAATGAAATGGACGCTTATTTCAGTATTAGTGTGCTGGCTCAGCTAAACGACCGAATGGATGTTTGAATGATGAACTATTTGTAAGGCACTGGCAGAAATAAAACCTCAAAAAAATAAGAGGTATAGAAGACACCCCCGTCTAGGTGCAGACCGGGATTTGGTTTTCATATAACAGCCATTGTTTTCCGTTAACATATCAAAAGATAATGTTTATTTAACTAGAAGAGCAAATCATATTAGTTTACAAATCAGGATATTACTGTCGTTGGTTCAGTTAAGTTCTCATAAGTGAACTGATACAAGATAAGACTTGGTAATGAGAAAAGACAACCACCCTGTTTGCCTAGATATTTATCAGTTGTGGCGGACCCCCTCCTCAAACAAATTTGAAGTACGTTGTAACTATTCCGTACTGGCAACAGCTCAGGTTAAAGTTATAACAATGCTTGACGACAGTAATATCCTGATTTGTAAACTAATATGATTTTCTCTTTTAACCACCAATTGTTTTGTATTCATTTAATGTGTTGTAATTAAACAATTTATATAGTTTGTTCTAAGAGAACCACTGTAAAATTTTCAGTGGAATTATATTCAATAAACCTGCGTTAATTGCAAGTTCTACTGTTATTGATCAATCACTACATAAAAAAATAAATAAAAAAAAATAAAGACTTGATATCAATAATTTCGATCCCCACCCGCGTCACTATACTTTTTCTTCAGTTAATAACCATTTAGCGATTATCATAGCTTAATAAATATTTTTTTAAAATGTTTTTTTTGGCTACACTGTGCTAAATGTTCCATTCGAAAGGAATACTGTAACCTTCCTATAATAAACGATTGTACTGAGATAAATATGTGTGCGTGTGTGCTTTACTTGTACATGTACAATTCTCGCGTTAAAATAAATTGGTTTATTTATTATAACCATATAGACAATTTATTATATATTAAGTTGCTGTCTAAACACTCCTACAGAATCAATGCCATGACTAATGATAAGGATTATGGTTTATGGGCCATGCATGATGTTCATATCCTAATCTGACCGCAGATAATACAATTAATATCTCATTGGCTTTGAAAATGTTATACTGTTATCATAGTGATTATATTGTCATAACGAAAGTTTAAATAATGAAATGAACCTTACCTGGAGTCCCTCTCTCTATATATATATCGTGCAATGAAATACCTGCCCCCAGGGTTATTCACAAGGTATGGGAAAATACTGACGAAAAATGGAACCGACAGTGGCCAGAATATCGGAATGGATGACATTTGTACGAATACGTGCAGTCAGTAGAACAAATATAGAAGGTACTGCTGCATTCGGTGAACGGGAAATTAAACTTTTATGTTTATATATTTATTTATTGTATTATATTTTATTTGGGTATACTCAATTGTATTCGAATACATAAAACTTTAAGGCAATAAATAAAGGATGCACCTTTTTTTAAGGATACATATATCCGTATATCTATTCACCTAACTTACGCACGAACACCACGCTGTTACGCTCTAGTTGAATAATTAGAATATTTAATTTTTAGGGATGGCATCTAACTATTCAACTAATGACAGATTTGATCCTCAAATCTTGAGCGTATTGTATTAGCGTAAAGTTGTAAAAATTATGCCTCATTCAATTATTTAATTTACTTACTGTTGGTCCCAATTGATTCTAAACCCAAAGTAATTTACCTTAATTATTATTGAAACTTCTTTATTGTCCTAAAATTACAATCTGCCTTATTAGGCAATAAGTAATTGTGATAAATGTTCTCATTCATACCATATTTACAATTTTCATTTACTCGCTCATTCATACAGTATTTAAAAACAGCCCAGACCACCTAAATTCACATGGTTGTCACCTCCCTCACATGCGAAAGACGAAGCGGAGTCTTGGGAAGTCCCCCACGCTCCTCCGTCAGCCGCGTCACTGGATAAGAGCCAGTGGAGGCTGACGAAGAGCGCGAGAGCCACATATGCTCAGGACGTGATTGGAGAAACTGCCCATTGGCAGGACTCCCACTGCCACGCATTTATAGCAAGTCACGAGGCCACTCCCGTTTTAGTCTCCGAGGAGGATTATAGGGATGAATGGTGCAGTGCAATGACTGTGCTAGGGGATTAGGGTAGTTGTGTAGGTTACTATGGAATTTCATGAACTTGGAAGGGATAAGTTCGAGAATGTAAGGTATATTAAGATCGTTATGAAGGGTTTTGTTGCTAACGTAATAAGGGGGATGTACTATTGTGATTGACAGACAGGACTTTTGATTGAAAGAATTGGATGCGCTTAATGTTCAACTTTTTTGCTGTCCCCTATAGCTAGCTCTATTCCGTATGCCCAGATTGGCTTAAGTATAACTTTGTAAGTTTACCTTACCTTAATAAATTAACGTGGTGATAAAAATGGAAGGAATCCAACAGTACGATAGAAATTTTAGACATTTTTTATTAACAACATTAAAAACAAGATATTAAAATTTGTTCACGAGGAAATGACTAATTTCACTATTAACTCAAAATGGTGAACAGATTGCTTACTAGTTACAAAATAAAGCTTAAACCTTACAAGTGTACAACGATGTCTTCAATCTGATGTAGAAGCAACCTCGAGGCCAAGAGCTCCCGAGCCCGACTGGTTAGGTTTTTATTGTTAGAGGTAAGTTAGTTTTAAGACTATGATAAATAAGGTGAGCCCCGGGCGACTGACTCCTCACTTCAGTGCGACTTAGTGAGTGCCCCCGACTGTCCTCAGGGCGACTTCCGACTCCCCAGCAATTTAAAAAAAAATTTTTTCCCTATCCCCTTGTTACAAAAACATTTCATAATTCAATATAGATTCTTCAATGACTCTATTTACAATTTATTTATTATATTTCCTGCTGCTTGGCTACATCTTATACAATTTTTATGAATTTTAAATTGAGGTCTGCGCTTGTACAAAAGTATAATTATGTACATTATACATTAATTTATTGAACATCTTTAAAAGTGATGGGGCTCACCTTATTTATCATAGACTTAAAACTAACTTACATCTAACAATAAAAACTTAAACTAAATCACTGCCCAGCGAATTCTATGTTCTCGTCATGGACCGAATCAACCACTCTTCAGAAGGCTTTTTTTTTCTTGCACTTAGCACCATCCATATACCAACAGATTGGGTACATCGGTCGACTGCATCAAAAGACACCCGGGCTTCGACCCTTAACGTCACTGAACAACTGTACACTACCTTCCACATGTCGGAGGTGGGACTTATAACAATACGAAATCCAAATTCCAAATTGACCCCTACTACTGGTGGAGGAAGTAGAAGCTATTTGTACAATAATACAAAAAAAGTTCTTGTAACAACACTACAGAACAGACATACGATCACTTATTATTGGATTGTAGACTACTGGATATACAAACACAAAATTTAACAAAAACTATTAAAGATATTGAAATTTGCCACACCTGACCTATTCAAAAGTAGCGTTTAATCAATGATTACCTTGAAGAGTTAAATGCATAGACTTCGGACTACCGTATTAAACGGATATATGCATCCTCAGAAAAGATACATCCTTTATGTATTGCTTTACAATTTTATTATTTGGACACGGTTGTACCTCAGATATATAATATATATAGTGTATCGATTCGCAGAAGTATCCCGTCTAAACTTAAAGAAATATTTCTCATTCGCCTTAGGTAGCACTATATATCTGTACCTCGGAGGGATACAACACTATGTCCATTTTTTTGTCCAAGTGAAAAAAAACCGCAAAAAAGGTTTTTTTTCATTTTATAACAACTGCATGATGTAAATAACAATAAATAGAATGTTCTGGTAAAATATTGTTTCAACATCTCAATAAATAGCTGTGCCAATACAAACACTTTTTGTTGAAAAAAAGTTTAAAACTCCTCTACTGTAAAGTTATGAAAATGGACAAAGTGTTGTATCCCTCCGAGGTACAGATATAATTCATAAAATAGTTTCTGTTCGTTTATATTGAATAAATTTACCATCTTATATTTTTGAACTTTTTACAGTGATGGTACCAATCCAATCGATTCGTACATAAAAGGTTAATCGTGTCATTATAGATAACAATTCTCTCAGGTTTGTTATTATACTATTTTTATTGTGTATTTATTTTTACATTCTATTTATTTAATAATTATTTCCTATAACATTTCTAATTAGTCGTTTAATTTTTTTTACTTTGTATTATGTTACTTTTAAACATACAAAACTTGTAAGTACATCTTGTTTTATTTATATACATGTCTCAAAATTGTTGTGCTTGACAGGTGAAACGCGGACTGTTAACTGTTGGGGGGCCAGGTTGATATATCCCCTGATATTTATGAAAAAATAAGTTAGTTTGTACTCACCAATATAAGGTTTGTATTTTTTTTTTAACCCTACCAATAATCTGCATTCCAGAAGAAACTCCCATTTAATCGCATTGCAGGACGGAAATTTTGAATTGCAGGAAGAATGGAGGTGAATTAGAAAGTGATTAATAATATGAATCTCCACCAACAAATGGCAACACCTTCGGGCATACATTTACCTCCGGGATAATCCAATCAATAAAGTGAACAATATTTTGAAAACGGATTTAACATAAAAATAACGTAAAATTTGATGATTATTAAAAGATTTTTTTTCAAATTTTATTGGTTCTCCTTTAAAAAGACTTACGCCCTATTTGGCAATTATAGGGGTGTGCATTGTGAACCCAAAGCATTTGTAAAACTTCAAATACAATCAATAGTTCAGTAGTGTTTACCTGCCTTCTTCTTATTAAATCCTCCCCCCCTGCTGAAAAAAATCGGCGTACTCCCCCTGCTGACGACAGACGAAAACTGGATATGTCGGATTACGGGGGGTCCCGGACTATCTCTAGCCTGGTGTCCTAGTTGGCGCAAATGCCGCGTACAGCGCTAGCTACCCTCCCCTCGCCTTCAGTGTCCGGCCGCCACTGGTAGAAGCAGGTATTTACTTGCGTTCTCCTAATGTTCGCCGTGATTCGTGGGTGATCGCGTTTGTGTGTTAGCTATACCCACATGTGGTTGTTGTGCTACAGCTGATGTCTGAGCAAGGGCTCCTCCACAGTCCGCCAAGGTGTCGCCGCAGTATGGGGCTCAAGATCTGCTGCATCAAGCTGTCTCTGGCGGCGAGGATCATTGCGATGGTTGGACTGGTCAGTACTTGTACATTGAATATTCCCAGCAAAAAGTGCCCACACATTGCCATGTTCAGCTCATGATAACCAGAAAACAGCTGAAGATTATGCTGCTATAGTCCGTCAGAAGTATTCCTTTTAACTAAATAACCCATGTGTCAATCATAACTTCCTTATAAAATAACAGATGACATAAATTATACTTACTATTTCCCTGAGGCAGTAGTCAAAAACGGTTCCTCTTGTCTGCCTGCTCTTAATAAGTGACGACTTTCTCTTCGGCGAGAAAGAATGGCCTGCCCTGCCCTTAGTTTTTTGTCAGTTTGTTTAGGTTCAACGCCCGCAGGTACTCCAGTGGAGGCCAGCAGTGTACTTCTGTCAACAATGGAACTTTAAAAAGATTTTTTCGGAAGCATACTCTTTCCCATTATTCCGGACCACCTGCCACTTATCTAAAGTGCCCGAATTGATTACACTTACTCTGAAGTAATGTTTTTTAACAAAGTTGAACATATGACGTATCGACTCAACAAGAATTCATTATCAGCGCTTTTGGCTGTGTTAATTGCGTTATAATTTCTCCCACTCGATAAATATTAACATTATTAAATACATCAATATGACTGTAGTTTAATACTGGAGTAGGTGAATCTTGAGCGATCTGTTGGTACTTTTAAATCCTGACGTGAATGTGTAATGTCATCACGACATGTAATTATTATTTTTATTGTCGTTTTCATGAAATAAAACTGTTTTTATTTCTTATGGTTTAGTCTTACTTAACCGAAGGGAAGTCTCGATAGTGATTACGCTTAAACTAAAGCGTAAATAAGTAGTCATCAATCAATAAGTAGTCATTTGCTTTTCGATTAACAGTCTCGGTTTTTTTAATTTCGAATAAATGTTACAATAGTTTTGTTTGTGTTTTTGGTATACATTGTTAATTCTTTGTATGCAATAACATATACCTAATGTTATGGATGCGACCGGGCAGGAGAGGGCGTGTTGAACGAAAGTATCGTGGGAACAGACAGTCCGACGGTCCACCACGCATCACTGGATCCTAATGTCTGTCTGTCTGTGTGCGTGTTAGTAATGATGACGTATTCGCTACTTCAATAGAGCCAGTCAGCTGATCTACGGAATCATTTTTTAAAGTTTCATAGGTTTTATAATCGAAATTAATCAAAAAAATATAATATGAACTGTTACCATAAAACATGGGAGTAACAAAAACAGAGTGTCACAGTTAAACGTGTAGACGTAATTTTTGTTTTTCAACCAGGAGTCATTAAAACTGTAATTAATATGGAGTTGGCAGCGTTAACTCAAACAGTAAATAATAAAGGTCAGTTAAATTGTAAATTAGTTTAAAGAAAAAAACAGATCTCGACGAGCTGATTGATAATATGTTTGTATGTTTTGGTCTTCAATTGGCTTATAATGATCTAAAATCAAAACTGCCATTAAAATAGTATGCTTAAATTATATGTCAAAATTTGTATTATAATTTGATTGCATTTGTAAAAACATTATGAGTTGTATCTTTTATTACGTCACTATTGGACGTCCAGGGCGTACATTGTAGTCTTATTTAAATTAATTTTTTTTTAGTTCAGTTTCATATACTGGAATAATATCATACATAAAAATTGTATTTACTTGATATATGATTACAGGCTCAGATAATAATAACAAATAAAGGCAAACTGATAAAAATAAAAATTTTCCTAAATACTAAGTAAGATATCAAATTAAAAAATCTGATCAATAATAAGATAATAAGATCCTGATCAATAATATTTATTACGAGTTTCGCCATAAAACCATCGCTATTATAACACCTTATTTCTATCTATGGTCCTTAAACTGATTAAATTTTTATGTGCCAACATCTTGGCAATACATATATTCCAATCCAAACGCGCATCCACCATACGTATGCAACAGCATTGACTCACATAGAGAAATTACACAAACTCTTCTTTGATGACTAACAATCTGCCCATTCGAGCCCACGGATACAGAAACTGTCCTGTCACTTAAGACTTCAGAGAAGCTCCAAAAGACGTTTATTAAGGTGGCCAATTCTAAATAAAATTGAGGATATTACTTTCAAAAGGGCACTTATCCAATTTTTGAAAAAAAATTTCAGTAAGGTTAAAAGTAATGAGAGTACTAGCGAAATAATTAACTGATTTTTCTGGATATAGTATTAAATAAAATACGAAATAACAACCTAGGAATACAATTTTTTTTTTTTTATTCAGTTTATCCAAATGAAATTTAAAACGTGAAAAAACACCTTATTTTTATTTTACGGGTAAGTGCCTTTTTGAAAGTAAGCTCCTCAATTACGATGAGGCATTACTGGATGTCCTTCGCCCTCATGCCGTCAAGTCGTTCCTAATATTTATGTTTAACATTCACTGGTTGTAATTGCAACACATTTCGGAGTTGTGAATCTGTTAATGAAGAATGGAAAATTTAGAGCAACTTTATTCCATATCGTTTATAAGAATATGAAAAAAAATATATATATGTATTCCGTGACAGAGTCCCCTATCAACAACAATTGTGTTCAGATGAGAAATTTGTTTCTGGCGAATAAAAATAACTATTACATCATTAAAAAAATGACAATATACAGTGAACTGTAATCGTCTGTAAGAAATAATAATGAAATAAAATGATTATTTTAACTCGTTGCAGCACCTGACAAACCCAGTGTTTAGCACTATGACCCCACCACCCCTCCCGCATCGATGGCAACAGACTGTCGGGGAAAAATTAGGATAAGAAATAGTATGTAAGTTAGTTTTAAGGTTGATAAAAAAGGTGAGCCCCATCACCTTTATTAGTCAGGTTAGTCCAGTCACGTATAATGTATATCATTATGATTATTTCATAAAAAAAAAAAAAAAAATGATTATTTTACTTATTTTACTCAATAAACTCATACATAGATGGAACCGCATATAAGAAACAATATGCTGAAGTACAATTCAATACAAAATTAAATTAATACAAATGTATAGAAGACAATGAAATAAACATAGAAATTCAAAAATTAAAGTCTGAAATTATGAATGAATTCGCATTCGGCCAACAAGCGCCATTCAGGGTGGTGAGGAGGTTTTGGACTCCGGAGGGTTTTGAAGGTTCGTAAGGATGAAGCATGGTGAATATTAGGAGGGAGAGAATTCCAGAGAGTAGTAGAGCGAGCAAGGAAGTTTTTTGTTTTCCCGGAGAAGACTGAGGATGTGAACCTTAGGATATTTTATATAGAAATATTGTGCACGGAAGGAGGGGATAAGAAGTATCGCATTTAACCATTACACCAATTTCTCGTAATGGCGCTGGGAGATGCCATTTTATTATATCCAGAGGAGGTCGCTAAATATGGCTGCTGTCACTTTCTCTTGAACCCTCACCCACCTCTGGCCAGGTAACAATCAGGTACAGTTATTCAGGGTTGCTGTCTTCCATCAACAATCAATGTAAGCCGAAGGCATAACGAGGACATGGAACTTCCTTCTACTCTACCCGCTAGAACAAGACAAGATCAAAGAAACTCGGCAAACAAAAAGTGACAGAGGTTCTATCGTTCTACGATTGTCTCAAGCAATACAGTGATTTCCCTGTGATCACCAATCGTTCTCACAGTTAAGACATTCTTAAATCATACACTCATGTCATTTACATTATCGGTGGTAAGTGCTCACTTCCTGGTCTAAAACTGCCAATATATCCTTATTTTCTGAGGAAAAGTCGTAGCTGTCTATACTTTACAGATACATAGTACAAATATAAGCATAACAAAACATAAACAATTAAACTATAATACTTCTGAACAATAAACTACTCGTTTTCTCTACAAATCTATTTATTAATAAAAAATTAGTAAGAGTGTACAGTCTCACACAATTTAGGGTTTAAATGATCATACTAATTAATATGTTTTATTGAATTACCTTTAGTAGCATAAACACATTCAAAAGCAGTTTATATCAAACACGCCGCATTGATCGGCAATGTACATAGGAATTCGTAACCATGGCAACAAAAAGCTGTTTTATTTAAATATTTGAAGAAAAAAAAATTGGCCGCTAATCCGATTTTATGTTGTTGTTTTTTTTTGGTAATTTTAGTAATCACCTATCCCCTAAACTTACTAGTATGATTAGTTTTATTTTTAGTATCATATTGAGACTTCTAATGTAACCACCGTGCAAAATAGCATATCTCTCAAATAGTCACCGGTTGAGTTTAAGTTGGGAACAGGATTTTAATTACAGCTCTAATGAAGAGATCTTTAATTTGATAACCAACCGAATATAACAGAAAACAATTATTAACCAATAAGAACCTTAATATGGTTTTTTGTTTTGGAATCCATATATAACCCAGAGCAGATATATACCATGTTGGTTTCGTTCTCGAAGAACAGATCGGTTAGGGTACGGGTGGGGGTGATTTTGCCTCTCTAACCTATTCCCTCTGACTTGTGGAGTTCCTCAAGGTGCGGTTCTGTCTCCGGTTCTTTTCAGTATGTACACATCTGAAATTGTTAGGACAAACTAAAAGAAAGCTACTGTAATCGCTTTCGCCGACGACATTGCTGTTTACAGCAGCAGCATGAGTGCACAAAGAGCTCTTACACACGCCGAGTCAGTTTGTAACGTTATCAGTGACAGATTGGGCATGTTAAACATCAGCGTAAACGCCGGGAAGACCGACTGCGTAATCTTCTCCCTCCAAAAGGGGAACAAATCGTATAGCATAGGAGGGCAAGAGAACTCACCAGCTTTCTCAATGCACTATTTGGGTATAAAAATGGATAGGCATCTCCATTTCTCTACTCATTTTAGTAATAAAATAGAAAAAGTACGACAAAGGTCTTACCGGCTATCGCACTTGCTAACTTCACCTAACCTGTCGCTTCGTCTCAAATTGATGATATATAAATGTGTCCTCCGGCCAGCTCTACGGTGCCCCGCTATTTACCCACTTGACTGACAATACAGCCAAATGTCTCCAACACTTCCAGAATGGAATCATGCAAAAAGTGGTCCGACATACCTCTTTCGAGAGGTTGAAGAACGCTGACCTGCACCCGTTGCTTGGTGTGCCGTCGGTGGGTGAGTTCATCCGCCGGAGACTCATTAAGTTTTTTGACTCGTTGCAGCACCTGACAAACCCAGTTTTTAACACTATGACCCCACCACCCCTCCCACAACGATGGCAACAGACTGTCGGGGAAAAATTAGAATAAGAATTAGTATGTAAGTTAGTTTTAAGGTTAATCAAAAAGGTGAGCCTCATCACATTTATTAGTCAGTTTAGTCCAGTCACGTATAATGTGTATCATTATACTTGTTTATTCATTATATAATTTCTATAAAATAACAAAACCTGTATATAATGTAGTGATGCTACAGGAAATACAATATAATTTGTAAATAGATTCACCTGAGGATCTGTAATTATATATAATTATCTGGAAATTTAAAGGGGCTATGAAAGGAAAAAAAAAAAAAAGAAAAAAATCCATGTATAAAATTTTATGTTTAAATGTCAAATATAAGATTCACAATCGCCTGGACTGGTGGACATAAAGGTGCAAACGAGGGTTTCTGATTGTGAAACAAAATTTAAATAAACTCAAAAAAAAGTTTTGAAATCGTTCCTGTACAAATGTAATGAGGACAATTCCCCCGTTATAAGATGGGATGGTTCAACGCTCGACTGGTGCTCCTGCCGCAGTGGCCCGGAACATCACCGGAAGGGAGGAAGTAGAAGAGAGGCAGTGGGTAGAAGGAGATCCCCCTTTGTTCTCGCACAGTTGTGGACCAGAGTGTACCTATGGATGTGGGATGGGAAAGAGTTAACCGGAAATAACTATGGAAGCGTTGCGGTTTCCTCCACTTCACCAGGGTCTTACTTCCTGTTGTCTTCCTGGCCGCAAAAGAAGGAGTCACTTATGATTACCGTCCCGACTCTCTTACCATAAGGCCATTATCCGTGTCGAGGACCGAATACTACCACAAACATTCAAATTTTTCCCAAAAGACACGACATAGCCCTAACCAGATTCGAACAATTTGCTAGAGGTGTGTGTGATAATTGACAAATGCTCCGATCATAGCCAAGTCGATGACCGAGGACAATGACACAGACTGGTTTCTAACCCAAGGAATAAAAAAAACAGATGCAACAATGCTTTCTCCGATCGTCTGAATAAGATTTTTTTGTTTAAAACCAGTTTTTTTCTAATGTTTGACCTATAATAACTTTATTAAAAAGGTCAAATTCGTAAACAAAACCTGCAGAGATTTCTAAAATAAATAAGTGAAGATACGGGGATATTCTGGGATATGTTTAATTATAACCTATCAACCACCAATATCTCTCGTTAATTAGCGGTCTGAAAATATTTCGCCAGCCGTAACTTACTAACGAAGCGACTCAGGACCTATGTTTATGTCAACTTTTTTTTCATTATTTTGCTGAAGACGTAATGGCAAAATAAAATATATGCATTATAAATTTGTCTACATAGAAAAATGGAAGGTTATATTAGGGTAAATTATAAAAGGGGTTTGTAACAATGAGTTCTTAGCTGGGAGCCTCTATCTATATGGGGGGTTCCTGTGGGGGTTCGGTGACTAGTCGTTCAACACAC
The DNA here is from genome assembly GCA_930367205.1 of Acanthosoma haemorrhoidale. Classification (NCBI taxonomy): domain Eukaryota; kingdom Metazoa; phylum Arthropoda; class Insecta; order Hemiptera; family Acanthosomatidae; genus Acanthosoma; species Acanthosoma haemorrhoidale. Next base: position 154,427,968 of record OV884011.1, on the reverse strand, counting down.
GGCTGGATTACCCCTGTTTTGATCAGTGTCAAGTCACTTTGTAGACATCTAAAGAAAAAATAGAAAAATAACATTTTCTTTCTGTGTAAGACTTAATAAATGTACAATTAAATGAAATAATTACTACACCGATACGTGAAAAACAAAATATTGTGATATCTCGATGTAATCAGAAAAGAATCAAGACTAATTTGAGGTAATTACAATTACGTCCCGTCATTAATCATTCTCTTTAAACGATTATTATTATTTACATTTACAGTGGTGCGATTATTTTTTTTATAGAAAATTAGCAATCGTTATAAACTTTCCGTGATATAATGCCTGATAGGTTAGACCTTATCACCTTGCTGCAAGTGTAAAGCTTTAGGATGACAGCTATCGCAGGTAATCTACTTTTGAAGATAAGTAGGATTTATTATGTTGTGGAACTTTTGATAATTTGAATTTGTGTCGTTGAAAGTGTATATATATAAAAAAACAAATGTCGAGAAGCGTGATGCATCTAAAAAACATGTAAGGAATACTGTTGTGAATTTTTAAGTTCTTTTTAATAAAAGCCCACTCTAATATCGACTTATTAATTTTTTAATGACTCGTTTAGTATATTTAATGGGACCGGTTCTACCTTTTAGTATAATCTGGGCTTGAGTTAAGCTTGGGAACACGAAGTTAATTTCAGTTTTAATGATACTGTCTGTAATTACAGTTTGAAAAGAAAAAAAATTACATATTCTTAATGAAGACGTCTAAACCTTTAATTTGATACTCAGCTCAAAATAAGTGAAGTATATATAAGATATTTTTTTTTTTAATACAAAGTAAATAATTAACTAATGAGACCCACCCCCTATTGTAGGGACATGTTATATTTGTCACTTTTTTAAACAAAAGAGATCTGTTAATTTTTTGAGGGGTTTTAATACTATTTAAAACCCAGAGACCTCTGAAGCGAACCGGGGGCGCAGGCGGCACTCCAGTCCCATCTGCCTGGTAGGCACGACATTCCATTAGAGGTTTACGGGACATATTCACTGTGACAGATAAAGTTATAACAAAATTATACCAAAATAGTTTTGGTAGCTGTCAGACCAGAGCTCCTCGGACGTGGTCAGTGCACTAATTATCGGTCTAAACTCCTCACGTAGACACATTTCAAGACGTGACTTCCCAGCCTTTCTTCGTGACAATTTGCTTTCGTTTACCTCGGAGGATTTGGAATACAGTAGAGAGTAATATTTTATTTTTTTTTAGAAATGGGAATGTAACTTCTATTAACGGTTTCTGTTCAGAGGACGTGTACACTTTATCCAGTGTTATGACTTATAATGACTGGTCGTTTGTATCTCGCCCGGAGGGGGGGGGGGTTATCATCATATCCCGTGCTGAGAGGTGATTTTGTTAGAAAGGGTTGCCAACATGTAAGTAGTCATCCCAGGGATTGCCCGAGCTGCCTTTACCATGTTCAACCTAACGATATACATACATATTGTGTAGGATACGATTGTATAGGACTAGAATTAGTATTCTTGCTGTAAATATTTACGTTTTATCTTTGCAGACTGATACTTTGGTTATTGTTGGTCTTCTTTCAAAACCAGGAACTCTTACGTTTTCGCCCATGTATGTTAACCTGTCCTTAATATTGGAATTGCACCGCTCGATTTATGAACATGATGAAACATGAACCTACGTTTTATGGTCCTAGCTGATTACCAGACGACTTGTAAACTATTTTCTACTTCAATTAACAACTTGACAGTTAAATAAATAATAACGTTTTCTTATGCTTTTGTGCAAGGTGACAAATTAAAGATCTGAATCCTCTCGAGTAATATTATGGGCCATATTTTAAATCAATCCGCATTTGTCATAGAAGCACGTGATATTTCGTACGGAAGCTTTGTCTGATGTTAATACAAATAAAATTATTCCTATAAAATTTTTTTTGTCAACTATCATATTATTACTTGTGGGCTCTCTGACTTTTGGATTATATGTATTGAATGCACTCGTTGAATATAACCATAATTGGATACACGATAGTTTGCTACAGGTGGGAGGAGAAATACAACTTGACCGCCTGTCATTAATCTGAAAGATGTTTACTACAGACTGGTTACATCGAGTGTAATCACAGCTGTAACTGGGTCATTGGGTTAAAGACCGGAACCGAGACATTTATTAGCGACCGTTCACGAACGATGAAACATTTTCTTTTCAGTCGCTCTGTTCTGACATAATGGAAGTATTGCAACAAGCTAAGGGTATTTAAATGAAATTTCAAAGCAAGGCTACATGCCATCGGAGATCTTACGGGGATTCCAGCAAATATGGTGGTAGGTATATTGTGGTTAGAAAACCAATCGAGCGGTCATAATAACAAATAAATCGATTGTTTACCTAATCAAAAGGGAATTGTTATTGCATAGTTCGTGATCGTGTTATTTATTTATCGAGATCTAATGATTAGCTATGCTACTCAAAGGATTAATGCAGATAAGGCGAATCCTCCATTTGTTTTAGTTATATTATAAAAAAAAGAAAAGCGGAAAATTTATCGCTCTAACAAGATAAAAGCACATCCTATGAGTTAAATGATATATATTTATATGATATGGAGAGTTCGTTGTGAGATCGACTTCGGTTGATGAAAAATAGTTGTTAGGTTTCAATAAAATTTATTAACGTGCAACGTTTGTATTATCTCTGGATCTGGTCCTCAAAACATGAAAAGAAGGTAGCTGTTAAACATCATCGGTAATAGTCAGTGAATAAAGACTACAAAAGAAAATAGAAGTAGAAAGATAAGATCGAAAGTGTGGGTAACTAATAAATTGATATTAATACCTAACATTTAATAGGTTTAAATTAGCTATGAAATATCATTATTCCTGATTAAAAACTAACAACTCTTTACTATTTTTCTTATTAATAGACTCACGGCTTATAATATGGACTGGAAGTGTAATATAATTATATTTGTTACAAAACAGCATGTTGTTGCTTCCGCTCTTTGGGACTATTACATAGAACCAATGCTGTTTATGTGCATTTTTTTATGTAATATATACAATACAATTATATATATATATAATTCTATATATATATATATAGAATGTGGTATCAGAAATAGCCGGGTCAGGATTCATAATAGAAACACTGTTTGGAATGATTGAGATATCTATTTAATGAACAATAAAACAGTAGTATAAGATAGCAAGAAGGCAGGCTCCCTCGAGACCAGCCTGTACTCCATGAGTGTCCCAACCAGAGTGAATCAACTGGACCTTCCACTGGATGGATGGATATACATATATTTGTTTATTTATGGGCGTAGGATGAATGATTGGCCAATTCGTTGATAAAATTGTATCATTGCATTGTCCTATCATTTATTTGGATTGGTTTTTTTCCTCTGTAAGCAAATTACATAACATAATGATCATTTTTGCGACCTTTATCGTGGAACAAACAACAAAGGACTTTATAGCTTTAACTGTTTGAAAGTAAAGCTTCTGCATATTCGTCATTAGCATACAATTATCCTACAGTAGCAAACCGTTCCATTTTCCCTGACCCACACAGGTGTAATAATGGGATCGGGGTGAATTTTACCGCTTTCGATCGTTTCTATAGGCTACTAGTCCATGGATACACTTTCTATACGTTTCGGTCTGCCTGCCTATATATCTGGGAGAATGTGGTATGGGAAATAGCCGGGTCAGGATTCATAATAGAAACACTGTTTGGAATGATTGAGATAACTATTTAATGAATAATAAAACAGTAGTATAAGGTAGCAAGAAGGCGGGCTCCCTCGAGACCAGCCTGTACTCCATGAGTGTCCCAACCAGAGTGAATCAACTGGACCTTCCACTGGATGGATGGATATACATATATTTGTTTATTTATGGGCGTAGGATGAATGATTGGCCAATTCGTTGATAAAATTGTAACATTGCATTGTCCTATCATTTATTTGGATTGGTTTTTTTCCTCTGTAAGCAAATTACATAACATAATGATCATTTTTGCGACCTTTATCGTGGAACAAACAACAAAGGACTTTATAGCTTTAACTGTTTGAAAGTAAAGCTTCTGCATATTCGTCATTAGCATACAATTATCCTACAGTAGCAAACCGTTCCATTTTCCCTGACCCACACAGGTGTAATAATGGGATCGGGGTGAATTTTACCGCTTTCGATCGTTTCTATAGGCTACTAGTCCATGGATACACTTTCTATACGTTTCGGTCTGCCTGCCTATATATCTGGGAGAATGTGGTATGGGAAATAGCCGGGTCAGGATTCATAATAGAAACACTGTTTGGAATGATTGAGATAACTATTTAATGAATAATAAAACAGTAGTATAAGGTAGCAAGAAGGCGGGCTCCCTCGAGACCAGCCTGTACTCCATGAGTGTCCCAACCAGAGTGAATCAACTGGACCTTCCACTGGATGGATGGATATACATATATTTGTTTATTTATGGGCGTAGGATGAATGATTGGCCAATTCGTTGATAAAATTGTAACATTGCATTGTCCTATCATTTATTTGGATTGGTTTTTTTCCTCTGTAAGCAAATTACATAACATAATGATCATTTTTGCGACCTTTATCGTGGAACAAACAACAAAGGACTTTATAGCTTTAACTGTTTGAAAGTAAAGCTTCTGCATATTCGTCATTAGCATACAATTATCCTACAGTAGCAAACCGTTCCATTTTCCCTGACCCACACAGGTGTAATAATGGGATCGGGGTGAATCTTACCGCTTTCGATCGTTTCTATAGGCTACTAGTCCATGGATACACTTTCTATACGTTTCGGTCTGCCTGCCTATATATCTGTGAGAATGTGGTATGGGAAATAGCCGGGTCAGGATTCATAATAGAAACACTGTTTGGAATGATTGAGATAACTATTTAATGAATAATAAAACAGTAGTATAAGGTAGCAAGAAGGCGGGCTCCCTCGAGACCAGCCTGTACACCATGAGTGTCCCAACCAGAGTGAATCAACTGGACCTTCCACTGGATGGATGGATATACATATATTTGTTTATTTATGGGCGTAGGATGAATGATTGGCCAATTCGTTGATAAAATTGTAACATTGCATTGTCCTATCATTTATTTGGATTGGTTTTTTTCCTCTGTAAGCAAATTACATAACATAATGATCATTTTTGCGACCTTTATCGTGGAACAAACAACAAAGGACTTTATAGCTTTAACTGTTTGAAAGTAAAGCTTCTGCATATTCGTCATTAGCATACAATTATCCTACAGTAGCAAACCGTTCCATTTTCCCTGACCCACACAGGTGTAATAATGGGATCGGGGTGAATTTTACCGCTTTCGATCGTTTCTATAGGCTACTAGTCCATGGATACACTTTCTATACGTTTCGGTCTGCCTGCCTATATATCTGGGAGAATGTGGTATGGGAAATAGCCGGGTCAGGATTCATAATAGAAACACTGTTTGGAATGATTGAGATAACTATTTAATGAATAATAAAACAGTAGTATAAGGTAGCAAGAAGGCGGGCTCCCTCGAGACCAGCCTGTACTCCATGAGTGTCCCAACCAGAGTGAATCAACTGGACCTTCCACTGGATGGATGGATATACATATATTTGTTTATTTATGGGCGTAGGATGAATGATTGGCCAATTCGTTGATAAAATTGTAACATTGCATTGTCCTATCATTTATTTGGATTGGTTTTTTTCCTCTGTAAGCAAATTACATAACATAATGATCATTTTTGCGACCTTTATCGTGGAACAAACAACAAAGGACTTTATAGCTTTAACTGTTTGAAAGTAAAGCTTCTGCATATTCGTCATTAGCATACAATTATCCTACAGTAGCAAACCGTTCCATTTTCCCTGACCCACACAGGTGTAATAATGGGATCGGGGTGAATTTTACCGCTTTCGATCGTTTCTATAGGCTACTAGTCCATGGATACACTTTCTATACGTTTCGGTCTGCCTGCCTATATATCTGGGAGAATGTGGTATGGGAAATAGCCGGGTCAGGATTCATAATAGAAACACTGTTTGGAATGATTGAGATAACTATTTAATGAATAATAAAACAGTAGTATAAGGTAGCAAGAAGGCGGGCTCCCTCGAGACCAGCCTGTACTCCATGAGTGTCCCAACCAGAGTGAATCAACTGGACCTTCCACTGGATGGATGGATATACATATATTTGTTTATTTATGGGCGTAGGATGAATGATTGGCCAATTCGTTGATAAAATTGTAACATTGCATTGTCCTATCATTTATTTGGATTGGTTTTTTTCCTCTGTAAGCAAATTACATAACATAATGATCATTTTTGCGACCTTTATCGTGGAACAAACAACAAAGGACTTTATAGCTTTAACTGTTTGAAAGTAAAGCTTCTGCATATTCGTCATTAGCATACAATTATCCTACAGTAGCAAACCGTTCCATTTTCCCTGACCCACACAGGTGTAATAATGGGATCGGGGTGAATCTTACCGCTTTCGATCGTTTCTATAGGCTACTAGTCCATGGATACACTTTCTATACGTTTCGGTCTGCCTGCCTATATATCTGTGAGAATGTGGTATGGGAAATAGCCGGGTCAGGATTCATAATAGAAACACTGTTTGGAATGATTGAGATAACTATTTAATGAATAATAAAACAGTAGTATAAGGTAGCAAGAAGGCGGGCTCCCTCGAGACCAGCCTGTACACCATGAGTGTCCCAACCAGTGACTCCCACTGGACCTTGTAACAGACCATCTTAGTTTGAAGGTGCGGGCGTCCAGATTACGCTGGTGGTATTTTTTCATATCCAACTCTGCTTATTAGTCCAGGCTACCACGGCCACATATATATATTATTTAATCGATATGCCAAACTTCAAATATCGATTCTCAGATAAAAATAAGCTCCAAATATCCTCTTTTTCTATGTTTGGAATAGGTTTTTATTAAAGTACATCACGAAACATATATTTTTTGCTTAAATATTTTTTATTGTACAATAAATAATTGGATGTAGTTATGCAATGGTAAAACAAGCGACGCAAAGTTTCTTTTGAGTAATTTTTCTTTTTACAAACAGACTTACTAGTAGTATGCAAGTATTTATTATACTACAAGTACTTGTATCGGTTAAATACAATAATATATACGGTAGGTATGTTTGTAAGAAGTCACAATGTTCGAAACAAGCTGTGCGTCCTTTGTTCTAACATTGCATAACTACACCCACCCAATTGATTCATTGAGACCTAAAAGACCTAAAAGTCTCATTTTTATCAGACAAACTGGCGGTGAATGTATCCTTGCTGCACTTTAGTTCATTAAAGGGTTTATTGATCCAAGGACTGATTAGCCAGTGGGTTGATACAATTGATTGAGGGAGAAAGAGAATGGTAATTTGGCAAATTGACTCCACTTAGCGACGAAGGCGAATTAATAACGACGACTGAAAACAGAGATCATGGCGGCCGGGGAATCCAACAGCTGCCTTCTCGATTAGACATATGAGTGGCAACTGTATCTCTACCTTTGGCCTTCTCTGGCACAATGCCGTCTTGATATAGCCCTTTCCGTTAACGATAGCTGAATTCCGTTTTATTATAAACAAAACACGAGATGATGAATAATTTCTGCTATTGCCTCATGAGGAAAAATGTATATACCATAATGACACTTTTTCATTTTGACTTCAATGCGTTCGTTGTCTGGGCATTTAATAGGAAACAAAAACTGTTTTCTTATCCCTAAACTTGAATGAATGATTTCTTTGGTTCGGATGACGTTGTTCCGTTGCTGGTTGTATGAGTTTTTCTTTCACTCACTAATATCCAGGAAATAAAAATATTTGTATTGCGCCGTTGGTTATTCAAGACCAATTACAGAGAATTATTTGAAATCAGCAGCGGGGAATTCCCATGGGATAAGATTGAGGGATTTAACTCAAGTCAACAATGAAAAAAAAAATGTATTAATTTATATAATTGACAAATTAAACTGACGATACTTCGGAACACCATTATTTTCCTGGTACGGTTTTGAAAATGTTATCTTTTGTGTAAGGGGAATACACTTAATTACCATTTATTCTTAAATGAGCATTTATGTAGAAATAATGACCTGGAGAAACCCTACGTTGTTTCATTTGAGTTCATATTGTCTAAATAGCACGAAAAATTCACGATATTTAATTGTGAGCTAACACAAAAATTAAACCATCTTATGAGATAAAATTTTTTCAAAACTTTTAAGTAAATCTAAATTGCAATTTAACAAATTGATATTTAAGTAATTATTAACTGTTAATTATAAAAAATTAAATTCAAAAAATTTTTGTCTATTTGTTAATTATCTGTTTAACATATATTTTACTAATTTATTCTCAACAGATAATTAGGTATTTAAAAAATATATAAATTTTTTAGTTGCTAAAAATAAAAATCGATTAGTTTAATACAGGGAAACTTAGGTTAAGTTAGTTTTAGATAACAAATTTAAATTGCTGTAATTTCCGTAATATTTTAAACATGTAAAAAAAAAATAATGTGATTTTTACGAAATTAGATCTTTATGTCTGTCTGTCCTGCAGATTGTAAATTGTAAATCTCCTGTTTGACCAATATACATGAAATTTTGTATCTAGATTACGTATGATTAACAGACCACATGAAACATATTTTCAAATACATAAAACTCAACCAAAGGTTAAAGTCTCTCTTAATGAGAAGGGCTTCAAATATCTCTTTGCCATGATTATAAATATGTAATTTTCTTTTAATTCCCATTAAAACTGTCATAAAAATCCTCATATAATTTATCCCAATCAGTGTTTTTTTGGTAATTCCATTGGATTTCCGTGATAGTAATCCTATCAAGAGTAATAAGTGTCAGCTAATTATTGTTAATTATCATATGATGGTTTCAACTTAAAATATGACATGTCGATTAAGAATATTTACATATCTAGCAGGTTTGATGGATTATAAATACAAAGAGACGACAACAAAATAATCAGATTAAATATTTTTTAGAAAACAGCTGTTTGTCGGCATGGTTACAAATTCCCATATAGGATATTAATCAATCGGGCCTTTTTTGAAATGTGTAGTATGCTATTGAAAATAACTCAATAACAATTGTAGCGACCTCTTAGTCTCCTTGCACTCTCTGGCGCCCTGCACCCGTGACGCCGCTTGGCTTCCGCTCGAACTCTGAAAACTTTCCTTATTCTTTATGAAACCTCTGTACCTATTCTCTTGAACATAGTGCATTGTCGGGGCACATACCTATCATAAAATGGAGTCAGATAGTAACGCCGTCCTGGAACGATTGTCCGGGTTATTAACTCGAACAATCCGCACTTGTCACCAGGGTTAGGGTGATCAGGCACCTCCCTAGTGACAACCCGACAACAATTAAGAAATCTTTACAGAAGGAGTAATTAGAACGATCTATGAAACCCATTAATTCTGTAATACTGAACACGAGCTAAACTATTATGTTCTCAAAATTTCTACTTCCTTTATGTCGTTCATATATACTTGATATATAGAAATCAGTTCATTTTTGATGATTATGTTATCATCATGGATTAATAAGAAAGAACATAGCCGTGAGTGCAAGTATTCCAACTAGATGTACATGAGCAATTGAATAATGCATTAACCTCACTATCCGTTCATGCCTAGGAGAAAGTGAGACGTACTAAAATATCATTCTCCATTTCCGTTCTGCTCTTTGGGCAATGTTGTTTCATTATGCGGGCCTCGTTTCACCCAGCATGCTTCAGTGCCCACTTCTGAGCGGCCATCATGAGCCGTTCAAACATCATAAATATAACATATCAGTGATGTATACAATGACATTAAGCGATCTCTCATCAAAGCCTATAAACCATTTAACCTGGTTAAGAGGTAATGAGACCCGCTCGCTAATATCTAGGTTAAGGTAACACACGCAGATTCCGAGCGAGTGGGGACAAGGTCTGTTATCGTATCGAGCGAACTTTGCCTGGTTCGTCGAGGTCGCCCCACCATGCCACAGTGTAGAGGTTGTGTGAGGACTCGACGGGTTCATATCCCGAAGTCATGTTTGGAACCCCTTTCATTTTAAATATCTGCCAGCTTATTATAGAAGGGACTATTCCAACAATGCAAGTCTATGGGTTAGGTTTAGATCTGCTTTTTCCACAGCTTCTACTGTACAGAAAATATTCTTAGTATGGCTTCCGCTAAGGGTTGTTCTCTACTGACCACCAGTCTATACCAGTTGGCAAAAACTTTGAACGACGAAAAACGTACCAGAAGATAGAGAGTGTTTGTGTTAATAGTGTATAAACTTCATAAAGTACTAGATATCAAAAAATATTTTATATTTATGAATTCTATAATTCTATGTTGTAAGTAAAACTCGTGTATCGGAAACGTACCTTAAACAAAAATACCCACTTCCTTTGAATAAAAGGGAGAGGAAAAATTTAGGGAAAAAAATAGCTGCAGTAATATTGAAGTATGATTATCGTTATATTGACTCGAGATATCGATGATCAAGGAATCCAACCTTCAGTACTGAGTAATTACGGTGGATATTGACAATATTATTGAAAGTGACAAAACATATGTACCAACATGTCTGGTGCCAGTGAAAAGATGATTAACGAAGTTTACAATAGTTTTTATAGAGCTGTACCAACACTCCTTCAATTTCGGGGTTTAACTGGGCAAGGTTACTTGAATAAAAACAATCTTAAAATTGGGATTTAGTTCAGTTACTTGAGTGCTACAAGTATTGATAAACTCACATACAGAAACTTTATTATATAAGCAAAGTATAGTATTAGAGGCAAATTAGGTTTTTCATGTCGAGTTCCTCCTGGTTCTGAGAGGTTCGAATTCCCTGCAAATAGGAGATAACATTAACAGTGTAGGTTATAATACTAGAAAAGGACCTGTAGCGCTAATAATATAGTAATATCCACAAATTACTAACTAGACGTTTATTATTCAATAAAAAAAATGAACATTGAACCTATACAACGATTTTCGAACCAATAAGCTAAGATTAACAACGAACGATTACTGACTGACATTGTTATATGACGGTCTACCTTGATTTTTGTTTCATTAGAACCTATGTAAGGAAACTTTGGTGGCTGCAGATCTAATCGCCATCCCTTCCTCACAGCAACAATAATATAGTTCTCCCAAAGGACAATAAGATCTCAAACCCGAATGTCCCTTTAGCGGACTGTGGGTTGGTGAGCTTGACAGACCTGCACACAATGACCTCCGTAACTGTTATTGGTAATTGGAGACTGACCCAGATCTAGATGGCGCGATGACATACCTTGAGGAAGGTATCTGTCCACTAATATTATTACTATTATTATAATTATTATTAATATACACTAACGGAGGCTGTCTGATATGGAGTCCGATGTTTATTAGCCATGCGAGGTCGTTTGCGAAAGACGAAACAAAATAATCGTCGATGATCGTGTCATTACGTCAGCAGTAAACAGTTTTTTTTTTGTCTTTAATAGTCTTTATTGACTCATCAGTGCCAATTAGCGACGACATCCATCTAAATATGTTGATAGAAGCCAAATCTTTATTCTTAATTTTAAGTTCATGGAATTTCTCTTGCTTTATTCTTCCGAGTCGTTATGGCAGTCTTGCTCCCTGCGGATCAGTTTGAAATTGACAGCACTTAGTGATGATGTGATAAACAGCTAATGGTGCATCATCGCACTCCTCGTAGGTTGGTCTGTGGAAATTGAGAAGGGTCAGCCTAGTATGTCCTATTCCCGAACCGGTAATCACTTGCGAACGTTTCCTGCGTCCTTTAATGTTGTTAAGTGTCTTCTGCATCTGTCAGTATTTCGGTGTAGTGTACGGCAGAGATCCGTGATCAAAGATCCGCTCCCCATGGTGAACCGTGTTGCTATAACTGAATCAGTCGTTCATCTCATTGAAAGGCCTATTGACAGTACACTTGCTTTTGTTTTATTGTAGGATGTCAAAATTAGTAAGTTGAGGGAAACGTTTACCAAGATTTCGATAATTTTCCTTTGTCTATTGAAATGTACATGGAACAATTAGCCTAAATTAAACCAAATGAACGATGGGCTCTCATACACCAATGGATTGCTGGCCGGTGAACTATAGGTTAAGTTGGTCGTTCACTAAATGAAGTTCTCTTTCCTTTTACCTAATAGATAACATATCAATATGACACATGAAATGAAGCCGAGATCAGTCATTGGTCAAACATACGTAAGCAAATGCCATTATGTCACTTGATAAAATGCCTATGATGTAAGGGATATATCGAGGTGGCATTGATAACAAGCTCAGGTGTATGAGTACCTCCCCTTCCATAATCCAATTGTTTCCATGGTGATGTACCGTTATCCTTGATGGAAACTTCCTATCAACAATTTACTAGTTATATTTAGGAGGCATTGCTGAACAGTGCACTGATAGAAGTGAGGGACCGTGTTTTGTTTATTTCGAATTTAAAAACCGCGACATTTTTTTTTAATCACTCAATAGCCGAGGTCTTATGCGCTTTCTGCGTGTTGTTTTCTCTTAGATCACTCGTGAAAAAATAACCTTTCATATAAGACTGAGTAATTTTCTAAAGTGAGTACCCAGAACAAATGTGACAACGTACATAACCTGTCGTATGATATATTATAGATTATAAACAAATTTTGCAAAAACAATTTAACAAATTTTATCTATAACAAATAAGTTAATACATTTTATGATTAAAGTAATAAAGAATTAAGTGTAGCAGGATAATAACGATTTTATTGAATGTTTTTATAAAATTCCGTTCGTTGTTTGTTAAAAAGTATATTTAGAAATCATTTCAAGGTTTCAGCATGTAATGAATATATTTTCTACAATGTACAGGTTAGCTTTCACAACTAACCACAACTTTACTGGTAAAAACAGTAGACATAGTCACTTCAGATACCACTGAGTCCCTGCAGTGATTATAATTAAATAACATATACACGGATATGTTGTAGTAAAGGTCCTCTAATTATCATATTTAAAAAAATGAAATAATAAAATGTACCGGTTATTTCCAAGGCAGGCCTGCAATAACCATCGAAATCGATGAAGTACACAAAGGCTGTCAGGGGTGATAGACGACGCAGCGATATAGAAAGCATTGTGCGCTCTTCTCATAGCAAATATTTGCATCATTTTTGTTTGATTTTTATGTACGTTTTCCTTTATTTTCCGAAAGTAGAAACACTTGTTATTTGGTCTGAATTGACGTGACCGTTAGCTGTGAAAATGTAAATGAGTGAAAGTGTTTGTAGTGTTGTTGACTAAGGTTGTTGAAATTTTAAATATTTAACAGTCTACTACCTCACACTATACACCAACTACAGCAGAAGGTTGAAAATTTCAAACTTTATCGTGATTGTATATAGAAAGAAAGAAATTCACTATTACAGAACACGTTTTAAAATATGATTCTAGACATTGCACAAAACGTTTTAACGTGTATCTTTGAGTCCGGTGCTCATTGAAACATCGCAACTGATATCGAATTAAGAGGCTCTTAGGGTGATTGGCATCGATGTATATATATATATATATTTATGTATGTATATGTACTATTCCACAAAAATTGAAACGTTGATACACGCTCCCTGAATAATTCGGCAATAAATAAATGTATTTATTTTCATATCGTATTGAGTTTAAACAGAAGGCGAGCGCCATCACCTAGTATTTATACATTACTTTGTAATTTTCACGTCAATCTGTTATTGTCATGTGACCCAACCTCCTTCGAATGCATCTGCGCATCGCAGAAAGAGGAGAAATTTGTAAATTAAAATTATGTAAATTGTTAAAAAAAATGTTATAATTAATTAAAGGGGTTTATGGGGGGGGGGGGGGGTCGTATTGAGTAGGGTATCGAATTGAAAGTCTCGAAGTGATGTTTTAACTCCTTACGACATCGCTTTTGCAACGAAATGTGGTTTGTTTGGCAGAAATGTATGTTTGTTTTTTTAAATGTTGTTTTACTTTATAAAGAGTATTTGTTAGTTAGGATATGAATAGGGAATGTGAATATTGTTTGTGATTTTTGTATTTGCTGCAATTTGAATGAGTAGGAACATTGTATATTGTAAATATATTATTATCTTATAGCAGTACAGAATAAAATGGTTTGCTGTATTTTTAAGTACAACAAGTAATGCAATATGAATAGTGAATTGTAAAATAAATAAAGTTCTCACTCTATTGGTTTCGTAAATGTTATATGAATGCGATCTTTTATCACAATTATCATTAGTCCTTTGAAAGATTTATTATGGCAAAAAAAAAAATATTGGTAGTTGTCGAATTATGCCATTAGCGGCCTTCATCATTTTACATCGATAAACGTGATGTTGGGCACAATATGTACGTAGTGATCGCATCTACCCACAGACAAGCTCTCGCTACCAGAAGAAGAAGAAGAAGTGGGGAGGGGGAGGTCCTTGAGATACCTGGATAAGGAGATACCTGCAGCCCACATACCTGTACCTATTGTGTAGGACAGGGGTTCATGCACCGAGGCAGGCGTAGACATAATTCATTCAAGTGCAGCTATTAAGGGTTTCGTTTTTGTATTTTATTGACGCTTGTTATGATTTCTTATTTTTTTTTGTAATAATAGCCCCAACACACATGTAAACTTGAGGACGGAACTGACAGAAACGAATTAGCATCCTGTCCACCGTCATTAAAGAACTTTCCATTTTAATTACCAAATGATACGTTTGTTAGTTACTGTCGCCCCGAGGGTGCTGTTCAGGAGAAGAGGTACAGGCTAGGTATTATAAGTAGTTTACGTGTTCTTGGAATGACCACGAGTTCATACTCGGTATCTGAGGGTAGGCGAAAATGTCCGGATCCCAAAGGCTAATGTGAACCGGAAATAGACAGACTGGATCGCTGGGGGAGACGCCACTAGGTATATTTCGTAGGGCCCCGGAGACCGTCGTCTACATGGAAGAGATCCCTTTCTAGGATGTGCTACTTTTAGCGAGACGAAGCCAGGGAATCCGAATTTTTGCCTCATATAGGCATGTCATTCCTGCACACAGCAAATGAGAGAAATTTTTATCTCGGCCAATCATATGACAGTTTATTTTGGCCAATCAGGGGCCGAGCTATGCCCGCTCCCCGAGTGAGCTCCGCCCGTATCAGGATCGTGAACTAGTTCCCTCTCTCTATACTGACTGTCGCCGAAGATTTTTGATAAAATATGGAAATGTAAGCAGTTGTTTTCTGGCCCGAGAAGAGAGTAACTTCTATTTATGCGTGGTGATGTTGTTGACACAACAGTTACGTTCATTTTTGCTTAAAACCTAAGCAGTCTCACTTGCGCCAATCTAAATAATTCTTGTTATTGAGTATTTTTACTATAGTTGGAACGTCATGCAGAACTTTACAACTTTAATGGGACTTAAATTGACTTGACAGGGACACAAATATCAGCGAATTGTCTCTCGAGTGGGTGAATCTGTTGGGGCATTGGCTTATCATGAGAAGTGTTTTATCTATGACAACCGTTTCGACATAGTTTGTTTGACTGCATCAAGCCCTGACAACTATTGTGAGGAGGAGGTTGACGTGAAGTCATTTGGTGAACAGTCATCAGCCACCTGAACACGGACCCCGAAAAATCTGCAACTCATTTATGTCCTGAGACCTCACAATAAACTCATAGAACAATGAATTACTGACAGTCAAAGATATTTAATTTGCTCAACAAAATGCCTAGGCATGAATGGTGATAGATTTCTTTATTAAAATATCCGGCCGACATAACTTAATGCCCTTGAATGTGACAAAGAAGACGACCATCGCTCTACGACTTTTCTCCATCGAGAAAGCGCTTTCTAAAGAACGCTCTCTGTATTGAGCTGTAGGATCCCAGAATAGATCGGATCCAAGGAAGTTTCACCAACCTTTCCAAAGAGGCACAAACTATATAGACTATAATATAGCCGAGATAGCTTCATGTTATTAAGTACACATGCATCAAAGGTCATCATGACTACACGCCATGGTCGGGCGCGCCCACTCCCTGCCCACCACTCTGGGAAATTAGTGGCCATTCAACTTGTGTCATTTAATTTGTGCAGTGTGTATTTAATAATGTCGTATAACCATTACAATCGATTAGCACATTTTTAGTCAGCCCAGAGGTTTTTATTTTATTTATATAGTCTAAGCACTTTCAATGGCTTAAACCACCATCACCTCCAGATGCTTAGAAGTGAGACCTTCGCTATCTATCAGTAGTTCAACAGAGGACTGGTTTTTGTTTAGACTGGTCATGGCAGATGTTAAGTATTGCGTCGAGTTATATGTATTTTAAGTTAAAGATTTGGTGTAAGCTGTGTGCATAGTTTAGAAAAGAAATGGATCCACTGTAATTTACATGTTGGCTAGCTTAGCAGATTATTTAATTTATGTCAATGTATAAACATTTTATGTAGGACTGTAAATATTTTTCTGTGCAAGTGTATATAAATGAATAAAGTATAAACAGAACAAACAGCCAAATGCTAGACCGGAGATTGTAAATCACATTATAATTATCTTTTTATTATTATAAAATGAAGATTATATAATTTAATTCGTTATAAATGCGTTTATTTTTCTTTACAATCTAATTTAGTTTAGCCCGTCACATATCAAAGAGGTCTCAATACAACTCCTGTTATTTAGTTGATTGTCCTGGCAAGGTTGAGGTCAGTTTCCTTCCCTCGATTCCATTAGTGAGCATCAGGCGGGCGTAATTTTCTTGTTATTCTGTATTTCTGTGTTATTAAGTAACTTGTTAGTCTGTCACCAAGACCATACTGGGGTATCCTTCAGTAACCATTCCAAGGAAGTACTATATCGAACTTTTACCTCCATCTAACATACTGTGATCATACTCGTAGTTGTCGGGAGTCGAACCCGTGTTCTTTGTATCACGGAGAGCTTGCGTTAATCTCTATCACTGTATTGGTTATTGCCCATTTGCAAGCATAAAATATTTGTGAGTGATTGACAAGGCTAGTTCTCATATCCGCATTTGAACAATAGACAGGGCGAGATCGTCGACCCCTTCGTAAGAGCTGTCTACCTTCTAGCTCCGGAAGACCACTTATTTAAGTTCACATTGGTAAACTAACGGCTCTTAGCCTACCAGGGGTAATCTGCATCGTTAATGAAGTGGAAGAGGATACGTTGCTAGGCGGGTGAGAAGATAACATTCAACATTAAAGCGGAAGTTCTCACTATCTTGTTTTAAGTAGCTGTAATCGTCGGATAAACTATATCCACTTCATTAGTGTTTTTTAGTCATATTGATGGTAGGCAGCGTTCTCACTCGTCGTGAAAAGAGACGATGAAAATCCGCCATGTTGTTTTCGGAACTAGTTTTCATAGGGTAGCATGGACCCATTGATTATATTTGTAATCTGTGATCTAATAATTGTTGTTTGAAGAAGTACATTATAATATAATTGCTGTTTACAGCAGCAGCATGAGTGCACAAAGAGCTCTTACTCAGGCCTAGTCAGTTTGTAACATCATCAGTGACAGACTGGGCATGTTAAACATCAGTGTAAACGCCGGGAAGACCGACTGCGTAATCTTCTCCCTCCAAAAGGGGAAAAAATCCTTGCCAAAATCGTATAGTATAGGAGGGCAAGAGAACTCACCAGCTTTCTCAATGCACTATTTGGGTATAAAAATTGGATAGGCATCTCCATTTCTCTACTCATTTTAGTAATCAAATAGAAAAAGTAGGACAAAAATCTTATCGGCTATCGCACTTGCTAACTTCACCCAACCTGTCGCTTCCTCTCAAATTGATGATATATAAATGTGTCCTCCGGCCAGCTCTGATGTACGGTGCCCCGCTATTTACCAACTTGACTGACAATACAGCCAAATGTTTCCAACATTTCCAGAATGGGATCATGCGAAAAGTGGTCAGACATCCCTCTTTCGAGAGGCTGAAGAACGCTTACCTGCACCCGTTGCTCGGTGTGCCGTCGGTGGGTGAGTTCATCCGCCGGAGACACATTAAGTTTTTGGACTCGTTGCAGCACCTGACAAACCCAGTGTTTTAAACTATGACCCCACCACCCCTCCCGCATCGATGGCAACAGACTGTCGGGGAAAAATTAGGTTAAGAATTAGTATGTAAGTTAGTTTTAAGGTTGATCAAAAAGGTGGGCCCCATCACCTTTATTAGTCAGTTTAGTCCAGTCACGTATAATGTTTATCATTATGCTTGTTTATTCCATTATATAATTTCTATAAAATAACAAAACCTGTATATAATGTAGCAACGCTACAGGAAATACAAAAATAATTTGTGAATAGATTCGCCTGAGGATCTATAATTATATATAATTATTTGTAAATTTAAAGGGGCTATGAAAGTAAAAAAAAAAAAAAGTACGTTGTAATGTTGTGATTATTTTTGCCGAAGTAGTTCCAAGGTAATAGGAATATCTCAGCTGAGGTCTTCGGTCGGCATATTGTTGTTTGTATTTCATATTAAATGGAAATAAACACAATCTAGGCATTAGACAGGACTTTGTGGTCTAGATTACTGCTACTTGGCTTGGGTTCCAGAGACATAGATGCCTTGTTTAATCCTTAGTCAGTTCTTCTTTAGTCTAGGACAATTCTATTTCAAACTCAAGGAAGTATAATTCTTAAATGAGGAGAAAGGAGTGTGATAATGGGCAAAAGTGTATATTAATGTGTGAAGATATAACTAAATCCTAATTAATTGGGTTACATTTACTTACCCAAAATATTTTAGTGTTAGCGGCATAACAAATTTTTTTTTTTAAATGAGAGTACAGAACCAATCTGAGATATTCTTGTAAATATGGCTCATTGTAGCTCAAAAAGGAGAAAGGCGATATACATTTAGATAATTATAGTCACGCCATTAGCTAAAAAGTTTTCAGAGACATTCAATCTTGTCCGTCCTATTTCTGCAGTTAATAACTCGATGCACCCATTCCACCGGACACGTCCTAAATAGAACCCTCCAGGAATTTCAGGGGTTTATTTGCAGGATTTTTGGCGCTTTTCCAACATCTCCCAGGAGGCAAAGAATGGACTAGTGCGAACAACCTCTCAAAATAAACACGAGAATCATTCATATATGTGTGAACTGATATGGTGAAAGGGATGAAATATATTTCAGAATTTTTCAACTGTTACAGGCTAGATTGGGACGACAAGGGTGAGTGGTTAAATTTTATTAAAATCTTTGGTGAGGGTTTCGCTTATGTTTGGTAGACGTCGCTGAGGTGCTAGGCTGTTAGCTCTCATTCTTTATTGCTGTCTTCTTGACCGTGTGGCCAAGCAGAGGAGTGAACCAAACCCATCTGTTGGTAGCTTCACGATTACACAAGCGGTATAGTACAACCATTACATCTATTCCCACGTAGGAAAAATAAGCCCAAACTACTAAATACAGATGTAAAATTTGTGATTTCACAAGTTTGCTAATATTGAATGGGATACACAGATCTTCTTAGCGTTTGTGACGAGGCATATTTATTTTATTTTCTTGACTCTATGATATAAAGAGTACATTTATTCAAATAGGTATACTCTTTAACACTCTTGAAGCTAAGTGAAGTACGGACGAGACACTCACAATAAAACTAAAAATCGTGGAAACATAATGAGTAGTATTAATGATCTAAAAAGATTAAAGATTAATATGATTATTAATATTTAGATTAGAGTAGAACTTCTTTATTTTTATGAAATTACAATCAGTACTGCAGGCTTGTAAAGCGGCAATTGGCATCCTTCCGTTCCGATTCTTTCAATTCCTATCTCTCCTCCCTGTCTTCCAGGGACAACTCCCTGTGGAATGTAACTAAGAAAATCCTAAAATATCATCCTGTTTCACACCCACTCCGTCGTGATGACGGGTCCTGGGCGGCTTCGGATGGCGAGAGGGCGGAGGAATTTGCACTGCATCTTTCCCGTACTTTCACTCCTCATCTTACCCCTCAAAACAATAATCACCGTCCAACTGTCGAAGATTTTCTCACTTCCCCTATCCCTCTCTCACTACCACCAAAAGCCGTTAACCCCTCTGAGGTTAAATATCTTCTGAAAAAATTACCTTACCGAAAATCTCCAGGATATGATCTCCTTACTCCTCGAATCCTCCAACAACTTCCTCTTAAAGCCATAATCTTCTTAACCTATATATATAATTGCATTATCCGAACGACGCACTTTCCTCTCCTCTAGAAACATTCCATTATTGTCCTATTCGCCAAACCCGGCAAACCACCCAATGACGCCTCATCTTACCGTCCAATTAGTCTACTCCCTATCCTCTCAAAAATTTTTGAAAAACTCCTATTAAAACGCCTACTTCCAATCGTTGAATCCAAAAACCTTTACCCTACTCACCAGTTTGGTTTCCGCCAACGACATTCCACAGCTCAACAAGGCCTTCGCGTTGTTGATCACATATCCTCAGCCCTTGAAACCAAACAGTATTGCACTGCTGCCTTTCTGGACATAGCTCAAGCTTTTGACAGGGTCTGGCACGCAGGTTTGCTTTACAAACTCAAAGGAAATTTACCGCAAACCCTATTCCTAATCCTACAATCCTACCTTTCAAACCGTTTCTTCCAAGTCCGCTGTGGTTTGGAATATTCTAACTACTATCCCATTAAAGCAGGAGTTCCACAGGGCAGTGTCCTGGGCCCCATCCTCTATAATCTATACACTGCTGATGTCCCCTCTACTACCAATACCTTCTTGGCAACATTCGCAGACGACACTGCAGTCCTGTCAACCCATCCAGACCCTGATATAGCATCCCAAAACCTTCAAAAACACCTTGACGAGATCGAGTATTGGTGCGACCAATGGCGAATCAAAGTCAACGAAGGAAAATGTTCCCACATAACCTTTACCCTCTGCCGCAAGTCCTGTCCGCCAGTCTTTTTAAATTCAATTCCTCTCCCTGTGTCTGAGACAGTACGGTATTTAGGCTTCCATCTCGACAAGAGACTGACATGGAACCCACACACGAGACTAAAAAGACAAGAACTAAACCGACGCTTTGGACAACTGTACAGACTACTTCGAAGGACATCCCACCTCTCAATAGAAAACAAACTACTTATCCACAAGGTTATACTTAAGCCAATCTGGACATACGGAATAGAGCTATGGGGGACAGCAAAAAAGTCGAACATCAAGCGCATCCAATCCTTTCAATCAAAAGTCCTAAGAACAATAGTAAATGCCCCTTATTACGTCAGCAACAAAACCCTTCACAATGATCTGAATATACCCTATATTCTTGAACTCATCCCTTCCAAGTTCATTAAATTCCATGGTAACCTATCCAACCACCCTAATTCCCTAGCACAGTCATTGCACTGCACCACTCATCCCTATAATCCTCCTCGGAGACTTAAACGGCAGTGGCCTCGTGACCTGCTATAAATAAGTGACAGTGGGAGTCCTGGCAATGGCCAGTATCTCCAATCATGTCCTGAGCGTCTGTGGCTCTCGCGCTCTTGGTCAGCCTCCGCTGGCTCTTATCCAGTGACGCGGCTGAGGGAGGGGCGTGGGGGACTCCCCAAGACTCCGCTTCCTCCTTCGCATGCGAGGGAGGTGACAACCATGTGGACTTGGGGGGCCTCTGGGCTGTTTGTAAATATTGTATGAATGAGCGAGTGAATGATGAATTGTAATGGTATGAATGATGACACTTATCTCAATTACTCATTGCCTAATAAAAGGCAGATTGTAATTTTATCTTAATAAATTGTTGTTTTCTTTCTCAAAAATTCATACCATATTTACAATTTTCATTCTCTCGCTCATTCACACCGTATTTACAAACAGTCCAGAGACCATCCCCAAATCAAAATGGTTGTCACCTCCTTCGCATGGGAAAGAGGAAGCGGAGTCGAGGGAATTACTCCACGCTCCTCCGCCTGCCGCGTCACTGGATACGAGCCAGTAGAGAATGACCATGAGCGCGAGAGCCACAGACACTCAGGACATGATCGCAGAAACTGGCCATAGCCAGGATTCCCACTGTCACGTATTTATAGCAGGTTACGTGGCCACTGCCTCTTTATTCTCCGAGGAGGATTATAGGGATGAGTGGTGCAGTGCAATCACTGTGCTTGGGGATTAGGGTGGTTGGATAGGTTACTGTGGAATTTCATGAACTTAGGGGTGAGTTCAAGAATGTAGGGTATATTAAGATCGTTATGAAGGGTTTAGTTGCTGACCTAATAAGGGGCATTTACTATTGTTCTCAGAACTTGTGATTGAAAGGATTTGATACACTTGATTTTTTTGCGGATCCTCATACGGAATAGAATTCCGTATGTCCAGATTAGGATATAGGATTTTTTTCTATTGAGAGATTGGATGCCCTTCAAAGTAATCTGTACAATTGTCCAAAGCGTCTGTTTAGTTCTTGCCTTTTTAGCCTAGTAGCTTTATTAATATATAAGTAACTTACAATAAATACACTATTTACAGTAAATGCTATTATTACAGGAGAGCTGACAAGAAAAGAGTGACAGGGACTGGTAGGGACTGATTGAGAATTTGAAAATGACCCAAAGTCAACTGTTCAGCCTAGCCTACATGTACTACTTGATTCTACCTGGGCACGGTAGGAACGGTCGAGGTGGCTTGTTTGTCCTTTAGAAGGTACTCGCTCGGCTGCAGGCAAATGGACGGGCTAAATATACATCCTTCAGCTTACTCAAGTTACAGCATTTTCTACCTATTGTTCAATATCTACTTCCTTCTTCGTCTTCTTCTTATATATCTTGGGTTTGTTCGCTTTATGTCAAGCCCACCTTTGTTGGAACACAGCTGTAACTGTACAATAGGCTCTAATTTTTAACAAAAACAATTTTTTTTTTTCAATTATGTTTAGCATTCAAATTTTTGCATTTTTTTCTTACGTTACCTACTGCAATTTATCATTACGTTTTTTTTTTATATCCATTTAAAGATGGTAAAATTATCAGTATCTCTATTACTTATAGTGCACTTTTAACGGTTGTAGCAGTCGAGATATTTTGATCTGTAGTTTCGAAGAGATTAATCCCGACTTCATGTTAAAATATCTGATGAACGTTAACCGTAAGCAGAAGAAATATCGGGAGGTTTCATTACCGAACAAGGAAAATGCTAGCTACTTTCGCTAAGGTATTTCCGGGAAAGTTATGAATCCGCGTGTTTTTGGTTCTTCATTAAAAAAAATTTTAAAATACCTTTTACATCTTTATTTCACACCTGTGTTAATTAGCGACTGTGCCGAATTTGGTCCTGGTTCTAAATAAAGGTGAGGGCGTGCAAAGCTAACACATTAACAAACAAATCGTTTTATATATTGCGACCCTTGGGTCTAAGTTTAATTCTCCACGAGGGAAGTCAGGGACTGAACTCGTGTCTCAGTAATTCCTAGAAGTGATGACCAATAGGCTACAGGTATAGATTTCAGAGTATTCGTTTGGGATTTGCAAAACTTCTATTAATAAGTGCGTAATTCTATTTATTTATTTATTCAAAACAATGTCTAGCCACATGTGCTACAAATACGTGATATCTTACTGTTATTAATTTAGAAAATCTTTATTCCAACGTATCTTAAGTCGTCAGTTTTATAATGCTAAGAACAAGTAGAAGGGGCTTGAGCAGAACTGTATACCTGCCTCGTGATTTCATGGAAGTCACTGCTGGTTCCCTGTTATTTTTAAGTAAGCAACCGCATCCGTCCAAGACCTCCCTACTTCCCAGAATATTAGAATATATTCCCAGAACTTATACATATATGTCTCAGCTTTAGCCGCAGACCCCACTTGTGGCACCCAGTATGTAGTATCATAACTCTTAATATTTGTATATACCAGTGTTTTTCTTCTACTTCATAATAAAGCTTATCTTTCTTTTCGTTTAAAAGAATCTCTTCTACAAAGATTGTTTAACTGTCGTTGAATGTTAGCAGCTAAGTCGAGCTTAGACAATCCTTGTATCAGTGGGTTTGGGTGTCATTACAGTTCACCGTCAAAATTTCTGTATAATGGTTTAAAGTAAAATGGCACACTTGTGATAATTCTTAAAAATTTTTATTGGAAAATCTGTATTGTTCTGATGTTATGTCTTCTTAGCGCATATGTCCTAATTGTTTTCAGTAAGTTTCTACAAGGGGAGTTTTCAACGTTGGTCCAATGCTTTTAATAGTTCGAGCCTGTGACTAAGTGTTAGTCGTTTTGTTTTGCGGTTTCAAAGACAGTCTGTGAGGTCCCAATCTTTCTTGGGAGTCCTCTTACAGATAATCTAAAAGTATATACTTACTAGCTATTAAAATTAATTGTGTCAATGAAATACCTGAAGTTCTGTCAGAAATGCTTACAAAGGCCATAGTAATTATAGCTATTGACAATGTAAACTGGGAATAATTATCAAGGCCAGGTGCAACTTCAATGTTATGATTTGCAATGCTTCCTTCATCTGCGTAGATCGTCATAACCTAACGTCATCGACACATTCCGGCCTTGGTCGTTTCCTCTTCCTTGAGGAAGTTGATGGATATGGAATATTTGAAATATTCATCAAACCCTTTTTCTGATGCTCTTTCCGTCTTTCTTTGGTCATTGGCCGTGCGATTCTCTCTTCTATAAAAGGCCATTCACAGGATCTCGTATTTCCAGCTTTGGAGATCATTTGTATAATAACCAATACTTTAGTATGTGAATCACATATTGGTTCTAAACTGTAGGGATTTCGAACTAATATCTTATTTATGGGTTATGTTATGTTAAACGTGATCAGAACATCAGCTGAAACTTTCACGCAACAATTTATTTTCTCTACATCAAACGTAATCGTCTTAACAAAATTAATATGTGTTTGGACACCCTTCAGTAATTTCGTTTTTAAATATTAAAAATAAAAAACAATTTTTTCCTTTTAAAAATTATAAGAGAGTAATATAATTTTCTTAAGTTATCGATAGTGCACAGTGATAGTTAATCGATAATTTTGAAGGAGAAATTACACTAATTATGTTTGAAATAAAACTACAAATAATAATAAAGCAGATTTTTGTTTATGCAGTAGCCAGTATAAAAAAATTATCTTGGATCACGTTTTTTAAAGTGTTTACTAACACTCACGTAGTCATCTAAACTTTCATGTTATGGGTAACAACCTATATTTTATTTTTATATTTTTATGTATAGAACAATA
The DNA here is from genome assembly GCA_930367205.1 of Acanthosoma haemorrhoidale. NCBI lineage: Eukaryota > Metazoa > Arthropoda > Insecta > Hemiptera > Acanthosomatidae > Acanthosoma > Acanthosoma haemorrhoidale. The sequence goes on along the minus strand of OV884011.1, from coordinate 154,402,610 downwards.
AAATATGTTAAAATTTACATTTTGAGAACAAGGGGTGATTAAATTTTACTAAATTGGATAATCTCTATATTAAATTAATACATTTTTCTTGCTTTTAATAAGTTTACATATTATTAATTCCATTTGTCTAAGAATATGATTCCTTTCATGCTATTTTTATTGAGCATTGTGAATTTTAATTTTATTAAATTTTGAAGTTAAACTTTTTTTTAATGTTTTAAAATTAATTATAATCAATTACACGAAATTATATCTAGCTACAAATTATATTTTTTTAACCATTTTTTGGTAAATTGGTAAACTAGTTGCTGTGGATGAAAAAGTGTTTTGTCTTTTATTTTTTTGGTACAAAAGACCCTTGGAATTATGGCGAAACATTGACAGTTTAATAAATGAATTGACTTTAGAAAAAATGTTTTTTATTTATTTGGTACACAGCTACTAGTATGTGCATAATAAAGCTTTAAAAACTAACATTAAAAAAAACAAACTAAAAACATCTGCCGATAAAGACGTGATGACTCGTCCTTTAAGATAACTATCAGAATGGCTAACTTTTATTAGCAGCTTATCCCATAGTCATTATCGATTTATTGTTTTTGACTATCAATGAATGTTGACTAATATACAATTTTTTTTTTTATTGTTTCAGGTGAGTGTGTTTTTGACCATACCTTATACAACATAAGCATCACTAATCTAGTGAGTCAAACAAACCAATACATATAACTCTCCTATTATTATCATTCATTAATCGTTATAGTTTCTTCTATTTAGATCTGTATTACACAATAGATACAGAAGTTCTTTCGTGTTGTCCGATAATCATTCAACTTTGCATTGTGAATTGTACGATAAAATTATAATTTTGATTTATGATACAATGAGATCGCGTTTGTCTTGTTGTTTCCGAATTTAATGGAAACTTCAAATTTTGGCCAAGACCCACCAATAGGGTCAAATTTATAGGGACAGCCAGATGTAATGACCTCTGTCCCGTCAAACTTATTTTTTGTCACGTTTAAACTCTGTTTAATGTATTTTGTGTTTAAATCTGTCTTAATGGGTCCTATGCTGTAGGTAGGTTATTACTATTTCATTATAGTACCATTACAGCTATGTCTAATTCTAAAATACTCTTGCATACTTAGCGGATTGTTGAAGTAGAAGGAAGTAGTTTTGAACTGAGTGAAAATTCATATAATAAAAGTTTTAGAGTATTTGTTTTTCTTCGTATTTTAGCTTAAAACATTTTTCTACAACAAACGATTTAAACTTATTTTGACTATTTCGAATCGGTGGTTAATATTATCCCACAATTATACTAAGGAATATCGTTAAACTTGTTATTATATATTATCGAAATCAAATAGGTCATTACATGTCCTGTAGCTTGGCTACAAATATATACAATTTTTAATAATTTTACATTGCGATTTGTGATTGTTACAAACGTATAATGCACATTATACATTGATTGTCTAAACATGTTTAAAAGTGATGGGGCTTACCTTATGAATCATAGACTTAAAAGTAACTTACATCTAACAATAAAATCATAACCTAATTTTCTCCGACAGTCTCTTGCCATCAATGCGGGAATGGTGGTGGGGTCATAGTGTTAAACACTGGGTTTGTTAGCTAACCAATCTACAACTGACAAATGTGGAACCATACCGTTGTGTGCCATGAACATATAAACGGGTAGAAGAGTTTGTTAGGATTGATAAAATATAGATGTTAGGCCCTCGTATAATTTAATAACCGAATTAATTGTAGTATTTATTTGCATATTTAAGTGATATTTCACAGAATAAATTTAAACGTTAACAACAATTATATTGCACTTTAATAGCTGTTAAATGCTCTAACATTTATTGTTAAAGCAAAGTCTGTAAACTAGTAGTCAAAACAAGCGTTCATATTGTTATTGAGGAGAGAATACTGATAATAATACTGCCAGGATCTATCAATGCATAAATGGGACAAATAGAGCTGGATTGTCAGTAATATTGAATCAATGATAATGCCAGTAAGTATGACGGTAGTCTCACAAGTAAACCTAAGAGCAGATACTACATAGAGTTGGGTCCATAACCTCTAAGGCTGCTAATTCGCCAGCGGAACCGGTTACTCCACCTCTCTCCTTCTGCCGCGGTGCAGCCAGGTCGCCCGGAGAAAGCGAAGGCGCGCATTAAAGTCTCTTGTTGACACCAGCCCATTATATTCGATAGGTTATATATGTATGAAACAAGCATAGAAGTGAAGTCCACCAAGGACATTAAACATCAGAATAATCTTCGTATTAGGGAAGCATTGGTGTGTTTGTATATGAAAGATAACTCAGGGTTTAGTTAGGAAAGAATCGAAACGTCGAGGCTGATAACATAACCTTACTTACCAAAGTGTAAACAGTGTAGACGTTCTTACTTGTTCGCTTGCTAGCTCATTCAAATGATCGATGAATGGAATAACTTATAATGACCCAGCTCACGTAAATGAACCAAATGAACAGAACGGGATTTTGTATTTTTAATTTTAGATATCGTTTTTACAACGATTATTATTTTTATAACTTAACATTTTATCGAGATAATTAAAATAAGAAAGCAAGAAAAGAAAAAACACATAATACAACTTTGAATGCGTTTGGCTCTTCTGTTGTGGATCCCTTAGAAGCCTGAAGTAGACATGAATGTTTTTTAATCTAACGATATATATCTTATTACTTATCAGTAATAATAGTAGATTATATATATATCAACATGAACATAAATCATTAAATCCTTACTTTGTGTACTATTTATTCAGTGAAATGAACGTTTCGTTCATATTTAGCGAACCGGCTCCTCTTGTTGAACGGACCTTTAAAGGAATGATGGTGATTTCTGAATTCACCTAAATATGTATTTTAATATTAACTCCAAATCCGGTCATGCGCCGTTTACTTCATAAGTCAACCCATATATATAATAGATATATAAAATGGTGTAATGGCTTATAACCAGTTCAATGTTCATTATTATATTGATGAGCGATTTAAAAACAAAATCCTAACCAAATAACAAAATGATGGTTAACTTAAGGATAACTTAAATTATAAAAGAAACATATTAAAATAAATAAGATTACAGTTATTTTAGATGGAAATGTTGCACTATTGTAATAAAATATTTTATGGAGTTAGGGCAATCAAAATCAAACTGTCAAAAACAGTTGAGAGCACAAGGATTGTTCAAGGATGAAAGGAATATTTGATTCTGGCGTAGTAAAGGTAAATATTTATGATTCTAAGACATTTATTTTGAACAATTTGAGTTTAGTAAAGATTTTATTTACTTGTAAAGCTCCATTTTCATATATTAGTATAGGAGAAAGTTTACATTATTTATTAGATTATGGCTACATTTTGTAAAATACTGCTTGAGTTTTTATCAGGTTTGTTGGCTAAGAGCCAAAGATTTTCTGTTTTTGTGTACTCTTAGGTCGTACCATTGCTAGATACCCTTGTTGATACGACAAAAGTAAGACGGTCGGATCGAACTATGGTCTGTTTGCTTTTCCTATCTGTCTTCTACTTGTCTCGGTTCTCTTAAGATAATATTGATAGTGTTTTAATCTCTTAAAGTGCTATTTGGTTTTCAATTGTTCGTGCTAACACTCACTTGTAGAAGAAACGTTTATCTGTTACAATAAACAAAAATAAAGTTTGTTATTGGCGAAAGTGGAACAAAATTCTATACTGCTAGTTAAAACATGGTCTACACAATTGGCTCGTTCATCTTTGATGATGTATGGAGACAATTGAAAATGGCTCTTAGCTATTAATTAGCAGTTCGATTAGCCCTCGTGATGTCCTCGCTGGCAGGATCGTCTGATAAGAAGTCATTTATGGTAATGTATGGATTGATAATAGGTCCCAACCAATTATTGGTGACTGCTTAGAGGAGCTGTCTAAGATTATTTAATTAAAGTAAGGTCCTTGATCTTCCATGTTATCTCCAAGGGGATAGTTGGCACCACCAGTAATCAGCCTGTGCATTGTTTAATTGAACGTTTCTGGGTGTTTCCATACGTTTATCATTGTTACTGTACAACGGTTAAATCTACAATGTTCTTTTGTATATAATTTTAAATAAGGTTACAATTCTCAGTATTTCTATTCCTTACAGTACATTTCTAAAGGTTATACGGGAGATAACAAAATATTGTTTGTACCCAAAAAATTGCTGATCGTGAGAAAGGTATCCTGAGCATGTATACATGGGTAAATAAAATCTTTGATTATGAATATTAAATTTGAAGAAATGACTTCTGACTTGACATCAATATAAAAACAGACGATTTGAAAACCTACGAGGGTGTTCTGAAAAATTTCCGACCTAACAAAGATACAAGACGTTTTTTCAGAATTTTTATTTTTCAACATGGTCTCTTTGTAACCCTACACACTTCTCCCAGCGATGCTCCCATCTCTGTAACCCGTCCAAATAGTACTCGGCGTTTTTCTCTGCAAAATAATCGTTCACGAAGGTGATTGCCTCTTCATTTGACGAAAATCTCTTTCCTCCGAGCGCAATTTTTAAATGAGGGAACAAAAAGAAGTCGCTTAGGGCTAGATCTGGTGAGTAAGGTGGATGGTCAAGCAGTTCCAACCGTAATTCATTGATTTTCGCCATGGCAACCGCTGAGGTGTGAGACGGTGCGTTGTCTTGGTGAAACAGGATTTTCTTTTTCTGCAAATGTGGCCGTTTTTCCGCAAATTCTGCCTTCAGCTTGTCAAGTAATGATGCGTAGTATGCTCCTGTAATGATTTTTCCTTTTTGAAGATAATCGATTAAAATAACTCCATGACTATCCCAAAAAGCAGTCGCCATCACTTTCCCAGCCGAAAAAACAGATTTGCTTTTTTTGGAGCCGGTTCCCCCTTAACAGTCCACTCTTTAGACTGTATTTTTGTTTCTGGCGTATAATGGTGTATCCAAGTTTTATCCTCAGTAATTAATCGGCGCCAAAACTTGGCGCCAACAGAGTGTTGGAAAAGTTCATTTGAACACGTTTTTGATCTAACGTGAGCAAACGCGGCACTCAACGCGCGGACAGCTTTCTCATCTCTAAACGTTGATTTAATATGTGACAAACACGTTCTTTTGATGAACTTTGGCGATGTTTTCGTGGGTAGTTGCAGTTTTTTGACGTCCCGAACGTTCATCGTTTCCCAAGCTCTTACGACCACGTTTACATTCAGCTGCCCAAAATTTCACTGTGGTAAATGATGGTGCAGAGTCCCCATACACAGAATCCAACTCATCTTTGATTTGCGTAGGCGTATTGCCTTTCAAAAACAAATATTTAATGACAGCTCGATACTCGATTTTGTCCATTTTCATAAAAACACTCACATCGACTCACTCAAACGCCTGTTACACAACAACTGCGCGTCCAAAATGGCTGAAACTTTGGTGAGTAACTGTGAACAGATGAACAAAATCCACTAGCGTTTATTTACGACTGCTGTTATCTTCATGTTGAGGTCGGAAACTTTTCAAACCACCCTCGTATATAGTTTCCTCAACAGGAAATCCCATCTTTACATCTTCTCCAACCAGAATGTTATCCCGGTGGTTTATTAGTCCGGCTTAATGACACCAAAATACCAGGGAATTATTCTACTTCAGGTGTGCCTACAACGTCCATGATCGAGGATGTAAATGTTTTTCCCGTTATGTGTAGGGCGGTTCACTCTCGCGTGGGCACTCGGCATTACAGCAAAGCAAGGCCTGAATCGGCAAAGAACCTTCATGCGACACATGTTTAACTTTTCCGAAGAAGAACTGTTAATGTGGCTATGTCGATCTGAAAGAAGTATGCAGTCTGTTTTAGATGCCTACAGCAATTGCTTTCGGCAGCTCACGCTAGCATTTTCAAGTCATAAAAAAAAAAATTACAGAGAAAATCACACATAGAAATTCAGTAAAAATGAATTAAGCTAATAGTATATCATATTCCTGAACATAAATTTTCACAGCTGTTCTAACGCTATCAAATGTGTGTAAGAATATATTATTTTACAGAACGAGTTGAGGAAAAACATTACCATTCCGTACTGTACAGTAAAACTCTATTTCAAAGTGAAAGGTAAAGTTTAATTTTTAACTCGCTCGGTAAAAGAAAATTTTTACACATACTGTCGATAGATGAAAAATCTGTGTTTTTTCTTACAGTTGTTATTTCAAAAATGTATATTTCAATACACTATAACTTAAAGGCCATTCATTTTTTTAAATCCTAAATTGTCAAAGGATTAAAAGCTAAAAATTAAAATAATAGTGAAATAAAATATTATAAATTTATTTAAACAGCTCACGTGCAAAGGAAAGGCAATGTTACCTAAAAAGACCTACAGGTTACAACTGACTTAAGGTTTTTGATGCCCCTGGCCATATAGATATAATGGGGGGGGGTTAAGAAGAAATGACTGTCCCAGAAGTTATAAATGCTCCAGACATCTAGTCTTTAAGCTGAGATATGCGATTACCAAGAGAGCTCCCATTCCAGCATAGAAACCCTGAAGATTCCGGATCTACTTTGTGTAGATATTTGGTCAACATACGGTAGCATTACTAAAATATGGAGTGGGTACGACTCCCGAGGCCACTCCTAAAACATGGGAGAACTAGGAGGTACGACAGACGACCTGACCTACGTATCCAAAGAAACAGAACACTCACAGAGATCGATATTTAGCCGGCGCCAGACCCCCAGGAGGTAACCTCGACAACGGAGGCCACACCTTGGTGGGTTCGTGTCTTCAGGAATGCATGTTCGATCGATGGTATGATGCAGTGGCGTCCAAATGAGTACATAATGCAGCATAACCCTTTATTAGCAGGGAAAGGTTCTTTTAAATGTCGACATTTATTAGTAATAAATTAATAATAAAGTAATCAAATATTACTTTATGAACCTCAATCCTTAACTTTTCTTCGGTTGTAAAGAGTGTCCCAGATTTAACGAAAGATTTGAATTTGCCGCCATTTGTGCAGTGAAGTGCTGGCAACAAAAAAAAAAAAAAATTTGACAGCTGACAGTTTAGGGTTAGTAAAAATAAAGCGTTACACGATAGAACAACGTGTCTTTATTGTTGAACATTATCTCAAAAATAATGAAAGTTTGGCGGCCGCAGTTTGCAAATTTCATACAAAATATGGTTGGAATAGTGTATTGAATTCATCAACTATGAAGAGATAAATTGAAAAATTTAGGGAGACTGGATCAGTTGGAGACACTAAACACACTGGTCGTCCAAAAACAAGCCGTTCAAATGTCAATATCGAAGCAGTGCATGAGAGGGTTGTTGAAAATCTAGGAACATCAATTCGGCGTCGTAAACACATTTTGCCGAAATTGGAAGATATTGATGTGGCCAATATTTGGTTTCAACAAGATGGTGCCACATCCCATACAGCCCGCGAAACAATTCAAATACTGCATAAGACCTTTCCATGTCGTGTACTCTCTCGTTTCGGTGATCAGAATTGGCCTCCTAGATCGTGTGATTTAACACCTTTAGATTTCTTTTTATGGGATTATTTGAAGTCAAAGGTGTATGTCAACAAGCCCACATCCAGCCGTGCATTAAAAGATGAAATTCAACGCTGCATCAACGAAATTCAACCACATTTACGCCAAATGGTCATGGAAAATTTCGACAAAAGAAGAAGCAAGCAAAGTCGTGGAGGCCATTTGCCCGATGTGTTATTCCATAAATAACCCTATCCTATTTACTTTATAATTCAATGAAAAAATAACATAAAAACTGTGTTTTCTATTTAAATCAAATCTTGCGTTAATTCTGGGACACACTATATAATAAATGATTTTTTTGTGTCTGTATTTAGTTATAGAATATGAGGTGTAAACTTTGTAAAACGGACGTTCAATCGAATGAACGACCGTTTCGGCTTTATGAACCGGCTCTCTTATCTTCTTGAACAGGCGTTTGAAGGATGTGGCATATATCTTTGCTCACCGAATCATCTTATGTGCCTTGCCATATAATGGAGAATGGCTGTAGCAGAATTCACCTAAACAATATTTATCAAGCAATAAATATTTATTATTTAAATTACAGTAGTATTTTTTAATCAAGGAAAAATGTAATAATAATTTGAAAATTAAAACAATAAATAAAATTTAAATGTCTTGATACATGCTTGACTTGAGTCTGCTGGGCTGGGTCCTAGGTGGTAGGAGACCGTTGCAGACGGTCAAAATATCCCTTTGTAATTCTTCTAAGTGTAGAAATATTGAGGGCATTCCTAATTCTAAATGAATTTGGGTATTCCTGATGAACCATATTGCTTCCAGTGCTAAAGGGAGTATTTTATTGGGAAGTGTTAGCATTACTTGTCCTGATAGACTTGCTAGGGAAGTGCCATACAGGACAGGCGCAAGTGAGTATTGGCAATATGAGTGTCTTGTAAAAGAATGTCCAACAATTATATTCTAGTGATGGATTGATGTAGGCGTCTGTTATGGTTTTTACGTTGTGTTTTATTTCCTTAGAGTTCCAATCGATTGCTGTACCATCAACTTCGATCCTTGTTAATCTTACTTGAAATTACCTACGCAGTTTGAAAAGTTTTAATATTTAAAATATTAAAAAAATTAATATTTAAAGTTGAGGACAGGAAAATAGCTTTATTCACATGCCACTGTAATAATTACGACATCAATAATATTTAAATGTACCTACTTCAATAACCAGATGGGCTAAAGCGAAATAAAGTAAACAAGAATCGACTAGCTACATTTGTCGAATTTTCTTCTCAAACCAACTACATCCGCCGGAAGTAACCACGATCACCCTCCCACACGGGCAATGTTTCATCCTCAAACGATGTCATTATCTCTTTGGGACCTGACCAATCTCTTTCAAGAGGATGTCACACATAGCTGCCTCATCTTCCGGTGGAAACCCCCAGAACAGTTTTCACATCACTAATGGCCCATTAGACAACGGATTAGAGATCGGCCATCAGTGTCTTCCCCGTGAAAGGGTGAACAACGACCGGAAGGGAAATCTCAATTCGATTTTCTTACTGCAAGGAAAGTTAATGTAACTTTAAACACGGGTACAGGCATGAGTACAATCGATACTCGAGTATTATAATTATGAATAATAATACTACTATATTTTTATTATCCTTCGACCTTTAAGAATAAACATTCCTTTGACGTTAAGTGGTATATTGTTTATTGTATAGTATCAGTCCTCGCTAAACTTATAATGTAAATAAAATGTCAGCAAATAAAACAAAATAAGAGAAGAAAGAATAATATAGTGTAGCGTTCGTCAATTAATCGAATAAAATGAAAGATAAAATCCTTTTTCCTGGAAGCTAAATTGAAATAGCGTACTTAAACTTATATTAAAATATTGGCTCTATTGGGGACGCAGAATTTGACGCAGCTAACATCATTTAATTTAATAATAATAATGTATGTTAATTTATTGTACTCTTTATGCCTGGTTATAATAAGGATAACCTATAATGATTATGACATAGAATGATTAATTCAATTTTTCTTTATTGCTAAGAATTATTATTAACCTAAATGCTGAACTATCATGTCTTCGGCATTTTTGAGGTAGAGGCGTCTAAATTCGGGGTGGTCGGCTTGTTACATCGTCAGGAAGATGAAGGCTAGGCTTGTCCAGTTGGGCCTATAAAGGCTGATGAAGAGATCCTAGAGGAGCGAGCAAGGCGAGAAGAGGTTTAATGTCAAGGTTTATATGACTAGAATTTATCCCCACTCCATTTTAGGGCGGCATTTTCCGTTATCGTAGTTTTGCCTTTTAGCCAGCTGACCTTCAGCAAGGTATTAGTTGAACTTTATCTTAACGCGTGTAAAATACTCCAATATATCTATATGAAGTAAAAAAAAAGAAATAAACATGAACAGAATGACGCAATAAGCTCCTTGGAAATCAAATTGAAAAAAAAATTAGCACATACTCGTATATATGCACAGACTTACTCACGCAACAACTATATTATATACATACATAGATTTGTGATGTAGATATACATTTCCATGTTATTTTATTTTCCCTCATTCTTCGTTTCAAATTTTGAGAGCAAACAAAAAAAAAAAAATGTCGATATTCAAGGGTATTATATTATATCACATATGAACACAGTATTACCTAAAATATATCACAATTTAAATATAGGATATATTCCTATATTTAAATTGAGTAAATTAGAAATCGTTGTCGCATAGAATATCATTAGATGTTTCCCCGTCAGACTGTCTGAATCTCAGACATTCCGTCTCATTCTTAGCTACTGGTGAAGGCTAACTGCGACACACACGAGAAAGAAATAATGAGAGGTCCCTATTAATATGAAGATGTTGATAAATCTTAATTAAGAGATATGGAGGGTCGCCAGGCGAAGCTTCAAAGATTTGTTTCATAGATAGCAGGTGTAACTGACTACTAACTCCATTTCATATATACTACTATAGAAACATTATCGTTGGGGACGAGGCCCAGGCAGCCAAAGGAGGGAAGTCATAAGCAGCGTAGGAGAAACACAGGAAAGAATCATGAAGGGTTTTCAGTTAAAAATCCTAAACATATACCATTCATTGAATTATTTACCCCCAGCCATATTTGCCTTCGATTCGATGAGGTCACTTTTCAGTTGTGGTAAATTACTGGATAGCCTTAAGCCCCAGGGATTCGTTTGTATGTGACCACAGGTGGATTGACTGGTAAGTATAGGAGTTTCAAATGGCACCGTAAAATTATATTAATTTTTTGAAATAAAATCAGTTTTATGAACCATGGCTTCAGTCACAACATAGTAGATAAGCTGCGGTGCTTATTGTGTAGAACAGAAGGGTGAAGCCCCCTCTGTGATTATAAATCCTAAAGCCGATTTGAGACACGTGGGATCCAAATGGAGAAAACAAGACGAACATTGTCAGCATGAAGCCTTATTTACTAGTCAAGGCCGGTTACAAAAGGTATTTACTATAGATGGATATATAATTGTAGATAGCAGGCGCTATTATTGTAGAGAAAGGAGGATGTTGTACATACCAACAATAGCGACAATAGTCTGTCTGTCTGTCTATGAAATTTATCCAGCCGTTTTTAAGCCTCGTTCTAAAGCACGCCTGATTGCGTTTTATATATATTAAAATTTGGGGAAATGCTGACGTTCACCTTGTTAAGAACATATTTATCCCGCCAATGTGTAACAAAATTCAAAGTTTTCTGGAGAAAATAACAACTACGGAATGATTGTGGTACACCTGTTTGACTCCATTTTTGATTAGCTTGAAATATAATTGTTTTTAACAAGTACCTATTCAAAACAGCCGACTGCTAGTGGGCTGTCTCTAAGTTAAGAGTTCCATGGCTCCTTTTACACTTATAATCCGGACATGTAGCTGGTGGAACCTGGCAAAATTGGAGGAAAGGTCTATTAACCACTACACCGCTGGCACTCCCCGAACGAAGAATACTCAGGTTTCATCACCGCCTCCTCTAGATCTGCTTCTACGTAAATATAGCAGCGCCTGTCCTTCCACTCCGTGGGGGAAGCCATGGGGTCCTCGTCGTTTATTTTCGTCGACAGCTGTTCCTTTTTTCTGGCCCCTGACTAAGGGAGAAGTCTTTTTTGTATTTGTTAAGAGAAAGACTTGTCGAGGTTTTGACTAAACTAACGTCAGCCAATGTTCAACCATCGTCTATTCCGGTCCGAGGTTCAGTTTGTTACTCATGTGAACAATGTAAAGCTTTGGTAATAATTTTTGATAACAAAATTCCAGTATTCAATTAACCATAGTCAATTTCCGATGATTTTTTTTTTTACCGTTCCGAATCAAATAAGTCCTGTATAAAGTATTGATTGTAGAAATAGAAATATGACAAAAAAAATCTTTATTTTGGGACTTGAGATAATATTAAGGTACAAATGAATGTAATTAACTCTGGCTAAAAACAAATAAATAATACTTTTAGGTAAATTTATAAATAAATACTTGGAATCCAGATTGTTACTTACACATCATAAGTTTATTTGTTTTGTTGTAGGGGTACACAAAATATATTTAAGCTGTTTCGTACTTGGATTGAGGAATCCCTTCTCTAAATGCAACAGAAAAAATTAATTTAGCAGCAGATGTTAAGTTCTTTCATGAGAGAATTTTTGCTGTAGCTTCCAATATCCTCGTGTATTTTCGTCGGATTTTGTTTTGTTGAAATATGTTTCAGTTTGCGAACGGGCAAATTTTTAAATTATGAGGAGTTGTAAGTTGTTGACTGTAGTATTTATTTTTGTGTAGTGAGGGTAGTTGTTGATAATACGCATGGATTCTTTCAAGTTACTTTAAAAAGGTTTTGCTTGTGGTAAATTGCTTAGAAGCACAGCTTATGATTGGTCGGTGATCTGTAGAGTATAAGTTTGTTTTTGAGACTGGGATAGAACAGATAAGTTTAAACATATAGTAAAGTTAAATGATATCTGGAAATAAATAATAATATCATGGAATAACTTTGAATACTAAATCAAATTGAAACCTGAAATAGTAATTTAGGAAACCATTCTTTTCATTTATGTAGAAAAACAATTTGTTCTATATTTTAAAAGAAAGCCCCCTCAAGAGGTGGAACGCGCACGGTTTTGCAATAATTATGCAGTAGGGGTTAGGAGAAACCGACAAAGTAGCTTTTAAAATAATAGAATAGAATAAAAAATTGTATTCCGGGACAAAGTTATAGTTTTCAGATAAAAGATTTATGTATGGCAAATAAAAAGAAACAATGCATTATAAAATAAACCATGTAAACAAATAATATGAAAAATAAAGCGTGAGCCTCTGTAAGAAAAATAATAATAATAACCTATATTAATAATAATAAGAATATTGAAATGGATTGGGAAAATTAAATCATACTTCATCATGGACACTTCTCGAAATAAATAGAAAAAAAAAGGGAATAGATAAAAACTGTATCGAATAAAAATGAATAAGAGGGTTTTAAAGGTTCGTAGGGAGATAGCATATTAGGAGGTAGAGAATTCCAGAGGGTAGTGACGCGAGCGAGGAAGTAACGATCGCATACTGCAGTCTTGTGGGCGAGAGTATAAAAATCTCTCATTGGATAAGGGATCTTTTGTTCCGGCAGTAAACTGAGGATTGAACCGGGGAAATATTGTGCACGTTAGGTAGGGAAGAGGCACCCTAACAATTTGTAGATGTGGGAGACATCGGAGGGAGCACCGTGGAGTCCCGAAGCGATTCAACTCCGAATCCCACCGGGAGACCCTCATACACCCCACAAACATTTCCCTAATCAAGAATACAAGGAGTTGTGTAGGTCAACGACAGTAAAGGAATAGTTTCAAGGGTAGATATTCTTCGGTCAATATGTTGGTTACAAGAGAGGGTTAGGTCAATGGTTATATCTATGTTTTTAGCAGCGCAACTAAATGACATTGGATGGTCATCAAGATTTAAAGTAGGAATATTGGTAAAGGATCTAAGGAGGAAACTGGAGTTTTTGCCGTTTATTCAGGTTTAGCCAGTCACTGATCCGATCTAATAGAAAATCAATGAGTTCTTGACGGCTAATATTATCCAACGAAGTATTCCTTAAAAGAAAAATGAAGAATACGTATCATCCAAGTTCAATGACTTGAAGAGCAATTAGAGATTAGCTGAAAGACATTGAGGAATGGTATTCTGTTCCTAGAACTAGTAGCTAGCTTCAAAGGAAACTGTATTACATTGTCTTTAGTTGGCATTCAAGAGGTTGATGACTGTTAATTTCTGATTGCCAATGTTCCATTGTACAGAGGTTCCGTGGAGTCTGTTGCTTTTTACCGTGACCTCGTCCGCGTGGAAATCTTAAAGGCTTTTTTCTATGCGCCCATCTTCAAGTGGATATTTTCTGCCCAACTTTAAAAAGAATTATTGGGCATGTACATAGGCCTATAAGTTAAAGGATAGACTGTGGAACTTCAATCAAATATTTTTAAAATGCCTTCATAACGTCCTAAATTTAACCTCGTACTAACAAAGAAACGTTCCTCTGGTGGGGGGGGGGTAGTCGATTGTTAGGCGACATCGATATCCCGATACAATCGATAGTTTATAATTCTCATTACAAAGAGAAACAAAATGTTTCGGGAAAATAACATTCCTGCCTTCCTTAGGCTCAGATCGGCTCATGGTTGAGTTATATAATGAGTTTCCCTGCACTGGAGAACACACGTTCGTCAGAACGGCCCTGAAGACCACGGTCTCATCAGATGATCACGGATCTGTGATCTTTTCGTACTAGTTTTCAGAACGAAACTCACTACGAACGTCTCTTCCCTTTATGGCTCAATCACAACAATGGATTTTTTACGTGAAAATGATTCAAAAAGTCAAATCTCGTAGGAATTAAACGAGCTCAGAGAGAAACCATTGCTAGATAAAACTATTGATATATCGATAGGACTATCGACTATCAGCTCCCCCCCCCCCCCCCTACGTTCCTCAGCATAATATTTATTTATCCCAATCACATATTAGGCAGGGAAAGGAATGAATTCTATTCTAAATTATATAGTGTAAAATCAAAGTCATTTCATTTCCAGGCAATTAAAAGTAAAAACACAGCATAAAACTCAAACAGTTAAAACTCTTACAAATTGAAAGCAATATTGGTTTAACTCAAACCTTTATTTTGAACAACATTTTTTGTTTCAGCTCCTGGAGCAAAAAAGTGATTCAACCCTCTAATTTTCCGGTTATATATTCATATATATATTTCCGGGTATATATATATTAATGAAAGTTAAAAAGTATAAAATAGAATATCCTTCTAAGCGTTCGAACCAAGGGATTTGTCCATCGTTAGGTGCTTAACCGCCAGAATAAAAGACACAAACTGCCCCATTTATCAAACAATAAACATACTTCTTACTGACATACGACCCGTTATGCTCGGACTACAGTTGACTCCGAGTTTTGGCTTTATCACTCTTGCTTGGTCATATTTTCATTGGCGGCCAGCTGTCTTATGACACTGTTCAATCAACAATATACATGCTTCATCAGCTGGTATCAACAGGCAGTTATTACAGTTTATATCAAATATACATATAATATATATTACAATTTGATGAGATATACGCTCATTTCATACTATAGTATATATACTCATGGTTTTTAAATTTTCTATACGAAACTTCTTAAAAAATGGCTCAAAACGTTCCGATCCGCCACCAAAATATAATTGTATTTGTGCGGTATAAACCTGATTTTCTGTTTTGTGTCTTTTTTTTTTCTTATACAGATCTCGGACCTCATTTCCGAAATAGTCATTGAATTTTCTGTATGACTAGTGTATTTTTTTTTCCCCAATATAATCATTCAGGATCCACTCAATACCAACTTAAACTGTACGAATATTAAAAAAATAATTTCTGATATGTTTTTGGAAACTGTCAAAGTTGCAGAGTATATCATTTCTTATTAAAGTACTCCTGTTAGAAATAATGAGTGTCTTTAATCAGTTAGTTATTGTTTAATGAACAAAAAAAATTATACTTACGTACTACTTATATACTATTATATACCACTTATATACTACTTATATACTATTACCTAGAGTATAATATTCTTATAGCTTATTAAAAAAAGAAAGTTTTCTTTCTAGAAGTTTTTTTTTTTGATCAGCCTCCGCTGGCTCTTATCCAGTGACGCGGCTGAGGTAGGGGCGTGGGGGACTCCCCAAGACTCCGCTTCCTCCTTCGCATGCGAGGGAGGTGACAACCATGTGGACTTGGGGGGCCTCTGGGCTGTTTGTAAATATTGTATGAATGAGCGAGTGAATGATGAATTGTAAATATGGAATGAATGATGACACTTATCTCAATTACTCATTGCCTAATAAAAGGCAGATTGTAATTTTATCTTAATAAATTGTTGTTTTCTCTCTCAGAAGTTTTTTGAAATTTAGGTAGAGGAAAACGTGGGTTTTACGTATCTTGGATTGATATTGAACTGTCGCCTATTTTAAATTTTTAACTGGAATAGACTTAATGCAATTTTGTAATATTTCTTACAGCGTTAGCTTCAATTTGTGCTAAGTAGTCGAACACTCTTACAAAACAGACTTAGATGTATTACCCGTGACGCATGCGCTTTATGACTGTTCGTGTGACTTTTCAGTAAGGGGCACACGGTGATCAAACCTATTCTTCGTAAAAAATCATTAGTACCTTATTTATCTTTGTAGTAAAATAACGTTACTTCCTTCTGTAATTAATTTTCAGTTAACGTTCCTTTAACCATGATGAACTATAATAATAATTAATTTTTGCAATCATTCGTCACCGAGACTAAATGATCATTTAAGATTATTCATAATTATATTGTTTTGTTTGGTCTTCTCTAAGCGATCGGTTAGTTCATTTGAATTCGCCCTTGAATTAGCTTTAACTTCAACTTGCGTCATTGGTACAGTAGAAAAATCTATTTGTTTAAGTCATATTATACACGGACGACTTTCACCGATGTTTACAATTAGTCTTAATTGGTAAATATTCTCTCAAGAACACACGTCATTCTATGTAAATATATGTATAAAAAATGGCGGTTAGAAAATCGAGGTCGCTCTTAGTTAGTACCTAAGGTGTGACAGTATGAATGAATACATAGCACAAAAACACTTCTCCTTAGAGGAAAGTTAGCCCTGCTAAAAAACTTTATTATCTAATCTCTTTCAGCTCATTAGAAACCTTAAGCCGAGCTGTTTATAGTTTGCTTTGTAGATATATGCTTTCTCTTTTAGATAATTTTAATAACTTGAGGTGGGGGGGGGGTTATTCAAGGAACTGACGCTTACCATAACGTTCGTAGACCTTCTTTCTTAAATTCCATGACAGTTTACTGTGCCTAGGTCGACTTACATCAATGTATATACACATTTAATGCGCATGTGGTGATAAAAATAAAAGCACTCCTATGAAAAATAATAGTTTTTTTAATTTAACAACAACTTTATTATGATAAAATTACAATCTGCCTCATTGAGCAATAAGTAATTGTAATAAATAACCTCATTCATACCATATTTAAAATTTTCATTTACTCGCTCATTCATACAGTATTTACAAACAGCCCAGAGACCTCCCAAGTCCACATGGTTGTTACCTCCCTCGCGTGCTAAGTAGGAAGCGGAGTCTCCCACGCTCCTCTGTCAGCCGCGTATCTGGATACGAGCAAGTGGAGGCTGACGAAGAGCGCGAGAGCCACATGCGCTCTGGAAATGATTGGAGAAACTGGTGATGGACAGGATTCCCACTGTCACGTATTTACAGCAGGCCACGAGGCCACTTCCGTTTTAGTCTCCGAGGAGGTTATAGGGATGAGTGGTGCGGTGCAATGACTGTGCTAGGGGATTAGGGTTGGAGAGGCTACTATGGAATTTTGAAAAAAAATTAGTCTTTAATCAGTTAGTTATTGTTTAATGAACAAAAAAATTAATCCTAGAATTTTGTATAGGGTTTTTATTAATTAATGATCTTGACTTGATGATTAATATTTTTGGGGTTTATTGGACAATAATTAGAAAAAAATATATAAAATCAGATTTTTTTTAATATCTAAATAATATTTCACGCGCACTATAGCTCGAGGAGAAATTTTACAATATGAAATCAACGATATAGCAATAAAAATAAAAATAGATGGAAAGAAGACCAAAGGAGGATGAGAAGTTTCTGATATCCGAAAACCACTCTACAATAAACACTAATGTCTTACTTGTACTGAGAAAACGAATGTGTTGATTCGGTGGCTGTCTGTTTAATTCTGGGCCTTCTCTGGTACGCTAGACTGGAATGGTCCGCTTAGTGCCATGCATTGTACTCCTAGTTTATGTACGGTTCTCAGAGCCTTCTTGAGAGATCTTGACCTAACAGAATACCTTTGTCGGAAATCACAAGCTGTGTGGGAATTTTCACTCATGTTCACTCCCTTACTCAACCTGCTTCTAATATATAAATTTAGTTTGATTCTAAAATTGCATTACAATATGTATATATGACTGGCCTAAACAAAATGAAATTCAATAAAACTTAGGAAATCAATCAAGAGGGAGTAATTAGTAAGATCTCCGAAACCCTAAATTGAGTGATACTTCACACATGTATTGTTATCTAAAACGTTTTAATACTTCTGACAAGTGAGTATTGTTTGAGTTTATAACCTGGACAATCGTTTCATGACGGCGTTACTATCTGACTCCATTTTTGATAGGTATGTGCCCCGACAATGCACTATGTTCAAGAGAATAGGTACAGAGGTTTTTATATAAAGAATTAGTCAAGTTTTCAGAGTTCGAGCGGAAGCCACGCGTCAACGAGTAGAGTTCACGAGAGACTGATTTACAGGGCTCGGAGCCCGCCTTAAGTATCGTCCCCGGCCTTGTCTACTGGCGAAGGCTGGGCTGGCAAGGGTCGCTTAGGCCTGCAGGCGGTTCCCACATGTGATGAGGCACCCACGACCGACGCCTAATTTCCCGGCCAGTCCTGTCCCCTGGGAGAGGCTGCAAAAGGGTTGCTTAGTACCTGCGGTTTCCCTCATATGGTGAGGTACCTGTGACTGACAGCTGGTGACCCCTCTCGTGTGACTATTTGGCCCCCGCCTTTTTTATTGCTTCCCACATTTACAATGATTTATATTTGTTCATGTTATTTACATTTGTTTATAATAAATTTAGTTCATGTTATTTACGTTTGCTTACAATATATACTCAATAGAGTATAGGGTGATTTATCTTATGTAGTTAGCGGTCGCTACAACTTCCTTGTTACCTGAATTGGTTGGCAGTGTCGTGTGCCGTGTTTGACTCGGGTGGTGATGCATCCTGTCAAAAGTAAAGAGTGTGTTTACGGAATAAAGGCAGTACCGAAGGAAAAATCTTTGAAAGGAAAGAAAATATGTAAACACTCGCCGTCTAAAACATTTGGTGTTTGTTTGTTTTATCCCCGAGTTGAACCCCTCCCTGCCTTCCCATCCAGGGTTATCAACTGTCACACTCCAGAGCTAAAAAAATAACTATAAGTTTTTAAAAATAATTAAAAGCTAATGCTCACTTCAATGTTGTTCCAAAATCACTTCTATCTAGGCCTACCTGCTTATTAAATGTAGGCTTGTCCATTGGAGTACATCACTCTCCGTACTATTATATATCAGCATTGCATCAAACTGAACTTCTTCTTTATAAACTGGAAACATTTTAAAAATATTCCATTATAAATGTAAACATAATTATGAACTATCCACAGCGTGAATAATCTGAAGGTAAAGGTAGCTTAGATTTAAGCAATTCTGCTTTGAAAAACGGATAAATTATATTGGCGTACTAAAGCGAAAATCAACCGAAACTGAAAAAACGAATCACAGAGGCGAACATAAAACACGAACTGTTACGTAAAATGTTTGTCTTATTTTAAAAAAAAATTAATTCCATTAGCACACTTTGGGGAACACTTGTATAAATTTACCGCAAGACAATGTTCAATTTGCCTAATTGGATTTCTTCACCTGGATCCTCCATACCGCGTATCCGGCATTAGCTTTTACACTTTGTGCAGACTTCTCTGTGAACAAGTGAGGTTCTAATTCCTCGATATTCCCTTGTATGATCTGATGTATAGCGACAAGAGCAGGAATGCAATGGTTCTCCTGAGGTCCTATAAGCCTCCTATTCTCTTCTGATAGGAGACAATACTAAAAAAAAATACCCAGAGGTCTTGTCTGCCTGACGGAATTTCCAGAGGGGAGTTACGTTAAAGTTTTGTTCGTTTGGTAAAGGTGTTTCCTCATTCTACAGGAAGGTATCATCTGACTGCAGGTCAATACCTATCTTGGACAAATATTATATTATTGTTATAAATATTATATATCTCATAATATTACTGAAGGGAAAATTTATAATATATCTGAGGCTGACTGCATGTCCTCGATAATGCATGTCTCTCCGTGTGGCCCAAGTGCATGCGACGTTCCGAGCAGTTGTCGATTGACCGGGCCGCGTGAAGAATTATCGTCTGACCCCAATACCCAGTGCGGCTGCTATTCAATGTTATTACACTAATCGAAAAATTTACATTAAAAAAGTAATAATAAAATAATAAAAAATTGAAAAAAAAAATGTTTGCGGTATCGCTTTATTATTTAGAATTATTAATAACTAATAAACAAAATATTATTCGCAAGATTGAGACCAGAAGCTGGAACCTCCCCGCTGTCTATCCGGGGTCATTCTACCAATTGAGGTATTCTAGTCATTCTATGCCCATAAATTCATATTGTTAAGTACGCCACTGCAGGAAGTGGTCGCACATTTGGTAGAGTTGCGTTGGAAATTGGTCATGGTCAAGAAGCTAAAAAATGTGCAGAAAAAGGAATTTTCTTTGACTAGTAATTAGGTAGGACCAATAACAATATTATTAATGAATGAAAAAATAAAATAAAAATTAGGACCAACAATAATCCTAAGTTGTTTATAAAATGAATAATTTAAACAAACTGTATTATGTACTAACAATAAGAACTTTACTGAGAATGGTTTGATTGAAATAATGATGACATTCATGCCAAATCCTTGAGCCAGTTTCCTCATTTTATATTTTCTTTATTCCTTTTGACAATTTTATTTTTAATTATTTATTATTATTAATTAATTGATCTGACAGAATGTAGATGTAGAGTAATAAAAAAATCCTTACACTATTGAGTAGGGTATTCAAATCAATTGTATCAATGTTTTCATTGCGTATCATTAATTACCAATAAGTATTGTAATAAGAAAAACTAAACTTGGAAGAACGCGGCCAGAAGCAGGGAGCTCTTGGGGTAAAACGAATCTTCGTTGGCTTGTAAGTGCAGTAGTTCAATAAGTTTATTGTACCCCCGATTTGATATTACAGTAAGTTAATTGAACGCCCGACAAGCTATTAAGGAGGACTAGGGTTCGAGTCCTGCAAGTTTAGTTTTTCTTTGGCTAATAATTATTGTTAATAATATTGAGATCCATGCCAGAACAAATATTGGCAATAATTACTGGCCTCTGTCCAGTTATAATACTATATCATAAATCATTGTTGCTGATTGTCTATGATATTGTTGACTAATCTATATATTTTTTTTTTTCAGGTGAGTTGGTTTTTATCACCATACACCTTATAACATAATCATCAATAATGACGTGAGTACAATCTAATCAAAACGTGCCCAAAAGTCATTCCCGGGCTCATACCTCGAATGTAGTATTTTTTGAAGCATTTTAATGGACGCTGTAATTACAAAAAAAATCATTCTAATGCCGATAATTCATAATGATAAAGTTGTCCGTGTTCAAATAACCGATCAAACTTATCATTTGTCCGCCCAGCCTCGGGACTTGAACCAATGGCTGTTAGTGGTTACCCTAATACCTCTACATCCTAGATATATAAGACTAAGACTCTTAAATGTTCACAGTTACATAATGTAGGTCAGACTGAAGCTGACAACCTTGACTCTAGGCCAAAGTACCATGACCTAGTCCCGTCTAAAATACCTATCTAAATATATAATGTATTTCATGTATCTGTATCTGTCATCTTGGTATCGAGTTAGGTATCGCAAGAAGGGGTAGGCTCTACTTTCATATTGGTATTGGTCAATGGCCGTTCTTCTAGGAAAACGGCCGTGAAAATTGTCCGTAACCACTGCAATTTCTGTAAGTCTTTCCGTAGAGGAGAAAAGAGACAAAGAACGATGAACAAATAGTACAAATTCATCTACATTATATGTTGAAATAATGTTTTTATTATGAGAAAAAAAACAACACGTGGTCATTAAAATGGATGTATGCCCATAGATGATCTAGGGAGATGGTGTGTTCAGTAAAAGGTTTACCACTCTATTACGTCAAGATCTCAACTGTATTATCAATATTCATTCGTAGTATAATAATAATATGTGTAATAGAACAGTGGTAGCTCTGCTCACCCAAGCGAGGGACACGAGCTTTGTCCGTTTCGTTCTATTGCCGATGTTTTGTAAGAGCATTAGTTTGGAAACTGTATTGTACTCGTTTGTCGTGATGTGTCCGCGTAGGTCCGTGACTGGCTACAGACTACAATCGCTCCACACTAGAACTAAGAGGTTCCTGCCTCTGATATGAGCCACCAATGTCCTTGTTTGGTCGATGTAGAACTACAGACTCTGTCAGAGGACGATCGGTATGCTAGAGGTGATCTGCCATGTAATTGTTTTGACGAGTACTGGACTGTATCTAATGTTTTAGGATGGATTAGTAATTCTGAAACCCGTCGCTATCTTGTAACTTGCTTATTTCGAAATTATACATTTATAAATTAATGTTGATAGTCTACTTTTTGAGTTGAGCCTGTTGTTTTTGATTTTTGTAGGCACGGAAGAATGTTATTCGCTATTATGTATTGTCCAGCTGTTCTTGATGATCATGACCTTAGTTTCGAGTAGATGGATTAAAAACTCCATTTAAATATTTCTCACATATTTCATTCACAAGCATCGGATCTCATTTTCATGTTCTTTTTCGTACTGCTTTGTCATACAGTTATATGCATTTACAAAGTCTCACTAATTACAAAATAAAATTTTTTTTTTATGAAAATCAATAGACATATTAGCAAAATAAAAATTATTATTTGATATAGCAGTGACTCAAAATTCCTGTTTATCTCCTTAGTGAGCGTTTGTTACAATTATCTATTTCCTGAATTAAAGGATTGTCTGGTAAAATTGGCTATCTAAAAAAAATTCCGATAACCTTTCCGGTATTGTTGAATAACGTTGGTATCAATTTATAATCATCATGCACAGATTGCTGGTAGATAAATCTGATGAATCATTTTTCTCTGATTAACAAGAATAATATTGAGAGGAGGGTGTGAAAAATTGTATATATAACATCAATATTTACAACTGACATGGTTCACACCATTTAAATAATAACTGTTATTAATTTCTAAAATTAAATGTCTAAAAACTTTTCCTTATCTATTCACTTGAGGGTTTTAGAGCTAATATTAGTAATAATAGATGATAGGCGATTGCTAATCAAGTGAGGAAAATAGAAGTTGACTAAGAAAATAATTGTTAGTGATAGCGGAGGCATTTTGTTATTTCCGGGTGTTCTATTAATTAGGTTTTGATAATTAAATTGTTTCTTTAAGAGAATACTCTGAAGAGATAACCCGTGGACAATATGGACAATGTTTTAGGAAGAAATTCATTTTATCAGCTTTTTACTAGAATTATAAATGGATTGCTTAGAATTTGCTAGAATACCTTTTAAACTATACTCTCTCATAACCCTCCTTATATATACAATATCCTAACGTTCAAATCCTCAATCTGCTCCGGGAACATTTAATACGATTTCGCATCTCTGACCTTTACAAACCTTCCCACAGAAATCCAGCTCTCGACCGTTCCTTTCTTGCTTGCTCCTCCACTCTCTAGAACTCTCTTTCTCCTATTATATCCGCCATGCTTCATCCTCGTGGACCTTCAAAACCCTTCTATTCCAACACCTGCTCACCGGCCATCATTTTACATATTGACATCGTTTACCTTTTAATATTGTGTTGTATCATTTTTTTTAAATACACATGTATACTCGTATGAACTGAATAGTCCCGTTTGATTACTCAAGACATGAAAAATGCTCTATGATCAATGGGATTTGTGTGATAATTAAGAAATAATCACATTCCTATCACATTGATCGACGAATCAAATTAAAGATCTTGGTCTACCGGTTATGTGTCTCTTTTGATTTTAGCGTGCTATAGTTCCAAAAAGATAATGAAATCATTCAGAAAACGTTTTTCCGTAGCGGAAATTGATTAGAGGAATTATTTTTGCCACTCCCATTGTATTGAGTTGTAAACGTTGATATCATTATTTAATTATCATTGTTAATCTATATTTAATTTATAATAATGCCCTTATCTTATCTCGCAGTGTCAATGAGGAAACTAATAATTAAGTTCCAACGTAATTAAAATTGTATTGTTTGAATTCGCCGGGTTTTGAGAGGCTGTTGGGGGAAATTTTGAGGTAAAAAAACTAGTGATGTAAACAGGAAGCTTTCCTGGCTTTCCCTAGTTGACGCATGCGCGTTTAAAGTGTCAGTATCGCTTGGGAGGATCATATTTCAACGTATAGATATCACGCCCCGAAGCTGATATAGACCGCGAGGTGTTCATGTTTTGGGCGTGGTAGTTGCTGCTATGATAGTGCCCAGATCCCGAATTTTGTATCATTCGAAGTTGAAATAATAATCTCCAACAAGTAGCTTTTAATATTGTTGCGTCAACCTCTTAATAACGAATAATTAGAAGTTTTCCTCTTCTCGGCCCAGAAAATATCTATGTTTCCAGATTTTAATTATAAAGCTTATGACGTCAGCCAGAGAGGGGGGGAAAGCTAGTGGGGGGAACAGCGGCAGGTGGGGGAGCCATCCCCACAACGGCTGGCCTGCCTATATGACCCGATCGTCTTAGGGTGGACCACAGAACGAACAGGACCGGCACTTGGAACACTCCTCTCTCTCTGCACTGGCGCTTGCTGCTCTACTCCAAGGCCTTCTCAGACTTTGTCTTGTTGTCAGACCCCACACCTTCCTAGTGGGAATCTCTGCCTTCGTCTCGCTAAAACTAGCACCTTCTTGAGAGAGACCTCTCCCTCGCGGACGACGGTTGCCGTGGCCCTACAAACTTTACCTAGTAGCGTCTCCCAAGGCAATCCAGTCTGCTTCTCTCCGGTTCACACCGGATTAACCTCCCCACCGACTAGGCCGCTAGCAAGGGTAAAAGACCACAGACCGTAAAAGACCGTCTTATCTCTTTCTATAGGCTTGTAGCGACCCTAGCCCGCGGCGGGCGCCTCTCCCCACCTTGGGGACTCTGATGTCTGATAACTCCCGACAATATGTTTAAAAAACATTCAACATCGAAATGCATTGCATACAGTCTGAAAGTGACAAAAAATGACTGATAAAACACACCAGAAATGATTTTATTAGCACAGATATTTATCCAATAATTTTTCAAAACTCTTTTTCTGATTATTCAAGGTCAGATCAAAACCTCCACGAACTCCTGACTTGACCTGACCTTAGTTGTTCAGTTTGATCATTGTTTGTCCTCTTAAGGTAGATTTAAACCAAAAATGCGCTATGCAGAGTTTAAAAGTGACAAAAAAATAATGAGTTTTTAGGGTCTTAGGCTATGTATTAATGTGTGACAAGTGACTGAAATATCTGCAAGATATTTCCACCCATTAACTCCACAACAATTTACAGGATGAAGTGTTATCGGTACAAGATATAGTAAATGAATATTCGTCCTTAGCAGATTCGAGACTAAATTTTTTCTTATAATTGCAATAGCATAGAAAACATTAAATATTTCGTCATAAAAAAAAAATAGACAACAACAGTAATATTACAGTAACTTTATGAACAATTAGACTCTTTCCTAAATTTGAATGATCTATAATAATAGGAGGTTGTTGAATGTGCGTATTCAAGTGACGACCCCGAAACAAAAACAACGTTATCTCTCTGCATGTGGACGCTTGTTCAAAGAACATTCGGCAGCTCATTAGACCTCCGTAGGGCAGTTGAATGAAGATGACATTTACATTTACTCTACAACTCTCTCTTAATTGTTTACTCTGATATAACTTCTTTATTGTGCTATAATTACAATCCGCCTTAATAGGCAATAAGTAATTGAGATAAATGTTCTCATTCATACCATATTTTCTCTCTTAATAAGAAAATATAATGTTTAGGCTTGACTTATTTTTTGTATGTATTAAATATGAAATAATTGGTTAGTAATAATGTTCGCCTGAATCCGTCAACTATCGGTTGGCAAATGGCCGGAGATAACAACATTATTGCCAATCAGTTCCTGTTTAGTGCGAACAGCATCGGTTGGACTCGCCCATTCGGTTCGTGTTAGCCTCATTAATGTGGTGTATTAGTTAAGGTGACCGGCTGGTAGTCTGTGTATCTACAATGGAGTCGACGATCTGTAATAAGTGTGGTTTAAAGTTTATTAATAATAATAAATACACGATAAGGCTGTTCGCAAAACCAAAGGCATGTAGCCGGAGACACAGTGTGACTCCCAATTTAAATTTTCCTAGTCCTGCCAATAAAATGTTTCATTAGCTCAATAATTACTTAAATAGGTCAGTTACCATAAGACAGCCCCTGGAGTCTGCCTCACAGACTAGCAGGGAGACCCCGAGTTACGAGGGTTTGATAACCAATCCCCGAGCCTGCATCACAGACCCGAAGGAAAACCAGAATGAGGCTTCCGCCTCAGGTAGGGGAAGAAAAAAAAAAGTTACTATAACACGTTTTAGTCTCTTCTAAGCCTTTTGCAGGTCATCCCGATTCATTGAGGCCGCTCTCATTGTCTTGTTCAATGTAAATGATCCGAAAAGATCTCCATTTTATCGTATGGCGCCGACTCAAGCTGCTTTACTTGGCCTCATGGTAGATTAAGGGGCGATTAAAAGCGTTACGGATCTTCAAAATTGATTCGTTCAAAACGGACAAAACTTACAAAAAATGTGAAATAATTTATTCTATATTCCACATCGTAGACAACAAAATGTATGCATTTAATATGAAAAATCATCACTCAAACATGTTTTATTCAAATAGAACCAAATCATTAAAAGTTTTGTTTGTGATAGAATAGCAAAAAAAAAATTTATCCTGGGACTAGGCCCCCTAATGAATAATACTAATGTTGAAATGACCAATTCACATCTGGCATATAAAATAAATTGTGACATTATAATAAAAAGTGAACAAAAACAAAATAGTAATAAGTAAAATAAAGTGTAAACACCTATAGGAATGATAATAATAATTATGAAATAAAAATAAAAATTGTTTAATTGATTTTATTAAATAAAATCCATAGGATCTACTTATAAGAAACAAAAGAAGAAAAACAACAGAACGACAACAGTATGCAAAAGTCTGTACAGTAAGACATTAGATAAAAAACAAGAAAGATAGATAGATACAAACTGGTAGTCAACATTTACCCATATATATAATAAAAAGTCAAATTAAAATAATTAATACAAAAATAAAAGTGAGGAAATGTAAAATAATAAATGAGTGAATCGTTCCTAAACTAAAGAGTGTCTCTTTGGATGCTGTGAAGGTGATGAAACAAAAGAGCTTCGGTGGTTCGTAAGGATATTAGGAGTTAGAGAATTCCAGAGCGAGCAATGAACTTGTTTTCGTAAATTTAGCTCAAGAGGTGTGACATTTCGCATGACAATTCTATTTTCGATGATCCGATGATGTTGAAAAATGAAGTAACCCCTATATGAATTAGCCCCTAATCACTTCTAAACGATAAGCAAAGCTTTCAATTAAAAACAACTAAGTGCGATGAGATTACCAAAGATTTCGTTTCTATTTACTTTGTATTTTTTTAGAAGCATGATACCAGCTCTTTATGACCCCTCATGATTTTAAAAATAAAACCAACAATATAGGAATTAATGAATGGCTACCCTTAAATTACTTTATATTAAAAATAAAATATTTTCGATTTATACTGAGTATTAAAGATCAATTAGCAATTAAAGACCACGGCATCCTGATGAGTCAATAAACTACAATGGAAAGGGTCGTATACTACAGCATAATTTAGATTAAGCAAAGATACATATGTAGACTCCAGCTGAGATCTAGCTAGCTGTGTTTATAACTGATTTTATTAATCTGTAAATATTCACAATAGCATTAGGATTATAAGCATCAAACGATATAACAATATAAAATAAAATAAATAAACATTAATTAAATTACACGTTATTTACTAGGTATTCTAGTGAATAGCCACAACACAAACAATAAACATAAGTCTTATCTAGAAAGTAACCTTCGCACACAAAACACAGCTAGGCTAGATCTCAGCTTTAGTTTACACATATATTAATACAAGTTTGCTATGAATTCGTATAGATTTTCCAATGGAAAATAATCGCAGTATTATTGAGCAGTTAATTACTGTTAGTGTATATTTGTGTAAGGTATCGAATCAAAGATCTCAACGTGATAATATTTAGGGTGTCTAGTGGACACAAAGAAAAAAATCCATACAATTTATAATTAGAGACTACTTTCTTAAAATATGTACATTAAACAGCTGATTGTTGCCATGGTTATAGACTACTATGTACGAGCGTATAAAGACATACATCTTTTGAATGTGTCTCTTGATAGATATAATTCAATAAAACCTGATAAATGAATGAAGTGAAAGTATTTGCATAACGCGTGTGCTTCTAATGAGCTGCCATCTATCTTAAGCGAACATGTCATCTGAAACTCCACTGTAGCCAGCCAGCTTAAATAGCTCAACATGCAAGACATGATTTCCACAAAATGAAAGAGTATTTTTAGCTCCAGGAAAGATAAATCAAAGACGATTGAAAAAAAGTCCCCTCGGAAGACTCGTGCAGAAATAGGACTGTGTGTTTACCGACTCCTCACCTCACACTTATAGGATCTGTTACATTCAATCTATAAATAGCCGTGAGTGTCCCTATTCTGATATATTCATGAAGTTATCGAAGTATTGACTGCTACCGCCCCCGGACGGTTGTGGGATCTGAGCATTACCCAATCCTCCACGCGATGGAGTACACATATAGATAGCCCACGAACGGATGCTGTCACATTTGAAGAAGACGGATTCTCCCCGGTTAAAGTTGGCAACATGTTTGCAATGCCCTCGACCTTGTAATCTGTGTGTTAGCGAATCGCTTAAGTTGGAAAAGACGCAAGTTGTTATTCACAGTAGGATAGTCTTTTAACGAACCGGATGGCGTCGAGTGAACTCATCTGTGCAGAATTTATTTAACACGTACTAATTAGACTAAAGTGTCAGAAGTGTTAGAGCCTTTATGCAGTCTATGAGTTATTTTAACAGTTCATTTAAACATAATTCCTTAATCGCTCATTAACTCATGTTTTTAAGTAGTTATAAGGGAGATATACCTCCACTGCTTCCCAAGTTTTTCAAATCCTTAATTTTTTTTAATTATTGATTCACAACTGTTACTAATTCCTTAACCCGATAATATGATGCAAATATGACAAATTCCATGTCTGACATGAAGGCAGAGGACATCCAGTGAGTGCCCCTTCTACTTGTTGAAGCTAAGATTGTAGATATCTTTTTATGATTATTAATTTAGAAGATATCTATTCCGATATCAGTCGTCGTCGAATGTTAGCATGTTTGGGTGTCCGTGCAGTTTGTCGTATATGTTTCTGTATAACGTTCTAATGCGGTCATTAACGCTGATAAATTTATACGTCAGTGTGAGGGTATGGTTTCGTAAGTAAAATGGTACACTTGTGACAATTCTTAGAGCTTTTGATTGGATAATCTGTATTTTCTTGATTTTTAATTTAATAATTTCTTCTCGATATGACCAAATTGGTTTCGGTAGACTGTTCCTCTGGTCGGGGTCCATTCAGCCGGGTGATGGAAAGGAGAATTCGAATAAAGACGTAACGAAGTCTAGTTCAACAAGGCCGAAATTATGGTTCAGGCGTAAAAAACCTTCAGTGGACTCCCATCACTGTACCGAAATATCTCTTAGCCGAGGTCTACCACACTCCTCAATTCCTTTACCCAACCCCAGGCCCCTCCTAGTAAAAGGATCCCTTTCACTCCTATAAATTCCATATTATTTTATTTCCCCCCCCCCATTCCTTTTTTCAAATTTTGAAAGCTTTGGAAAAAGGGGGGGGGGGAAAGCACCAACCCACGCCGCTTCAGGCTACAGTTCTTCATCAGCTGTCTAAAATTGTCGATTCGACAGTTTCCCCCTTGTATATTGTAATGTTTTTATTACACGGACACTTAATAGAAAACATAAGTAGAATATATATATACATAACTTTCTCTAACCTTCCCTGAAGCATACCGTTATTACCTTCTTCCTGGTTACCGACCGCCCGACTTACAACATTATCTGCATAGCTCTCTGGCTCATTGATCAACAGACCTTGCATGTCTAGTTATGTAACACTTTCAGGTTTTTTAATTTATACATTGCTGTTTTTTATTCTTTTTGCACTGATCTAAGACACAAGAACTCCTTATAAAATATTTTAATCTTATCCTTGTAAGAAATAGGATGAAAAAAAAAAAATCAAACTAGAATATGCAAAAAAAAAAAAAAGGACAAAAAATAATGAAGGGAATAACTGTATCATATCGTCATCTTCATAAGAAAACCTCAGTAAGAAAAACAACTGACGACGACGATATGTTACGATTAAGTTCATTGTAGTCTAGGAGGAGAACAAACGCGTTTTAACCTTTAACATGATAATTGATTACACACTTGTTAACTTTTTTCAGTCGTCATTGTGGTACTGTTTGTTCTGTTGTCTTGTCACAAGGACATTTGTTGTTAGCAGTCAGTTTAAAAGTAGATGCACATAGCTTATACTTCCTCCTTCGGTCTGTAGTTGGGTGAATCCGTAATTTGGATTTGTTATGTTCTGACTTTGTTCCTCTGACTCTGTTGTATTTGGAGATTCTGCCCATTGCCAGTCCCATTTTTGTAAGTCTTTTCCCCCAGTTTGTGAATTACCCTGCGTGGGGGGAGGGCAGGCATTTTATTATTACATAGAGCGAGTGATAGATCTTCTACTTCAAAAATCATGTTATTGATCATTTATTCATCAAACTTACCATAGTTGAGAGTTTGAAATGTACTTGTAAATTGCAATATTTGTCTAATTAATCAAACCTTTCACATCCTGAAGTAGCCCCCCCCCCTCCATCTGCGAAATGACTCTTAACAATCATAGGACGGTCTTGGATAGATGTGCAATAAGCACAAAGACCAGATGATGTAAGAGCGAACAGTGACCGGGCCGCCTGGGAACGGACAGAACCGAATAGACTCCGGTGACTGGCACAATGACTCGAGTTGTGTGAATAGCAAGAATAATGCCAGTATTACTCTACCCTATCTATTGTCAGAAAGTTTATTTGTAAACCTATTGTTTTTTACTGTATATCTGTAGGGAGATTGGGCACACAACGTTAAGTACAAGTTAAAAATGAATAGCCCGATAGAGATAGGCATAAAATAATGTAAACGGGATAGATGTTTAAAAATGCAAATAGATGGCACGAAGGGTCAGAGGTTAACCCCGACTACTAATGCCACATACCAACATCAGCCGCCATTACATCTTCATCAACTGTCTGAAATTATGGTTTCAACATTCGTTCTATTTCTCTTAAAAGGCCCTGTTCGAGGAAAAGAAGCCACCTTTTAAAGAAAATAGGCTTTGTGTCTAGCCGTCGGTTATCAATTATTAAGTATTTATTGCACAAACGGACTTCACTAATAAAAAACATAGTAAGAAAATCCACTGCCTTCTATATACAACTTTCTCTAACCTTTTGCCGTTACTTCATTCTTGGTTACTGGCCAATTACTATCGCGTTAGCATCTCTAAGGTGATCTTAATACTGCGTAAAAAGTCAGAATCTTTTGTATCCAAAGGCCTTTCACGTCGAAAATTAACGAACACCTTTTTTCGGCTTATAACTGTTTATAATGTGTAACTATACTCCCCTTATTATATATAATTATATATTTTATGCTATGCATAATTCTTGGAATATACGTTTAGTAACATTTCAGATTAAATCAATGACTTTTTAAGCCCTTTTCAAAACAGCAGCAAGCTTCTTCCATTCTGGGTGGTTACGGACGAACTATTCATCAATTCTTGTAACAACCCTCATACCAGACGGCCTGTAAGTGAAACAAACCATATTGGTACCAAGTGCTACACTATAGACCCAATGATTGGTTTACGAAGACCATGCGGGATATTTCTTTGACAAGTTTAACTGGGTTGGGGGGGGGGGGTATGTGGTTGGCTACGATTGAGTTTATAAAAAAAACAAAAACAATGTTTATAATAAAATTAAGCTTTTATAAAGAATAAATTAACAAACAAATTCGGTATGTCTACCATTTAAATTTAATGTAATGCATAATATTCCATTTTGATTCCATCAAAATCAGTGCCAAAATTAAGCTTGCCTCTTAATTGCCACATATCACAGCAAAGTTTCAATATTAAAAAAGCACCGACATACTATAACGCTGACGATTTATGATTTTTTGTAAGCGATTCGACGATTTGTGATCGTTCATGAACGCCTAGCCTCATGTACAATTGATGGTATGTATGGTGGTCACATACTACGATCTCAACAGTAATTTTCCATTTCAATCCTTCGCTAAGATATAATTTGTATTCAGGTTTTTTTTTGTTATAAAAACCACATTTTGTCCACTTTAATTGAACTTTTAACTAAATTTCCGTAAACAAAGTTATATTTCCAGTAAGGCAAGTGTATTGTTACTTTTGAAAATAACTATCTAAAAACCATAGCAACATCTAAAACTTGACGAACATTCCAAATTAAAATGTCTGTAAATTATCAAGTTAAATAAAAAAATTGTGAATTCTGTATGTGAGAAATTTGTGTGTTTAATAATTAATATAGTATAATAAATAATTTAAATTGCATTATTAATATCGTTCATTTGTATTGAATAAATTTACTATCTTACACTTTTTAAATTGTTTTTACATTAAATCGTTTTATTTTTTATTTAGAAAAACTACTCTACAATGAACCCTGTAATGGGAGATTATTGAAGCAATTGTTGCCATGCTAAAGGGAGACCCCATCTTGGGGTGAGAGCGGTACGTTTCCCCCGAATGAAATAGCCTCGTTTTCACACACCCCAATAAACTTTCATCCAGCAGCTACTGTAGTTTACTGAACAAGTCATAAGCGAAGTTTTAATACAGAAAACCTGGAGGAATATATCATTATATCTTTTAACAAATGAAAATTGATTTTACGATGTTATTTCATTTTTTTTCTTGTATGTGTGTTTTATGTTGTTTATAATGTTTAAATATGATTATATTTGCTCCAATTTTTAATTAATAGCTTAAAATCTGTTTTAGATCTAAAACATTATTTGTATCATCTAAACCTTGGCAAATAAAGAACTTCAGATCCGACCCCCTACTGATAAATATCTCTCTGACTGATGCTTTATTTTAACTCATTCATTTATCAATCGATTGGTTATTGCTGCCTCATCAGTGGCATCTACAGAATACACAGTCGGCATCTACAGAATACACAGTCGGCATCTAAGGCCTTGTTAAGTAGCCATTAATATTGTTTCATATATAGACGTGTATTTAGAATAGAATAGAATGAATAATAGGAAAAAACAATTATTCCGGGACAAAGTCCCCTTTGAATAATATTATCGTTCAGATGGCTAATTCACATCTGGCAAATAAAAAAAACTATTAAATCATAATATAAAAAATTATGACAATGTAAAAAAAAACTTTAAACCTCGATAGGAAATAAAAAAAAAATATTGTTTAACTGCATTTACTAAATAAAGTCATAGATGGATCCACATATAAGAAACAAAAAAACAACTATATGCCTAAGCCTGAATTCAATATGGCATTAAATGAAAACAATTAAATTAGTACAAAAAAAAATAACATACAAGCTAAATACACAATAGTGACAACCAAGGAAGGTGCTAGCCAAACGTCTGTAGATGTATATTATTAGAATTAAATATACATTGTAAACAATTAATATTTTGATTTTATTTAACAAATTTATACAGATATATTTTGATCTTATGTAATTATATAATGTAAACGAAACAAAAAACAAAAAAAAACGACAGTTATAGCAACCTACGATTACAAAATCTGCATAACAAAGGACGTTCAGACATACAGGCGGACTACGACCACAGATCGATATGCCTCCCCTTCCTGGGTACTTTAGGGGTGACACAAAAGAATTTCCAAAACACTTTCGGGTTTCAACTCCCGTATGTCCCGGTCTGTCATATATGTCCATATATCTCAGATTGGTTAAGTTTCAAGAATTTTATAGCACGCCTATGATATGTTTACTGCTATAAATACTTCATCATATGAAAGTTCTAGGTTCAAATTTCTCAGTAGAAAATTAATTTATTTCATTTTGCTATAAATAGAATCGGGTTGACACGAAATTTCGTGTCCTAAATGGAACTTTCATAGGTCGAGAGGTTTTATAAAACATTTACTTTCTTTTCTAGTTATCAAGGGGATGTAGACACACATCCATTGATAAACTTGGTGAAAACTTTATTTTTCGTCAAACCAAGCCGAATTACAATAAAAAAATGACTCATTTTTAAATAACAGCTATTGACTAACGTATATGGGAAATTTGATGCCTTCTTAAAATATATTAGTTTTTTCCTCTTTTTTTCAATTCTTAAACTTCAATTTCGCCTTCCTGTGTCAACACTATGACGTAGGATTCACGCTTAAAACGACTGTTATTGTGCCCACGTGATTATGTCCCGGTTGTATGCTCATCGGTGAGCCTCATCACCTAGTGTGTGTATGTGACTATGGACATTTCATTTCAAAAAGAATGTATTTCTTTTTTATAGGCACTCCTTCGAATGCATCTGTGTATGCAGAAAGAGGAGAAATATAGAGAAAGTTTCTCATACAAGATTTATTTATGTTATAAAATCAATTTTATTTCTTTACAGTTAGCATTGATCAACTTAAAGACTTGATCGAACGGACCAATACTAATAGAAGCATACCAGTACTGTTTGGGGATATGGTGTGGTCAGTTGGAGCTCCGATCACGTTTATTGCTCTGAAAATCGTCTCCTGAATTAGAGATATCGGGGGCGGAAACAGACGGCTTGACGAATTGACTTCCTCCCCAGACCGGATCCGCTTCCACACTATAAATAACTGGGTATATGATCCTTCTTCGTTTGGTCTGGAGAGGGGTGGGGTGGAGGAGAACCGTGACCTCCGACATTCTGCCCCTCATATGCTATTGTGATGTCATGGTTGGGGTCTTCGAGGGGGCATGAATCACTGTCCGCGGTCTACTTGTTCAGGCTTCGGTCGATACATTCAGGATTCAGGATTCAGGATTGTGAATTTACGGCCTTTTTCAAATCTTAGAGCTACTTCAAAGTAATCATCATATAAGTAATGCCGCTTTTAAACAAAAAAAATGCCGCTTTAAATGCGTTTTAATTAAATGAAGAACTAGTAATAACAAAAATATCCGAAAGGCCAATAATAAGTGTCGGTTTAAACGGTCTTAAGATCGGTTTAAACCGAAAATGCATGGCATTGAGTCTAAAAGTGGGTTATGTGAAAAACCTGATGAATTTCTGTTGGTTGTGTCTTCTAGATGTACTGACTCGATCACACTAATTTGTAAATGAATGTCTTCTGTGATGAATGTGTTCAGTTAATTACTGTGTAATGATAAAATATATTGTTTTTTTTTCTTGTATTGAGTAAAGTATCAAATTAAAGATTTCGTCGGCCTCAGCGCGAATTTTACTATTTTAAGCGACATTAACCCGACTTGATGCTTAACAATATGTGTATAATATGTTGGGGTCTAGTCGAATACAATTACAAAGCAAAAAATAGGAAATTAAAGACAATTTTTGTGTTTTAATATTTATATAACTTAGTATTATTATATTATATTATTATAATATATTATTATTATATTATACCACATGAGGACGATTTCACTTGCGAAATCATATCTTTGAGACTGACCTAAAAATTCGTTTGTGATGTCTGAGGGGACTTTGGAATAGATATCTTCCATGTCCTCTCAGTTCAGGTCAGACATGTTATATTTACAGCACATTACCTGGCTGGGTTGAAAATCGCAGTTATGAATTAGTAAATAAAGTTTAAAAAAAAAATCATTTTTATAAAACAGCTTTGGCTGTAGTGACAACGGTTCGAAACAGAAAACCTGGTTTTCGATAAGCTGCTTTCCTGGTTTGTCGAGTGTACAGAAATAAAGAGTAACTAGCCAGCCACTTACCAATCATGCTACTTAACATGTTGACATATTATCTTCATCGTCTTCATTAAGGCATCTTATTTTCTAGTTCCAGTCTTTACAGTACAACAGTACTTACGTTTTACTGTTACGGCCTATATATTAATCATTTTAGCCCGGAAATGATTTTATTAGTTATAGACCCTCTTGGAGACCACAGGTGTAGAATTGTAGAATGGTTTAAATGTTTCCAACAATTGCAATTATTCATCATCTGGTCAAAATTTTCAATGCCGCACATTATTTTGGGTTCGATTGTTTTGGGACCTGTTAAGGTCGGTTTAAACTAAAAATGTATGGCATTGAGTTTAAACGTGGGTTCTGTGCAAAACCTGATGAATTTCTGTTGGGTGTGTGTGTCTTCTAGAATTAAAGACTCGATCCCACTATATTTTAAATAAATGTCTTCTTAGTAAAAGTATATTCATTCTTTTAAGCCCTTTTCTAGCTCATTTTATGATTGCAGTAAATTAAAATCGCCGGTTTTTTACACAATTTATGCACTAATAATATACTTGTGGAGTAAGTGGTATCGGCGTTGACCGCAGTAGCAGAGATCTGACTAGTTTCAATCTACGAAGCTACTTGTGTTGAAATTGTACTCTTCATCTAGGGGTTCGAACTCAACCATATCAAGGTTTCTACTGTCCATTTAAATATTTACATCCTATAACCTGTCTATATCCCAAACCTCTGGAATTTAAGTCTGCACGACAAAAGACATGTACATCTTGTTAAATCGTTGACTAGGTCAGGATTGTGGGTTTGAAGAATATTTATTTGTAAATGTTAGCTAGGGAATGTCTATTAGACAGAGCAATGTTCTGATATTATTATTGTCTATTTAAGCAAAATGCACAACTTTTAACAGTTTTGTTCTCACTCGGAAATAAATTAATTTAGAGCAGTATTAAACAACTCGTCAAATAGATTTAGTTAAATCTCCCTATTTAGCCAGACACTAACTTATTTATATTATGTATTACTTATTTATAATCGATACTT
Organism: Acanthosoma haemorrhoidale; assembly: GCA_930367205.1. Classification (NCBI taxonomy): domain Eukaryota; kingdom Metazoa; phylum Arthropoda; class Insecta; order Hemiptera; family Acanthosomatidae; genus Acanthosoma; species Acanthosoma haemorrhoidale. Next base: position 154,365,426 of record OV884011.1, on the reverse strand, counting down.
ACTTGCATGCCAATGCACTGATGTATGTACGGTATATCCTACTGTATCTAAATACACAAAATCTAAGGCAATATATAAATAAAGAATGTGGTGTTTCTATGGTTACATATATCCTTATATATCCTATTATATATTTACGTTATTAATAGACCCACAACACGACACCGATAGGCTCCTGTTGAATAATTAAAATATTTGATTTAAAAAAGGGATGCCATCGAACTATTCAACTGCTATAGATTTTATTCCTCTTTTAAATCCTGAACAAATTGAATTAGTGTAAAGTAATAAATATATTCTGCTCAAGAATATTTAATTAATTTAATATTGTCCCAATTGAACCCTAACCCAAAGCAATTTACCTTAATAAATTGACGTGGTGATCAATGGGAGGATTTTAATTTATAATAAATAGAATGTTACAATACAATATGCCTTATTAAAATATGTAAGTGAAATAATTTTACCTAACTAAGGTGGATTCATATGACGGAAATGGGTTACATATACCATATTGAGTAACTATGCTTACATCGATCATATACATCGATGTCTTCGTTGATAAGGAGTCCGGGCCAAAACCTCATCATCTTAGCGTTCGATTCAACCGGCCTTCCGCCCTATGTGACCTCGTCCCAGCAATAAGTGTGACCGGTTTTTTTTTTTTTTTTTCTTGTTTATTGAAAATTGAGATATATACATATAATATATATGAGCTCCAGGTGCCTTTTACTGCAATGCTATGCACTTTAAGTAGATTCTTAAACGTCTATTGGATTAATGTTAAAAGTCAATATAATGAAAAGGCACCAGGTAATGGGGCTCACTTTCGGATTACATAGAGCCTGCAGAGGCCTGGGCTTACCTTTTTGTGTTAAAAAATATTTTTTAACACCTACACTGAACCAAGCAGGGACGTGATCCCAACGCTCTCTTGAAAGCATTTCTATCGATCTAACTTTTATGATAGTTGATACCTGACAGTCGCACCTGGCGCCTATTTGCCAGCTTTCGCCTAGGCAACCTCTATCTCTTAATATAATTTTTATTTTTATATTAAATTCACATGTTGCGGTAGCCTATGTAGCACAGTATGGCTCTTTAATGATCGCAGATCAAATTCCCCCCCCCCACCTTGACCGGATATTGTCTTATATTCAATTCCGTCATGGCATTATTCATTAAACGGCAGGCGGACCAAGGCCCCCTGAATCTTACATCATAACAATATCCGGGCAGCATACTAAGCTAGTATTAACGGCGACATAGTTTATTCGATTACCATTCCCACTCGCCCAGCCAAGAGTGATAGCTGAAGAGCCTAGGTCAGGAATGCTGGCAATATAAAAATCGATCGAAAATAGAATAATTCAAGAACGCGCTATTGATGGAGTCGGCATTCATCAGGTATTTATTATGTAAGGTCGATCTCAGTCGACAGCAAAGTGTAAATGTTTAAGACTCCCAATCGATTCAAAGCCATTAGTCTTGAACACTATCGATTTGTTTATTTGAAATAGTAATTGTCTCTTCTTAGTACACGTATGAAGAAACTCTTTTCAAATCAGTGGGGTTTGAATGTATATAAGAAAAATTTGAATTTGAGGGAAATCCTCAGGTTCAATCACTCGAGTAATTACCTGAAAGACATTGAGGAGTGGTACCGTTCCCAAAACCAGGAGCTAGCCCCAAAGGAATATGCCTTCCATTGTCTTCAGAGGTTGATGAGTTTTAATTGCGATTTATTATAGCATGATTCTGCTTCTTATGAAGAACTTTCGCAAGATCAACAACAGATGGGTTTTATTAGTTCTTTGAAATGTTGGCGAATACTTCACATTTGTTTTGCACCTGTATCCACTTAACAGTAATGCCATTTAACTTGTTGTCAAGACTGATATCCTTATTGTAACTAAACTGCTGGTTTTTTTTTAATTTAAAAACATTAAATGGTCGAAGTGTCTATCCCCGCATCAGTATTTCTTAAGAACTAAAGATTTAGAACATCTCAAATATGCAGCTTCGTACAGACATCGAAGATTTATATTTATTTTTATATTAATCGAACATGGTACCTCCCAAATACCCAGTGCAGGGGCTCTACCAAGCGAGCTAACCTGTAAAAGATCCTTGCCCCCGAGGTGCATTGCCAAAAATAATTCATATAATTTATTCATATTTTTTTTTCTTTGGCTACTTATTATTACAATTTATTTAAATTTCGTAAAAAGTGTCTGCTTTCTTGGCCACCTTGGGTTTTTATTATCGACAATGTTCCATCATGTAAAATATCCATATAATATTTCAATGTTCTATTGGTGAAACATGTTTTTATTGACGGGTTTTAATGACTTTTTAATAAGTGCAGTACTCAAATAAAATCTTATGCAGTATTTATCTTTAAATTATTTAGTGGTTCAGATAAAATGTACCAGCCATGCAACGTTTCATGTCCCTAGGTCGAGCAAGGGGAGTTCTAGTAGCTAAAAACAACAAACAGAAACAAAAATAAACTGGAATCTTTAAAAAAAAGACGATTCCCAGAACATTATCTGACTCACAGATTTTTTTTTTTCTTTCATATCCCCTTGTTATTATAAATGATAGAAATTAGTATAGATTCTACATAAATGAATCTATTTACAATAGGTCAATATTATGTGTGCTGTAGCTGGGCTACAATTTTTAATGATTTTACATTGGGATTTGTGATTGTTACAAAAGTATGATGCACATTATACATTGACTGTTCAAACATGTTTAATAGTGACGGGGCATGGGGTGGATGTATTTGTTGGGAAATATATTGCTGATGAAAGAAGATTTCCATCAAATTTATCAATGGACGACCTATCGACATCCCATATATGTTTGTATGTATAGTATTGACATACCGTGTATGTATGTATAGTATTGACATACCGTGTATGTATGTATAGTATTGACATACCGTGTATGTATGTATGTATAGTATTGACATACCGTGTATGTATGTATAGTATTGACATACCGTGTATGTATGTATAGTATTGACATACCGTGTATGTATGTATTATTTGATGGTTGGATGGAGGCATCCACTAACTCCATAGAAATTCTTCAAACTAGAAAGCGAATTCAAATCACGTCGCCGGGACTTAAGCGACATTGTACTATGGTACTTTGGTTTTGTTGACTGGTTTTAAATTGTCGTCTGCTCAAGAGAAATGGTCATATCAAGTCACGTGGTCATGAAAATGTTGACTGTATGTTGTTTAATAGCTTTACTTAATTATGTATATGTGCTCTTCCAGAGGGACTGTAACTATTAAAATCGTTTCTGGTCTATATAGGAGTACAACGAATTTGTCGTCATTTTCAGACTGTAATTTCATTTTAGGTTTTTTTTAACATTGTTTATTGAGTGAATTTAAGTTTCTTGGGCCCACCCCGTAAGAGATCAGGAAGTCGCTGGTTTTTATTTGGTCTGTCGTTTTTATTTGGCTAGTAATCTAATAAAACTATTTGAATCGTGACCACAGCTAATAAATTTTAATATTTAAATTTTACGATCTTTGTCATTATCAATATTCCTGGTGTTAAAGTTTGCAATAAAGGTTCATACCCGAGGTAATTACTTGCCATCTCAGCTCGTAAATATCTTCGGTCACGCTATCTCATTTCCTTTTATTGTCCAGTGTGAGTAGTCACGCCCTCCAAAGGACACTCAAGGCTGAGGACACAAAGGATGTGAAAGTACTTGCTCTATTGCTCAGGTCTGGAATAGTTTCCAGCTCACGATTTCACTATGATACAAAGTGGGCTGCCTCATAATATTTATTATCTAGACCTTGTTTATTTTTAAGAACGTTAGCATTATTAAAGAAGTGGTAAAATATTAACAACAAACAACTGAGCTAGTAATACTAAATATACATAGAAATATTTAGCAGCAGAAGGAAAATTTATTATAAGGAAAAGTAATGTCTTATAGTTAGCTTTTAATTTATAAAAATACAACAAAAAATTGGGTTGGCAAGAAAGTGATTTCGGTTTGCACCAGTAGTTAACGTTATGTTTGTTTCGTTATTCTTTTGTCAATGTTAGAATTTTTTTCTTTTGAGTTTTAGTAGTCGATACCTTTAGGTTACCATAGAAACAAATTCCGTGTAATTTTGTTTACAACTGTCAGTTTACGGTAACATGGAGTCCAAAAATAAGCATTTTCGACACATTTTACTTTTTTATTTTCATAAAAGCAGGAAAGCGGCTGAGGTTAGCAAAGAGCTATGTTAAGCATGCGGTGTTGATTTTTTACCAGAACGCACTTGTCAGAATTGATTTAAAAAATATCGCTCTAGAGATTTTTTTCTACCAGGCAACTTACGTGAGCTGGTCACGAGGGAGCCCTCAAGACGTAAGTAAATCGCTTATTTCATTTGTGTAGAACAAAAGTAAAAGTGAAATCGGATCGAAAAGTCGGCCATTTTGAGAAGCATTTGTCATAGCGCCATCGGATCGTTCACTAACGTCACTCAATTATAATCTCTGAGCCGCTATGTTCTGGTGGCTCAGAGCCAAGACCCGTAACTCGTGAATGAAACATGCGTTTCTATCAGCAGCTAATGTCAGCAGATAATAAAAAAAAAACGTACAAGGTCGTTGGGACCTACTCCCACTCCGTCGCCGGTTAAACGTAAGCCGTGGCGATCTAACCGAAACATAGCACCTGAAAACTCTTCGGCTCCCAGCAGCTCTATGGAGGAACTACCATCACTACCTAGCACATCGAAAAAAACAGCAACAACCACTCATGAGTCTCCGTTTTTCACGCCCAATAGCTATGAGGAGTTGACAAATATCGAAATAGAGGACATGGACTCTACACAAACACCCACACAGCCCAAGCCACCAGCAATATTCATACGAAACATTGGTAATTTTAAATTACTATGTACCCAACTAAATAAAATTGTAGGTACAGGGAAATACACTTGCCTCAATCGGTCCCGGGACACAAAAGTATCGCCGGACACTCCCGAAACATACCGTACAATAATTAAGTACTTAGAAGAAACTAAGGCCGATTTTCACACATACCAGTTAAAGCAAGAAAGATCACTGCGGGTAGTGATTAGGAACCTGCATCCCACTACACCAGCGGACGAGATAGAGAAGGAGCTATTAAGCCTAGGATACAAGGTTCGCCAAATTACCAATGTGCTCCGTGAGGAAAGAAAAGAAAATAATGCAAGCACCAAGATACCACTGCCCTTATTCTTTGTGGAACTAGAGCGAACACCTGGAGTGGAAAAAATCTATGAGGTCACCCACTTGTATTACACAAGAGTACAGGTCGAAAAGCCTTACCCGAAACGCGATATAGTACAATGCCATAATTGTCAGGCATATGGGCACACCAAATCATACTGCTACCACCCTCCCAGGTGTGTAAAGTGCAGTGGGCAGCACAAAAGCGAATTGTGCAAGAAGCCCATAAAATCACCTGCTGTATGCGTGCTCTGTCAGCAAGGGCACCCGGCAAACTATAAAGGCTGTGAGGCCTATAGAATTCTAAAGTCCAGAAGCGAACAACGTCGTCGCCCAGAAGAAGAAACGCCAGCCACAGGTAGCCTAAGAAGCGCCCCCGCCAGAAGTTTGAGGCCTTCAGTATCTTTTGCTGACGCAGTTCGGAACGTAGAGCAGTCACAGGCATTGCCTACTCCTCCTCCGCAAGTTCTTCTTCCCCAGCACTCCATTCATCTCAGCAACCAGCAAACTCAATCCCATCCTCAACCACACATCTCGCATATCCCGCCACCTTCAAGCTCTTCAGATCTCACCAGCCTCTTAACCTCATTCCTAACAGAGTTCAGAACCCTAATTACCCCTCTTATTTCCCTTCTTACAAATCTTGTCTCCTTCCTTATCCCCGTTAAACAAAATCCATAAGTGGATCCTTCCGACTCCTTATCCATTCTCCTTTGGAATGCGAATGGTGTTCGCACCCACACTAACGAACTGACAGCATTACTCCATGACAAAAACATCGATGTAGCTCTTATTACTGAAACAAGACTCACACGTAAACGATCATTTACCGTTCGACAGTACCAGACTTATCGAACTGATCACCCAGATGGAAGAGCTCATGCAGGCACCGCTGTCATTGCCCATAACACCATATCCCATCACATAGTTCCTTTGGTAGCACATGATTTCCTTCAATCCACTGCAGTGTCAATCACCACCCTCACTTTTCCCCTTACTCTAGCATCAGTGTACTGCCCTCCCAATAAATCCATTTCCGATTCCCAATTCATCTCCTTTCTAGACTCCATCGGGCATCGTTTCCTTGTGGGTGGGGACTTTAACGCAAAGCACCAACACTGGGGCTCAAGATCCACAAATACACGGGGACGTGCTTTGCTGTCTGCACTCACACGGAGACATTGCTCCACTATCTCTCCTGACACAGCCACCTATTGGCCATCAGATCCCAACCGAAATCCAGATCTCCTTGACTTCTTCTTCTACAATAGTTTAGGAACACTAAACTATTCACTCAAGCGCCTCGATGACCTCTCCTCTGATCATAGTCCTTTATTATTAACCATTTCCCTAAGACCAATTCACAAACTGCCTCCTCCTTCATTTATTAGGGGCCCAGTTGACTGGGACCACTTCCGTCAGCTTCTTACAGAGTCCGTAAACCTCAAATTATCCCTGAAAACATCCCAAGACCTAGATGATGCAGTGCATTCCTTCACTACTCTGATCCAGAGGTCGGCCTGGGAGGCATCGTCACCTAAAAATACACAATCAAAATCCTTTACCTCAGTATCTCAAAGACCTAATCAAATCCAAACGCCACTCCAGAACAGTGTAGTAAAGATCCCGACATCCTGCTGATCGTCGCTCATACAATCAGTACTGCAGGCTTGTAAAGCGGCAATTGGCATCCTTCCGTTCCGATTCTTTCAATTCCTATCTCTCCTCCCTGTCTACCAGGGACAACTCCCTGTGGAATGTAACTAAGAAAATCCTAAAATATCATCCTGTTTCACACCCACTCCGTCGTGATGACGGGTCCTGGGCGGCTTCGGATGGCGAGAGGGTGGAGGAATTTGCACTGCATCTTTCCCGTACTTTCACTCCTCATCTTACCCCTCAAAACAATAATCACCGTCCAACTGTCGAAGATTTTCTCACTTCCCCTATCCCTCTCTCACTACCACCAAAAGCCGTTAACCCCTCTGAGGTTAAATATCTTGTGAAAAAATTACCTTACCGAAAATCTCCAGGATATGATCTCCTTACTCCTCGAATCCTCCAACAACTTCCTCTTAAAGCCATAATCTTCTTAACCTATATATATAATTGCATTATCCGAACGACGCACTTTCCCCTCCTCTGGAAACATTCCATTATTGTCCTATTCGCCAAACCCGGCAAACCACCCAATGACGCCTCATCTTACCGTCCAATTAGTCTACTCCCTATCCTCTCAAATTTTTTGAAAAACTCCTATTAAAACGCCTACTTCCAATCGTTGAATCCAAAAACCTTTACCCTACTCATCAGTTTGGTTTCCGCCAACGACATTCCACAGCTCAACAAGGCCTTCGCGTTGTTGATCACATATCCTCAGCCCTTGAAACCAAACAGTATTGCACTGCTGCCTTTCTGGACATAGCTCAAGCTTTTGACAGGGTCTGGCACGCAGGTTTGCTTTACAAACTCAAAGGAAATTTACCGTAAACCCTATTCCTAATCCTACAATCCTACCTTTCTAACCGTTTCTTCCAAGTCCGCTGTGGTTTGGAATATTCTAACTACTATCCCATTAAAGCAGGAGTTCCACAGGGCAGTGTCCTGGGTCCCATCCTCTATAATCTATACACTGCTGATGTCCCCTCTACTACCAATACCTTCTTGGCAACATTCGCAGACGACACTGCAGTCCTGTCAACCCATCCAGACCCTGATATAGCATCCCAAAACCTTCAAAAACACCTTGACGAGATCGAGTATTGGTGCAACCAATGGCGAATCAAAGTCAACGAAGGAAAATGTTCCCACATAACCTTTACCCTCTGCCGCAAGTCCTGTCCGCCAGTCTTTTTAAATTCAATTCCTCTCCCTGTGTCTGAGACAGTACGGTATTTAGGCTTCCATCTCGACAAGAGACTGACATGGAACCCACACACGAGACTAAAAAGACAAGAAGTAAACCGACGCTTTGGACAACTGTACAGACTACTTCGAAGGACATCCCACCTCTCAATAAAAAACAAACTACTTATCTACAAGGTTATACTTAAGCCAATCTGGACATACGGAATAGAGCTATGGGGGACAGCAAAAAAGTCGAACATCAAGCGCATCCAATCCTTTCAATCAAAAGTCCTAAGAACAATAGTAAATGCCCCTTATTACGTCAGCAACAAAACCCTTCACAATGATCTGAATATACCCTATATTCTTGAACTCATCCCTTCCAAGTTCATTAAATTCCATGGTAACCTATCCAACCACCCTAATTCCCTAGCACAGTCATTGCACTGCACCACTCATCCCTATAATCCTCCTCGGAGACTTAAACGGCAGTGGCCTCGTGACCTGCTATAAATAAGTGACAGTGGGAGTCCTGGCAATGGCCAGTATCTCCAATCATGTCCTGAGCGTCTGTGGCTCTCGAGCTCTTGGTCAGCCTCCGCTGGCTCTTATCCAGTGACGCGGCTGAGGTAGGGGCGTGGGGGACTCCCCAAGAATCCGCTTCCTCCTTCGCATGCGAGGGAGGTGACAACCATGTGGACTTGGGTGCCTCTGGGCTGTTTGTAAATATTGTATGAATGAGCGAGTGAATGATGAATTGTAAATATGGTATGAATGATGACACTTATCTCAATTACTCATTGCCTAATAAAAGGCAGATTGTAATTTTATCTTAATAAATTGTTGTTTTCTCTCTCCTCTAGAGATTTTTCACTGAAAGATGACCAACGTTCTGGTCGACCTTCTAAAGTTGATGATGACAAAATGCAAGCCATAATTGAATCGAATCGTCGCAAAACTGTACGAGAGATTTCAAAACAGTTAAATGTATCACACACAACAATTGAAAATCATATAATACGTCTTGGACTTGTTAAGAAGCTCGATATTTGGGTTCCGCCACGACAATGCGAGGCCTCACACATCTTTAGCAACACGCACGAAACTATTGGAGCTTGGTTGAGGGACTTCGCATCCCCCATACAGCCCCGACCTTGCACCATCGAATTATCATTTATTTCGAAGTTTACAAAACTTCTTAAATGGTAAAAATTTCAGTAATAACGATGACCTTTTATCGCATATGGTTGCGTTTTTTACTGATAAGGACCAGAAGTTCTATGAGTGGGGGGTCATGAAGTTTACAGAAAGATGGGGAAAGGTCTTCGAACAGAATGGAAGATATTTGACTGATTAAAGTTCATTTTTTGTATAGAAAAACTTGAGTTTTATTTCACACTAAAAAACCAAAACTTTTTTGCCAACCTCAACAGGCCACGTCCCTAGATCACCATCATCACGTTTGTTCACACTCTTTGAAATTTGTAGAATTTCTGTAAAGTGGATATTTCACTTCAGGCTTTAGTTGGATCAAACTGGTACAACGTTGACTAACAATACATGGCAGTTGCTTAATGTCAATGCAACCATCACTGTTGATGTTGATGTTTTGTGGTTTTCGTAGCAGTTTGATGTGGTTTAGAGTTTTTTTTTCCTTTCAAGCTCCTACACCACGCCATCTGTTGGACTGCAGGGCAATAACGAGCTGTTATATCTCTGGCTGGTCATGCGGTTTCGATAATTTCCAAGATGAGTTTAGGGTCCATGATTATTATCGCCTGATTGTTGCATGATATAGTAGATAATACTGGCTAAAATAATAGGGGGAAAACCGTGATATAGATTTTTTTTAACCTCGGAAACTAATCTACCAATCACTATTGGGGACAGAAAAATATATTGGGATTTGAACCTGGAACATCAATCCAATAAGTTACATAGTTGAGATTACACACTCAAGATACTTACGGTGTTTATGAATTCTTAACTTCTACACCCAAGGAGGTCTACCGAATGAAAATTGATTGTTTTAATAAATTAAAAACTTTCAACTGAAATACTGATATTTTATTTTTCGGTCAACCTATAGTTGTTTCCAACGTTTGAGTAAGCCCACCAAAGGAGGTTTGTTACTCCATGTTCCATAATTATTAATAAAACATATACACATGCATCAAAGTACATACGTTATTAATATCGTTTCATTTCAATATTCTGTCGTATTTTAATAAAGAAGAAGAAATAAAAATAATAATAATTTTATCATTAATAAAAAAATAAGGCAAAAATAAAAAGTATAGCTCTATATTTTAACGCGACTTTTTGTTATAAACCCTTTGAAAAATTAACCCATTGTTGATTTTTTTTTCTTTATATTTAACTTCGCGTCAACTGAATTGTTTAAGTTGACGGATGTTTGGTCAATAGATCGCATTTGATTACTGGATTGTGTTCTTTGATCGACTTGCTTGAGTAAACCTGTTTGAAGTTTTTCACAATATTCACAAGTAGGCTAGTGGAGTCCTATAAGGAGATGTAGATGAGTCATCTTGCCAGTCCTCAGTCTCGTTGAAACACAACTGTCTCTTCTTTTGTTCGTTAAAGTTTCTCAAATGGATTTAGCTCAGTGCTTCCCATTCTTCATCGCATTTTCTGCTGTTCATAAGTTTGACAAAGATATTTGTTCATCGATGCTTCTTGTCCAGTTTTGACAGCGAGTCCATCGTTTGGGAAGTTACCCAGAAACTCGGAAAAACCTTTTTCTAGTCAACTGTTTACTTCAGTAATAATGTTCTGAAACCTAGTGTTGATTAGCTATCATACGAATAAAAGGTTACAAAATGAAACCTAGTTTTCATCTATGATTGTCCAAGAAAATTACCAACAAAAGAAATATTTTTAATTAAATAAACATTTACTGGGTTTTCTCATTTAATTGAAAATGATGGTATTGATGCAGTAACTGGGATGTTTATATTTCATCCAGTAAATCTGAAGGGCATGGTTTCAACACGTATAAGGTCTTTTTTTTTAGACGTACGTAACGAATGACCTGGATAACGGTAGTATGTTGGTAATTGGAGACTGACCCAGATCTAGATGGCACGATGACACACCTAGAGGAAGGTATCTGTCCACTAATAGCGGAGGATGCAGTCCAGATATTTAGACCGGAGGCTGTTAGTCCGATGTTTATTGGTCAGCGAGGTCGGTTGATGTTTGTCAAAGACAAAGCAATAATCGTGAATGAGTCGCTCAATTACGTCAGCATTTAAATGATTTTTTTTTATATGATAAGTGCCGGTTGTGAAAGGTTTTTAATTAAACAATAAATCTTCTGTCTTTCAATAATATGGTATTTATTCGCCAATAACGTTTTCGACAGCTCTAAGCTGTTATCTTCGGTTGCTAAAAGGATGATTCACACGATAAAAACCATGACTGTGCATGTGGAGGGAGACAAACAAAATCTATCATTAAAAGCAACAATGATTTCAAATCTATAAATAAAACATTCGAAAACTTAACAGTGCCTAATTGCACCAAGTCCATTCATTTGATTTAAATTAATTTTTTTCGAAAATTCGACACATAAGTAATAAATAATTTTAAAACTATTAAAAATACAATAATACAATCTCACGACTACTCACTCAATTGATTGATTGAAATAACTTATAACATTTAAAATAATTTATATTAATTAAGTCTTTAAAAAAGTTTTGCTACCTCTTCTACGACTGGCTTTGTTTAGAAGGTATGGGTTTCTAAGCATACGTGTGTTTAGTATTTCTTCTTTATATTGTCCGATATTAAAAAATATAATTTCATTTTAATACTTTCCAGGCTATTAATCATTCGTATGGTGGTGATGCCCTCCTTCCTGTAGATGTTGGTAGAACTGGGTTGTTCTTTTGTTTAAAATGTTCTTTGCATCTAATACAATGTTTTATTGTTATTGACATTTATTCAACGTCGCATGGCTGTTAGCGATGAAGTTATACATTTTAATCTGTCGGTATAAGCCAGTTTGATCTTGAAGGAAGTTAAGCTTGTTTTCATGAAATTTCTCTTGTTATGTTCTTTCGAGTCGGTTCCTGGTATTCCGGTTATCGGTATTTGGAATTAACGTCACTCAGTGATGAACAGCTAGTGGTATATTATCGCACTCCTCGCTGGTTGGTCTGTCAATAGTGAGAAGAAGATTTGTGTCAGGCAAATATGTCCTATTTTTGAACGGGTAATCACTTGCGATTGGTTAGGCGTCAGTCCATTCGGTGAAGACTTGTAGTCTTTTTATACGTGGTTCAACGTCCGACTGACTGAGTCATCCAGTTAACTCAAAGACCTCCCTCGAGCCCCAACACAATTTATCTATCGATCTAAAAGAGACTCATTGCATTAGTCATTCATCAGTTGTAAGAACCGTTTAAAGTCTGGTATTCATTGAATGTTTCAAAGTTTCAGTGTTAAAACGCCCCATACTTACCATACTTGCTTCAGGAACATTCTATTTAGCCAACCCCATAAAATAGGGTCCCGCCAATCGCAGTTTGTGCATTTACTTCATATACAACATATACATATACCATATATACAACATACATATACATCATATACAAAGACGTCAATATACAATTGTACATGTGACAAGTGTTACTAATAATGTACATCTACATTATTTAGTATTAATCAGGACCTGTATCTTGAAACTTTGTCCATTAATGAACTTGAGAAAATATTGATTGTGATGAATTTGACTTTCATAGACCTATCATTATAAGTGTTTTCCCATTCGTTTGTAATCCCAGTTTCATGTAGTTACAAGTATCAAGTTTACTTGATGAGCTGCAAATGATAAAAATTAAAGACGATCTTATGAAAAATAATTCCGGCACAATTATTAATAAATTGCTTGTAATGTTAATAGAAAAATAAACATGTTTCTGTCATATTAAAGATGGTAAAAAAATGGCTAACGTCATGTATTATGTGTTACAACGGAAGTATATTATAATCACAATAAGTCATTTGATAGGTTGAAAATACACTAATTATGTGTGCTGGTAAAACTAGCACTCACCTTTTTTCCTTGTTTCTCGTGGTTTGTTATATTCATTTACCGGATTTATAACAGGATTTAAAAAAAACAATTATTTTTTTTCTGTGAAGTTGAAACCTATCAACTGTTACAAATTGACATAGACGGTCACTTCCGTTAAATTGTAATTCTAATTTTAACCGTAAGCAATTTCCTCATATGTCACTCCCACTTCATTTTATTATTTAAAAAAATCTTAATTTACCATTATCACCCATTTTTCTGATACGCTTTATTTGGCTCGACATGTTTAACACACTCCTTTTTGGTTGTCTCATAAACTTATCGATTTTTAGTTGTTAAGTACTTCATTTTTTTTTTTTTATAAATATTTTATTACAATTTTTTTTGTACATATAACTACTTCATCTTCAGTCAATATATCGTTGTAATTTGAAACTATCAGCTCAATCAATTCGTCAGCTACTGAAATGCACTTACTCAAATACTCATATAGTTACAGTACTTAAACTCATTTGGTTTGTACTCTTTTGTACTTGAGACAAGTGTTACTTATTGTTACTAATAATGCACATCTACATTATTTAGTATTAATCAGGACCTGTATCTCGAAACCTTTTCCATTAATGAACTTGACAAAAATTGATTGTAATGAATTTGAGTTTCATAGATCTAAACCGAATTTCTCAACAAATTTGTTAGTATCATTTATTTTTTTTTAATATACACCGTGGATGTATTTGGCTGTAACCCTCCTAGTACCACAACCTCCAAGCTGAACACTGCTGTTCTGGGACAACAGACCTTGTGTAACGATGGCTTTTTGTCTCGCTGCTTGTTTGTGGTAACAGGTGTTGCTGTTGTTGTCTGAGGCTTGGCACCAACAACTGTTGCAGGCTGTTGTATATGCCTACCGGGTGTCTATCATCAAACTAACACAAAGATGGCACATAACATGTTGTTTATTATTTATAGCTCACCCCAACCTTCAACCGACAACTAACAGCTGTTATGTCTATCATCAGACTAAGCATTAAAAAAAAAATTAAACTCTAATAATAAAATCTTTGAATGAAACAAACACCAAGTTTAAAAAAGGCAACCCACCAAAATCAGTAACCCTTATAGAGATAATAAATATTTTTTTGTCATGTAGACTACGGTATTTGTAATTGAAGAACAAGTTGCACAAGTTTTTTTGTTTTGTTTTTTAACTGTAATTATATTACCGGCATGAGTAAAGATAGTAGTTCCATTTCTTGCCCCGATTCGTTACTAAAAATAAAATTAATTAGTCCTATGAAACATAATAATTGTATAATTTATTAGGGGCTTAGTAAAATAATTAGACTAATCAAGTCAAATTAATGACCATTTCTTTGTTAATATTTATTTAAAACAGCTGGGTCCTTGTACGGTACCAATCAATGTGGTTTTTATAGAAACTGCATTTAAATGTGTATATTGATAAAAATAATTTAATAAAACTCATGAAATCAATCAAGAGATATTAATTAGTGAGATAATCGAAAATCTTGATTGTGTCATTGTTTAATGATGTTAATCTGTGGAGGATATTACCTCAATTAATGTAATGAATGCTGCAGAGGTGAGTGCTGAAAGAGTGATAGTGGTATACCAATAAATGGAAACAAATAAAATAATGCTAAATGATAATGATGCAAAAATAATAAATTACAGCATAGGCTGCGTGCAAAGAAAATTTTACCTGTTGGTTCTAAATGCATTTTAAAAATGAAATAATGCATAGTACGGAAGGAATGGTGGGTCAAATTATGAAGAGTTGGTGAGATATACTTTTGCTGATCTTTATCTATCTATCTAATCTAATACTATGATATATATACTAAATATCTATCACTGATAATCATAATCCAAGTTACGTTTTGTAAGAATAGCTTACTGGGCGTTATGTGGTGTTTGGCCAAGCTCTTCTACTCTGTTTCTCTGCTCGGCTAATGTAGTGCTAATGAAGAACATCAAGTAGAAACCGTAGGCATTGCTATGTTGTTCAAAGGGTAAGCTTTTTTGGCTTAGGAATTGGGTTTGAGAAGTATGTGGTGAGAGTTGATTCGGTGAGGTGAGAGTGGGACAAATAGTAATTTTGAGGGTATGATGAATATTCTACCCAAAACAGTGATACTGTACACATTCATTAATTCAATTTTGAAGGCCATATATTTCTTCTTCTTCACATCAAGTGGACATTAGAGACCTTTGGTGCTCGAAACGTCATATTATATTTTCTCAAGCTAAAAGAAAGTACCGTTAAATAAAATTAACTAATTCAAATTCTCTTTCCGTTGACATATTTGAGCCCAGAAATTCGTTATAGGTTAGCTGCAGTTACTCCACAAGTTACTCCTCATACAAGACTACACTACGGCTGTTAGAAGACTGCGTAACCCGCGGATCAGAAGGTGACTGGAGAGGTCGTAGGCCTTGCCAAAGGGGATCGAAGGTCGTCTGCAGATCCTATCAGTCCCACCCCGAACCGACTAGAACCGAGGTTGTGACGAACGAAAACTGTCACTGGAAAGTAATGCAATGATTACCCGAGTAATTACAATTATTCACTACGACTAATGATGGAGTTTATAATTACTTTCTGTTAGCTTGTAATTTCACACAACTATCGGTTCATTAATGTCTTAAAAGAGAAATGCTCTGGACATAATGAATATTTACAGGTTTTATGATGGTTGATATGTTGTACTATATAATATTATAATGCATTGGAGTGCCTTCAAACTGAACTAAAATTATTTGCGTTATGCACTGGGAACCCTTAGGGTCAAATAGAGTTCGGGTTCGTATTTCAGCCAGATCACCTAATGCGGTCATGACCTGTGACTCTAAAAACTATTTTTTTAAATTACTCTAGATCAAAAACGAGACAATTGACAAGAATTCGAAGTTTTTAGCTTTTTTAAATTTGATTTCCTCAAATTGTTCGGTAGATACAATGACCAATGTTAAAAGTAATTAACTGTGTCAATGTTTTCAACCTGTTTGTGTTTGTTCATAAAAGCGAGAGCCCATTAGGTTTAGTGTTTATTGCGAAATATTTGAACAGCGATATCATCCGCGGGCCACGATCTGGAGAGCTGTATTGCCAACTGCTGGTGACGAGCTGTATTGTACCTGCTGGCGACAAGCTGTATTGTACCTGCTGGCGACGAGCTGTATTGTACCTGCTGGTGACGAGCTGTATTGCCAACTACTGGCGTCGAGCTGTATTGTACCTGCTGGCGACGAGCTGTATTGCCAACTGCTGGCGATGAGCTGTATTGTACCTGCTGGCGACGAGCTGTATTACCGACTTCTGGTGACTCCGACGAACTGTCTTGGATTCGGTTCCGGAGTTGGAAAGTTCCCCTAAACTCTATGCTTCTTAGCTAACGTTAAACAAACAGGGAATTATTCGCTTTTTGCTGTGTGTATTTGTCTGATATGTAAATATTTAACTCGTGATATCTGGCCAGGCACTCTGCCAATTGAGTTATCCTGCGGAACTCTACACTCTCATTATACTTATATTATTATAATTTGTTCCACTACAGATACAGAACATATTCTATTTTTGTAGTTTTGTCACTGAGAGATAGTTTTTGTCGGCCAACGCTTGCACTGTACACTTCCTGAACATTTGTTTTGTCACATACTTCCTTGTAGCTAGAAAACATATTGATCCATCGTCATACGTTAAATTTGGGAATAAACAATTTACAAAATCACCACATTGGCCTACATAGTGTAAATGGGATGAAGCAGTCTCATATAATGAGCTATTAAACATATAACACAGTTATAAATAAAATACGATATGCGCTATAAGGAATACATCCTGTCACATTTATAAAATAATAGGGGCGTTGGCAATAAGGTCAGACAGGTATTGGTGTCAGCATCCCGAATAGGGACAGTAGAGGTAATTATTATAGGTCACAAGTGCATCAGTAGTCCTTAATTGCCATCTCTAACGTAACCTGGGAAACGCACATCTGGAAATTATGTACATATTAAAGGCATTAAATGACTGCAAAAGAACCGACCTTCCGGCTTGTGAGCACGACTCACCCTATCAACCAATGGGGAGTCAACAGGATTGCATAAAACTCGGGGAATGTGTCCAGTTTAATATGGTTGGTTAAGGGAAAATCTGGCGGGGGACGAGGAAAATCAATGTATACTAAGAAAATTTGTTAGTTTCACCTTCACTTTCATGTTCTAAAAAAGCTTGCATTATATAGATGCACTATGTAAATTGTATATTTTCAACAATTATACAAAATGTAGCATACACAGGTGGCCTGAAAAGTTTCCGACCTAATAATAAAATAAATAAAAGCTAAAATAAAAGCTTTGTTAGATCGGAAACTTTTCAGACCACCCTCGTAGCTACAATAAATATAATGTACTAAAGTACACATTTAGTTATTATAGGTTTATTATAAACATAGAAACTTCTTTATTGCGATAAACTTACAATCTGCCTTATTGGGCAATAAGTAGTTGTGATAAATGTTCTAATTCATACCATATAATATAGATGTATTAAACAAATTCTACTCTTTATATAAAAAAAAAACTTTACTGTCTATGGTCTTGTCTTGTAGTCTGAGGCAAAGGAGGGGAAAAAGGTAAATAAATAAACATCGAGATCATTTCTAATAGTGTGTAAATCATTTCCTCACCAATAACTCGAGTTAATGAAAAGATTCGAGGAAAAATGTTGTATTATTTAAAAAAAAGTTGTAGCTCTTAAAAATCTCTAATAAACGCTTTCTATAAGCATTTTAGTATGAAAGCCTTATTGTATCTATATTTTACTCATAAAATTAATTTATATATTATATATTCATAATAAGTCAAGTAATTAATTACAACTGCCCATGATCGATTCCACCTCAGAAGTCATCCTCATTAATGTGTGATATAATCACCACAGGTTAAGCACTCATGGGCTATTTATAAGATGTAGTTGGCTTCGAAGCCCGCAAATGATGGTCAGTTTTTGTTTATCTGATAACAAAATACAAGGGAATACAATTACTTTGATATCATTAATAGACAAGTAGATTTAATTATAAGTATCAGGCACAGATAATCGAAATTCAAGACAGCATATACCGTTGGCTCCCGAGAACTGTAGGGAATGGAACACACGTGACTTGCAAGCACAATAAAGCTTTAGGGTGGACTTTGTTGGCTTCTACTTGATGGGATAAAACATGTTCCATTACTCCACACAGAGTTTCAAATGAATCAATGCTTGAAAAATATCTGGGGTTGTCTAATATATATTGCAATCTATAATTGTGGACACAAGATTGGGCAGGTCTGATGAATTGCGACGTTGCCAACTTTCGCTCCATGACCTAACCTAAATCCGCCATTCATTGACGAAAGGTTTACCTGTCGTTTGACAGTTCTTCATATTAAAATAAAGATTGATAAAAACCATTTTTTTTTTGTAATGACTACACTATCCCTAAATAAAAGTTAGTATCAAATCTGATCATGGCTTGGGGTAATTTGGCTACAGCGGGAAGTAATCGTTGCCACCTACTGGCAGTTGAAGTGATTCGAGAGACGATTGTAGGAGACTAATTGCATTAGGCAACATGACGAAAATGGCCACCCGCCTAATTTGGTGTCCGCTAAAATAGATAATTATAATGCTTATAGGCCAGGATATCTTAAGATAAATAATATAAAAAAGATTATCTAGCCACAGAATAAGGAGAAAATTGAAATGAACATCTGTCATATGTTAAGGTAGTACCGTTGCATTACTTTTTTTTTTTTTTTCATTATCAATGAATTTCCGATACTTAGTCTAAAACAAAACAAAAATAACACAATAGCTCTGAATTATGAATAAAGTCTTCATTGAAGTAGATTTTATGTTCAGGAAAAAAATTATAAATAAAAAAAAAACCTAACAACAAAATAAATTCTTTCTTTTAAAATATATAGAAGATAATAAGTTTTTGATACTTTGCGCAACTTAATTATTGCAGTGGTCTTTGGTTTGTCGAATATTATCCAAAGAGACTTATTTTGGATTATTTCAAGTTTAGTGATTAACCTATCTAACTGCTGACTAAGCTCCAACAACGGGCTATGGGCTATGTAAGTTAATATGGGCTTTACTGACAAATTGTAAATGAGTAGTTTTACTGTGGATATAAAGTTAAAAATTTCTATTGATAAATGACAAAAGTATATATATGGGTGATTTTTCGGTTGTGCATATTTGGTTATATGATGTGTGAAAGTGAGTTTGTGGTCTAGATAAAACCCTTAAGTATAACAAAAATTAGTCGAAGGCTTTAAGAGAGGATTATTGGCTTAGGCTAATGAAAGGTTTTAAAGATTCAATTTTATAGTAATGAACAACATTTTGACATGATATGTATACCTGTCTTCCGTCATGTTAGTTTTGTCATGTACAATCTATCTGTTTATATAGCATAATCGAGTCGGCCCCTGTTTTAATACTTATTATTCCATTCAAACCTACAGAAATTCTTCATACCTGGGATTCTAAAATCTCATGTTGTGTCACTTTTGGACTCAGTGCAATGCATTTTTGGTTTAAATAGATCCCAAGAGGTTGTATTTTGTACTTAACTATTTCCTTAATAAAACTATTTAAATGATATTATAAAATTATTTTATGTATAACTACTTTGTACGATGACTACTATAGCCCTGTGACCTGGGACCATACCCAAAACACTAGTCAGTAAATAATTCCTCCATTTTTGTGCCTATTTTTTTGAAAGAATTTTTTTTTTATGTTGCAGGTGAGTGTTAAAGCCGATGGTGGATCATTTTACCATGATGATGACATTTGAAGGTAGTATATTATAGAAATAAAAGTGTGACAACTTAAGATTCCCTACAAGAATGGTCTCTTGAGTGTACCCTAGAAGATAATACTGAGTACGATCTAGGACATAGCAATATTTTGGGTACTGACCACACCACTCTCCCTTAGAAATAACAAGGCAAAGAAGGTTAAAGAGGCCTGTGAGGTTTATCGCCATATGGTGGGTTGTATACCTCACAGACATCAACAAGATATTAATACCCAACAGCTGGACTAAGTGCTCTCTAGCTAAATATTCCACTCTAACTCCACCATTTCTACAAGAGTCTTGTATGTGTGGAGTTAACGAGGAGTGTTTGAAATAGTCTTCTAATGGTCAGTTGTGGTTTATTTCACGGTGGTAGATTCTAAAGTCTTAGATGGGTTTTATATATACTTGAATACATATACCCTCTACATTAAAACAATGTCGACTTAAAATAATACATTAAATTTATTGGGCAAGAAAGTGATTTCGGTTTGCACCAGTAGATAGCGTTATGTTTGTTTCGTTATTCTTTTGTCAATGTTAGAATTTTTTTCTTTTGAGATTTGGTAGTCGATACATTTAGGTTGCTTGCTATAGAAAGAAATTCCGTGTAATTTTGTTTACAACTGTCAGTTTTAACATGGAGGGCAAAAATAAGCATTTTCGACACATTTTACTTTTTTATTTTCATAAAGGCAAGAAAGTGGCTGAGGCTACAAAGAGATATGTGAAGTCTATGGTGTTGATTGTTTAACAGAACGGATGTGTCAGAATTGGTTTAAAAAATTTCGTTCTAGAGATTTTCCACTGAAAGATGACCAACATTCTGGTCGGCCTTCTGAAATTGATGATTCATAATATAACTTTGCGAGAGATTACAAAACAGTTAAATGTATCACACACAACAATTGAAAATCATATAAGACGTCTTGGACTTGTTAAGAAGCTCAATATTTGGGTTCCGCCACGACAATGCGAGGCCTCACACACCTTTAGCAACACGTACGAAACTATTGGAGCTTGGTTGGGAAGTGGGATTAGCGGGAACATTAGAAGGATTAGCGGCTACAAAAGAGGCTTCCTCTACAAAAGAAAAGTGTTTTACATTGATCAATTTACAACAAACCTGTTGAACGTACAACTTGTGCAATGAGGAGATGCTAGATAAATGGGTGATGACATGTAATAATCGCTTAAAACCAGCTCTAACATAAGTTGAGAACATAGAAGATATCTCAAATCGTTACTGAATACTTATATTGAGATAAATAAATCCAGTTATAGATAAATAAATAGTCTTGCGTTAAAACATGAGGCAATTGTCAGAATTGGCAAGAAGGCTCAAAGCGCATAGCACGTATCTGACATTTCTTGGTCGTATTGGCCCAACAGGAGGCCGTCACGCACGATTTCAACTTTTGAAAATTTCTTTTCTCCTAATCCACCATGAGCTCATCGTTCGTTGAAGAGGCAACACTACTTTAAAAATGTAATCTCCCATCATTCAAACCGATGCTAACAAAAAAAAATAACATTAAACAATGCGTTTAAGAATAAAATTGAAATTGTTCCTAAATTTGATGGTGTTATCAAAAGGAAATGTCGAAAGATAAATGAGATGATAAGAAGACGTCAAAATGTGCACGAGCTGGTTTCTTCGTTTTGATCGATTGCTCCTGTGTGATATGCAAGAGCTATTTTATCAATCCCGAACAATAAGGGAAATGGGGGAGAAAAGTCAACGCTTATAAACCTCGTGAATGGTTTTTTTTTACTACCTCACGTAATTAAGAAAAAAATCTCATAGCTTGCCTTATCTATATCTTAGTGATATTTGATTATTCTGCTCGTCTTGAGAGTGTTATTTTGGAGATAGGAAGTACGGAGAAGATTAAAAAAAAGCAAAATATTCGCTCAGTTGTGAAAAATTTGGTGGTCTCCAGAGAACTGGAGAATTTTACGTATGTGAGGCGTAGAAGCTCAAAAGAAAGCCATTAGGTAAACTCCAAGTTTTTTTTTATTTTTTAATTAATCACTGCGAGACATCCTTGGAATCCGATGTCCAGGAAAGACAACCTGTAGTTGTCTCTAGGTACAGCGGACTAAAAGAAATTTTGAGAAAGGTGAGAGACAACCTGAGTCGGCAGATCCTCGATCGTCCGGGATCCGCAAGCTAGAGAACAGTTGGAAGGCCAAGATTTGGAAAAGAACTGTAGAGAATGAGCTCCAGGAGCGGGAAAGGACATGGAGGGAGCTTAAGAGGCTCATATTGGAATCAAATGACATGACAAAAAAAATTTGGTTACTTGAGTTTTTAGCAGCAGGTAGTATAAATATATTTGCGTAATAAACAATACAACAATACGCCGACGACATTGCTGTTTACAGCAGCAGCATGAGTGCACAAAGAGCTCTTACACACGCCGAGTAAGTTTGTAACATTATCAGTGACAAACTGGACAGGTTAAAAAACAGCGTAAACGCCGGGAAGACCGACTGCGTAATCTTCTCCCTCCAAAAGGGGAAAAAATCCTTGCCAAAATCGTATAGCATAGGAGGGCAAGAGAACTCACCAGCTTTCTCAATGCACTATTTGGGTATAAAAATGGATAGGCATCTCCATTTCTCTACTCATTTTAGTAATCAAATATAAAAAGTACGACAAAGGTCTTACCGGCTATCGCACTTGCTAACTTCACCTAACCTGTCGCTTTGTCTCAAATTGATGATATATAAATGTGTCCTCCGGCCAGCTCTGATGTACGGTGCCCCGCTATTTACCCACTTGACTGACAATACAGCCAAATGTCTCCAACACTTCCAGAATCATGCGAAAAGTGGTCCGACATACTTCTTTCAAGAGGTTGAAGAACGCTGACCTGCACCCGTTGCTTGGTGTACCGTCGGTGGGTGAGTTCATCCACCGGAGACACGTTAAGTTTTTTGACTCGTTGCAGCACCTGACAAACCCAGTTTTTAACACTATGACCCAACCACCCCTCCCGCAACGATGGCAACAGACTATCGGAGAAAAATTAGAATAAGAATTAGTATGTAAGTTAGTTTTAAGGTTGATCAAAAAGGTGAGCCCCATCACCTTCATTAGTCAGTTTAGTCCAGTCACGTATAATGTATATCATTATACTTGTTTATTCATTATATAATTTCTATAAAATAACAAAACCTGTATATAATGTAGTGATGCTACAGGAAATACAAAATAATTTGTAAATAGATTCGCCTGAGGGTCTATAATTATATATAATTATCTGGAAATTTAAAGGGGCTATGAAAGAAAGAAAAAAAAAATTCAATAATAATAATAATCATAAATGTAAAATAAGCAACACTTATCTGAACAAAAAATTCCGTGTGAAGCGGAAATGTAAATAATGGTGAAGGAAAAGTGGCTAGATCTTCGATGAAATGGATGTTAAGATCATAGTAAAGGGTACACTTTCAGACAAAGAAAAGAGCGTTGGTTATCTTGGATTCCAGGAAGAATTCTCTACCGAAGGAGTTCGAACTCTGCTCAATTCGGAAAAGAGTTTATATTATAGCGATAATTGAATTCATAACAATAATTAATGAATTTTAATTAAATGAGAGAAATGTCATAAAATATTGACAATACTGAATAGTTGAAGGCTTGAGGAGGTAAAGGGGAATTCAGCTGTGTACTGTGTAAATTGTTTGAGGACAGCTGTTTCTTAGACTCAAAGGAATGTACTTGTCTTGTATTCATTAATCAATATTAAAGTTAATCAGATGTAAATAAGTTATTAATTAATTGTCATTAATAACTGCGAGTTGTAATGTGTATTTAAATACTATAAGTATTTACATTTTTGTAACATATCTGACCCCGAGAACATACCGAGCAGATCGGAACTCGCACACAATTCTACGCAGAAAGGTTCCTTTCATGAAATGTGTCCTTTCAAAAAAATTGTGTATA
The DNA here is from genome assembly GCA_930367205.1 of Acanthosoma haemorrhoidale. NCBI lineage: Eukaryota > Metazoa > Arthropoda > Insecta > Hemiptera > Acanthosomatidae > Acanthosoma > Acanthosoma haemorrhoidale. The sequence goes on along the minus strand of OV884011.1, from coordinate 154,341,419 downwards.
ATATCCTTCTGTATGAATTTTTTCATTAATTTTTCATTCAAAAAATATAAAAATACAGTGAACTTTAAAATTGATGTATAATGTATAGGTTTGCACTTTATGGACACAATAAATAAACTAGGAAATATATCTTTGTCTCCTTCTAAATAATTAAAAGTATTTAATTGAATATTCTCCTTATTATCCTTAGAAGAATATTACCGAAATTCCTCACCCTTTAATTGGCGGGAAATTCTCACAGTTGTCTGTTGTGGATTAGCAAGGCTTGGTAGACGGCTGTTGGGATGCTGCTCAATTCTTTGTGCCTAGGCTTGAAGTGAGTATTATTGAATATTTTTTTTGACAATTACGAAATATGAGGCTATGCATTAAAACAGGTCTGCCTGCGTGTATGTCGGAACTTATTCAAACCATTCCAGATCTTAAGAGGTTATTCAGCAATAGCTTTGATTACGCTGTTCATATTTCGACTAGTTGTTATACGTTTAAGCAGTCTCAAATCATTGCTCCGCAGATTTTTGACATTTCTAGTTCTGCTCTCCTCCCATAGCTGAAGGACTCATAAAAGACATCGAAAGAGAGATAAAATTAAATTTAATGAGCTCGACTTTTATCTCGTTTTAATAATCACAAATCCCTTCAAACTAAAAAGAAATTTGTGAACCCTTTGGGTCAACTATTGGGTACGTTCGTATTTCAGCCAGAAAAGGTCATGCGGTCATGGCATCGATCCTAAAAACTCATGTTTTGTCACGTTTAGACTCTGTACAATGCATTATGGCGTTGTCTGTTTTTACTTATTAATAGCTGCTTGTTGAAGAATTATGATCCTTTTCATAATATCCTTCTGTATACAGTTATTATTAATTTTGCATTCAAAAAATATACAAAATACAGTGAACTTTAAAATGGATTTATGAGGTATAGGTTTGCACTTTATGGGCATAATCAATAAACCAGGACCTATTAGTGACGATTTTAATTTATTTATCTTTATTAATATTTATAATTATCGTTTTAATTTGTAACGACACAACATGTGACTATTAAGCGTTTTATTTCACATTTGGTGAAATATTGTTGTTTTAATAAGGAACAAATGTTTACTTATTGTGATCGTACCAAGATTTTTTTCTTCAAGTTGTTTGTAGATGTTACCTGAAAATGGACGGACTAATTGAGTCTGCAACGTCACAAGGAATGAGGAATAAATAAACAAAAATTCAAAAAGAGGATATTAAGCACAATGTAAAAAAAAAATGATTACTATATATTTATTTCGGTTTATATTTTAGTGTGTACTTTATTACTTTCTAAATAAAATAATTTTCACTCTTTGGCTATTTATTGCTTCACTGTGTGATGGTGCTAAATTCGTGATCGAGAGCAACACCCAAAACACTGTCACGCTTATAATTTATAAAGTTACTTCGACCAGACCTAAATACTGTTCCTTCACCATTCGTCCATTCTTGAAAAACAAAACAGAAACAAATAACAAAATGGCGACACCAATGTTGACCAAGATGAAATAGTCGGATATAGAGGCAGCGGCCTCTGCTGATACAAATCCTTGATGAAGAAGGCATTCCACTTCCGGATTATATCCACCAATTATATGCTGATTTATGAGGTCAGCATATATCCTTCAGATGATTGCTTCATCTCTGTGGACTGATTTAGGAAGAAATGTCTCAATCAATTCCTTGTATATCTTGTGAGCCGAAAAAGCTGGATTCGAGGTTATTCCGGAAGGTTTGTACAGGATATGTGTGTACGAGTATTAATTGCAGGCTTGGAGAATTAATCGTTTGGTTCCGAAATGTTAGCCATTCTAGGACAATAACCGTTGAAAAAACTTAGATGTGGACTTCATGCATTCATGAGTATAGAGTAAGTCCGTCAATCCCTCGAATATACTGATAAATAAACGCGTTATTTTTTTTTTTTATGAATATCCATTAATTACACTAGCATATCAGGAAAATACTTAATTCTGCTAGGTAGACCGATTCACTGTTATCTCTAGCTGGCAGTGTCGATTTCCTTTATCTCATAATTATATCTCCATCGGAGTTTATCAAATGCTTTTAAATGTGATTAATTGTGACACTTCAAAACAAAGTATTTAGCTATTTATGACTCTATTATCAAACGGGATTAAAATGTGACGGCCAGCCTCAAGAATACAGTCGACAATCCCTTTAGCACGTGACTATGCACACTCAACTACAAATACCGTATATATAAAACAAAATCGAACCTAAATACTGCTCATTCCGTAGGAGACAACACACAAATCCCTCGATGGATAGAAGGCAATTATAGTGTTGTAATTGTACGTGCATTTATACTCGTTGCTAAAATTAATATAGCACTAAAATAAATGGTAATTTAAAAAGGACGAAGCATATTTACTACCAAAAATTACAAAAAAAAAGATATAAAATCGAGAAAAAAATAAAAACCATAGTACGTGCATTGCCATAAAAATTTTAATAAATAACGTTTTTTTTCAGATTGATTGAATTTATAATATTAAAGTAGCACGTTGCAATCTACTACGTGGTTTTACGTTTTGTAAACCAATGGGATTTGGGAGGTCTCTGGGTTGTTTATAAATACTGTATGAATGAGCGAGTGAATGAAAATAGTTAATATAGTATGAATGAGAACATTTATCACAATTACTTATTGCCTAATAAGACAGATTGTAATTTTAGCACAATAAAGATGTTTCATTACAAAATTCGTGGAATAGTTGAATAAATAGTTTTTTTCTTAGTCTACTGTCTTCTTCAATTGTCCTCAACAAGGTCTCAACCATGAGAATATTTCAACATAATAACATGTAACACAATGGGGATATATCGAAATGCTGTAGAATATATCTTTAAAATATCAGGACAATTTGATCATTTTGCAAATATAGTTGAGTAGGTACCCCAGCCCTTCCGTCAGGTAGACCAATGAATGTAGAGCTACTGTTCTCGGAGTTGGCAAACACTGATGCAATAGTTCGTGGATCTAAAACATCAGCTGTTGCAATAATGGTGGTTGTGGTTTGATCCCCCCCCCCCGATGAAATATCTATTAGGCGGTTGTTTAGAAATTACCGCCAAAAGCCATAACACTGTAGAAAACGATTTAGCACCTTACCTAATAATCCAACGAGCGAAGCTTGAAGTGGCAATAATTCACTAGATAGATGCTTGAAGGTACGAACCTTCAACCCGGGTATAACTTAGACCTAGGTTCAACCCCCAAGACATGTAGTTGTATAATATTCCACTCAATGATTAATAAATTAAAATAAGATATATTTCAGCGGTAATTATCACTGATTGTAATACTTTTACCATAGTATTTTTATTTTTATACAACAATCAAAAAATTCGCATTAACTTTGAGGAACAATAATTATTTAAAGGTTTGTAAAGGAATAACCATATTGAGTTAACCAATACATTTTATGTACAATAGAAATTTAAAAATTGATAAACGTCAACAAAACACACACCATCGACTGAGGGCTGATGGTTTGTACAAAATAACTTAATTAATATCTCATTATTTATATTATGACTGATTATAAAATACCAAATGCTGCTATAATGGTCCTTGTTCGGTGTAGGCGAGATTCCTGTTCCTGTGATTTCTGTAGCTTCCCTCTTATTTCTTGTTATTAGTAGGAAATTCTATCGCCTGGTGGAAAATTTTCCCTCTTGGCTCCCATACCATACCATACCTTTCTGTAAACTTCCCGGTTTCTTCGGAGAATTCGTTGTTGAGAATTTGATTGACTTTCCCATGGATTACACACACATAGCATGATATTGTATCGAAGCAGGAATATAGATAGTTCTAACTAAAGATTATTGCCACTATCTAGAAATGTATGGATTATGCAAACTTTGCATTTCGACAATATCAGATGTTAATTCACGAGTAATGCAATTTTCTAGATTATACCTAAATATTATTTAATGGCTACTGGTCCTCAAATGTAGTGGTACACTTCTGACTCAGATATTCTGTGTTATAGATGAAGTGAAGTAATTCCCGATGATACATTTGATTGAGCCTACGAAAAATTGGGTTGGCAAGAAAGTGATTTCGGTTTGCACCAGTAGAGAGCGTTATGTTTGTTTCGTTATTCTTTTGTCAATGTTTTTTTCTTTTGAGATTTGGTAGTCGATGCCTTTAGGTTGCTATAGAAACAAATTCCGTGTGAGTTTGTTTACAACTGTCAGTTTACGGTCAGTTTTAACATGGAGTGCAAAAATAAGCATTTTCGACACATTTTACTTTTTTATTTTCATAAAGGCAAGAAAGTGGCTCAGGCTCACAAAGAGATATGTGAAGTCTATAGTGATGATTGTTTAACAGAACGGACGTGTCAATATTGGTTTAAAAAATTTCGTTCTGGAGATTTTCCACTGAAAGTTGACCAACGTTCTGGTCGACCTTCTCATGTTAATGATGACAACATGAAAGGCATAATTGAATTGAATCCTCGTATAATTGTACGAGGGATTTCAAAACAGTTAAATCTATAACACACAACAATTGAAAATCATATAGGACGTCTTGGACTTGTTAAGAAGCTCGATATTTGGTTTCCGCCACGACAATGCGAGGCCTCAAACATCTTTAGCAACACGTACGAAACTATTGGAGCTAGGTTGGGAAGTGATGTCGCATCCCCCATACAGCCCCGACCTTGCACTATCGGATTATTATTTATTTCGAAGTTTAAAAAACTTTTTAAATGGTAAAAATTTTAGTAATGACGAAGTACCAGTCGCCCTAGGTTGAGTTTTTTACCGATAAGGACCAGAAGTTCTATTAGCGCGGGATCAAGAAGTTACCAGAAAGATGGCAAAAAGTTATTGAACAGAATGGATATTTGACTGATTAAAGTTAATTTTTTGTATTGAAAAAATTGAGTTTTATTTTGCACTAAAAAACTGAAATTACTTTCTTCCCAACCTACATGTATTTCTTCACAAAAATTCTTACAGGACGCTTTCTTCGAGATATACTGTACCATCATAGATTCATTTGATAAGTACAATACTAATTAAGACTGTATATACAACATGAATGCTATAACAGTTATTATCCCCGCACATAATGAACTTTCACATCACACGTCTCCCTTGGACTACCCTGGAATGTACTATTAGGCAATGATCTGCCTCCTTTCTTCGAACGGAGGATGAACAACCTCTGTTTCCGGTCCTTTCACACGGTTAGGTATTGCATTGGAATGGGTTTAAGGCCCTTTGGTAATCTACTCCAATCAAAATTACAAAAAAAAAATCTAAAACAAACCCTAAACTAAAACTTCCATCGAGTTTACTAATTAAGGTCTTCAAAGTTGTGCAATCAATTATTTTCTAGAGCCATTGAGATGCGCTACCTTCGTATAGTTCTATTGTAATTATTTACATTTGTTAATACTGGATGATAGATTCCACATGATATATCTGATAATAGCTGATTATTGTCAGGAATTAGTCATATCTAATCCCTGACACTTGCTGTAGCTCAAGTATTTATCGATCATGTCGTAAGATAAAATATTAACAATTCTTCAATCAGGAATGATCAACATAAAGATTTATCCATTGCCCCAGCATAAGTGGTCTGATTTTCCGTCTGAGAATTATAGAATTGATCTGAAATTTATACAGTTATTCAACAACACCCCCCCCCCCCATCATATTAGATAACTAACTAGAAATATCCTGAAAAAATGATGAAAATAAAGAGAAACTAAATAAAACTTAATGCACATACTCCGAAATGTATATACTTCTATTTGAACAAGATGCAGACCAGCAAATAAGATAACACCAGTAAGTTGCCTTCTCACCATTGATTAGCTCTTACCACTTGGCAATGGCGATACAGATCACTCACAGTGAGCACATATCTTGTTTATGTCCTGGTAGCCGCTACAGCAGATTTAATAATTTCTCTACCCATATTAGAAACAAAACGTATGATACAACTCTTGCTGGCTTTCGCACTTGCTAACTTCACCCAACGTGTCGCTGCGTCTCAGCCTGATGATCTATAAATATGTCCTCCGACCAGCTCTGCTGTACGGTGCCCCGCTATTTACCCACTTAACTGACAATACACCCAAATGTCTCCAACATTTCTAGAATGGGATCATGCGAAAACTGGTCCGACATACCTCTCTCGGGAGGTTAAAGAACGCACATTGTTGGATTCATTCATTCTCACGACAGACCGTTTCTTATATCATCGGCGATAAGGGGTGGTTACATTTAACATCACTAAGTGTACTTTTATTGGTTATTTTTGAAAAATAAAAACTTTAAAAGTAATAAAATTAACCTTACTGTTTCACATCGATATTCGGTGCTCGCCTACTCTCCCAATCTTTAAATACAGACTTAACAATTCATAATTCACCATCACTCTTTTAATTTATCAACCGTTAACCGGAGACACATAATGTTTTTTGGCACGTTGGAGCTCCTAAGAAACCAAGACTATGACCGAACCCACCACCAGTCCCGTATCGTTGGGAACAGGCTGGCCGGGAAAACTAGGTTAAGATAGTTAATTTAGATTTAGGTTAGTATTAGCACAACTTATTCTTAAGGTTATCAATATCTATATTCGCACGACTTGTATTATGTACATTTGCCTACCATTGCAAAATACTTGTAAACTTTGCAAATTACATAAAATGTAGCTAAGCTATAGTTAATATAATAAGCACAATGTGCATTTATGTAAAGATTCCTTATTGTGGAATTCGTATTAATCAATCTGTATATATTATATAAAGGGTTTTGAAACAAAAAAAAGTAGATTTAATGGTTAGTGGGCATATCTCTCTTAGATATTAGGAAAATGAAAAAAAAACCTATTATTATTACCAAATTATTCTTTTAAGAATAATACAAAGATACAAAAAAGTGTGTCTAACTGTCAAAAGAAATATTCAACAAAATACTTCTGATGTAATAAGATTACTAATAATAACGGGTATATATGCTTCTATATTGTGACTTCGATGAACCATCATCATAATATTGAAACAAAAGACATCAATGAATAGAGGTAAATGTCATTTACGAACAATTAACTAGGAACGTAAGGAAAAGGATGGGTTGCTGGGATATATTAAAATATGTAATGAATACAATGCTTTAAATTTAAAAATAAATTAAAAGAGTGATGGTGAATTCTGAATTGTAAAGTATGTATTTAAAGATTTGGAGAGTAGGCGAGCACCGAATATCGATGTGAAACAGTAAGGTTAATTTTATTACTTTTAAAGTTTTTATTTTTCAAAAATAACCAATAAAAGTACTCTTAGTGACGTTTAATGTAACCACCCCTCATCGCCGATGATATAACAAACGGTCTGTCGTGAGAATGAATGAATCTAACAATGTGCTTATAATTGAATTATCACAGGTTTGCAGGAGATATATCACAATATTGTCAAAGGTCAAGGCCACATCGATCTGGTTTGCAATTAACTTCCCTCACCCCCTGCCTTCACTTGTTATTTAAAGTAGTCATTTCCTCTCCACAATCGATATGCCAGGAAGTGTTTCGAACCCAAGTCCCGTATCTTGGCTTATCTTAAAACCCTTAAATCCTCCTTAAGAAGCCTGATACGATAATGTAGGTAGTTCTAACTAACCCGGAACATTCATTATCAAAGTAAACCAGACAGTTTTAAATTTTTTTTGAGGTTCCCTTTATCCCAGAACTCGAAATATCTTTTTCCGAAAAATGTCGCTTCCTTTAGATATATCAACAAATTATTGCTACCATGTAAAAAAAAAACTTCCTCTTAACCAAATCGATGAGCTCGATGACCCGATTTAAGACACATGGCTTTTTCTTTGAAGTATACAGTATCGATCGGAGCGTACGCAGAATTATTTTTTCTTTACGCCAGATTCAATAAGAAGAATGCAGGTAATCAGCGACGGGTTTATATTTATTTTAATTATAGTTGGGCGAAAGACACATTTTTTTTTTTTTTGGTTCTTCCTGAGGTGGAACCTAAAACGGGGCGAAAGACACAACCAGTGAATGTGCTGTAAAGATGATTAAAAAAAAATATTGGCAGGTCTAACATGAAGACAGAGGACATCCAGTGAGTGATACCTCCCCTATATTGTTGAAGTTGAGTTAAAAGATATCTTAGTGTTAATAATTTAAAAGATCTCTATTTCAACATCTACTCAGTCTTCGTTGAATGATAAAATGTAGTGTAGACAGTACTTGTATCGGTGGGTTTGGATGTCCCTGTAATTTCTCGTCAAAGTTTCTGAATAATTTTCTAATGCAGTCAGAAATTTTTAGTCCGATGTGAAGAGTATGATTTCGTACTTAAAATGGTCCATCTGTGATAATTCTTAGAGCTTTGATGGGAAAATTTATGTAGTTCTGATGTTAGTTTTCTTAGCACGTCCATAAATTTGGGCTCCATATGTCCAAATTGGTTTAGGTAGAAGTTTATATGTTTCTGGGACAAGGGAAGTTTTGAACTTTAATAGTTTTAGCCTGTGACAAGGTGTTAGTCTTTTCATTTTCGTGTACGTTTCAAAGTTAGTCTCTTATTCAATGTAAGTCCTAAGTAGTTAACTGTGTCAGTTTGTGTCAAAAATTGAGGACATTGACTACGTTGAAGGGTGAACGTCATGTACGGATTTAGCAGTATTAATTTTAATTTTCCAGGTCGTACATCTTGAGTTAAGTTGTGCAAAGTACTTTTGTAGTGTCAGAGAAGCATGAGTTGGGTCTTTCTGTGTTGCGAGTAATGCTGTATCCTCTGGATAAGTTGATGTAATTGTGTCAGGAGCTGTAGGCATGTCAGAGGTAAAGATAATGCATATAAACAATTTTTCTAAAAATTTCTGTCAATCCTTTATCTATTTTGTACGAGGCTATAAATCCACTACCTTGACACATGTATTTGCCACATTCATTCATTTATAAATTAAAGGGAAATTTACAATAATTGCTCAACAGACGGTCATGGTTGATGGAAGTGAATGAATAAACTATACTTCATAGTAAGGTTTCGAAACCATGTCCTCGATATCGCGTAGCAGGTGGCCACTACACCGTCCTTTAAAAGACTTTAAGAAGGTCTGCGTGCTGGCAGAAGAGCACCTGGCCACGACAGGTGGTGGCTCTACCTCCGTCTAACTCTACCTGCGGTCTCGGGCCTTCTCTCCAGCAACCAGGATGTAGGCTATCCTTAATCCTTTTCAAGTCTGGTGGAATGTAGCCGATACGTCCTTGGGGGACATGCCTGTAAACACATTCGGCTTCCCCATCCATCAATATGAAAGCTGCTATCCTCCTCTCCCAGACCATAATATCATTGCTCTAGTCTACTTGCTTGTCAGTTCGTCAGCATATCGATATTAAAGGTGTGAGCCCATGAAAAATTGTTTTAAGTACTCACAGATCCATGATCTGGGTGAAATACGAACTTGACTCTGAAGGTTCACTCTGGAAATGTTTTAGAATTTTCTGTCTAGATTCAAGGGACTAAGAATTATTAAAACGGGGGCAGACTTTCTCACTCACTGTGTACAGTAGATAATATATAATTAGTATGTGAATATAAAGGTATGGTTGGCGAAAGTAGAACCTTTCAAATTAAACTTACTTTCACCAATAGACCATGCTTTCCTAATTAACCTATAAGAGAAAATGATCTACATACCCAGGCAGTAGTTATTAATAAAGATAATTACTAAATTTGTTTACGCATATTACGTGGTGTGCGCTAGGGGAGGGGGTCAGGGGAATAAATCCCCCCCCCCGAAATTTATATATATATATATATATATATATATTTTTTTTCTATTCCCACCAACATAAGGATCTGTATTTATTTATTTTTTATTAGCCCTCCCAGTATCCTATATTGCAGAGGAAACTCCCATCCATCCATATTCCAGGAAGAATTTAATGTGAACTAGAAAGATAAATAATATGAATTTAAGGTCTAAATTTACCTCGGGGATAATTCAATCCCTAATAAAGCGAAAAATATTTTGAAAATGGTTTTTCACATAAAAATAACGTAAATTTTGTAGAATGTTTTATCTATTAAAAGCTTACGGCTATAATTTAGGGTGGGCATTCTGAACTCAAAACCTTTTTCAAATTACAAATACAATAAATGTAGATCTGGCGTAATCAGCAGTGCTTACCGGACTTGTTCTTCTGCGTTAAATCCCCTATTCATTGTGATGTTATGCTGCGATCCTAAGAAAAAAAAAAAAATTAACTTGTTTATCTCTGCTGAGGATTTAAATTTAAGGTATTCTTTTGATATTTTGTGCACCTATGAATTTTCCCAAATTTCTCAATTTAAAAGGGGTAAATGTAATTGAATTGAACATTGTGGGCATATTAATTAACGCCAATGGTAAAAAATTTGTCATTTCAAAAGAAAGAGTTTTAAAAAAAATGAAGAACTCACTGACCGAAGCCAATGAAAAATTTTCTTCTTATATGATATATATGTGTATATTTTTTTTTATTTATGATCATATTATATACCTTTAGAAAAATCACGTAATCCCCCCCCCCTTCGTATCCTCTTTTTATTTAAAATTATGGAATTCAATATAGATTCTATATAAATGAATATATTTACAATGGTCAATATATTGTAGCTTGGCTACATATTGTACAATTTTACATTGCGATTTGTGATTGTTACAAAAGTATAATATACATTATACCATACAATGTAACCATTGTATATACATGTTTGAGGAGTGATGGAGCTCACCGTATGAATCATCAAATTTAAAACAAACTCTTAACCTAATTTTCCCCGACAGTCTATTGCCATCCATGCGGGAGGGGTGGTGGGGTCATAGTGTTAAACACTGGATTTGTGAGGTGCTGCAACGAGTCAAAAAACTTGATGTGTCTCCGGTGGATGAAAACACCCACCGACGGCACAGCACACAACGGGTTCAGGTCGGCGTTCTTTAATCTCTCGAGAGAGGTATATCGGACCACTTTTCTCATGATAACATTCTGCTATTGCTGGAGACTTTCAGCTGTATTGTTAATAACATTGTTGATCACGTATTTTTTCCCCTTCATATCCTCTTGTTATTATAAATTATAGAAATCAGTATAGATTCTACATAAATGAATCTATTTACATTAGGTCAATATATGCCCTGTAGCTTGACTACAATTTTACATTGCGATTTGTGATTGTTACAAAAGTATAATGTACATCATAATCACGTGATTGTCCTGCGTAGGCTCACGGCATATAGATATAAATCATTTTTATTCTGTGAGAGTTCATTGCTCATCGTGAACATAATAACTGGATTGAAGTGTTTGTCGGGAAACCGACTTAGTTTGATATGAAAAATAGTTGCTAGGGTTATTTTTCCTCAGATTTATTCATGGACAAAGTTTCTACATTGTGTGTATGTATTGCTGATAAATCAAGAAAAGAGTGTGGGTGTAAAAACATGATTATGATGAATAAGGTATAAAAAAATACAAAATAAAACGAGGTATATTTAAGTGGAATGAATTGATATCAATATGTATCATAGTATAGTGATATGGTTCGAATTACTAATCGGCGATAATAGGTGAAACAGCCATGGATACAACAAAATATAAGATACAAAGACTAGGTAGTTTGTTATAAAATATGTATACGAAATAGAGTTGCTAATATTACCCTTTGGAAAATCGATGCAGATGACATGATCGATAGCTAATGGTAACAAAACGTTTTTTTTATGAATAGCAACCTATTAACTGTCACGTATTAATATTAATTCATTAACTGCTCACTCATCACTTATAACCTAAATCATTTTGCTTCATATTCTTTTACACTTGTTAATAAACTTGATGAAAATCTATCATATCTTTTTTATCAATCTAAACCGGTCTCCAAACAATCCACCCATTTGTAAGCTATGATCGATTCGAAAAATATCATCACCTCACACCGGGGTGCCTGACAAGATGCGAAAAATAAAGTCCAACAATTTAGTGTGTTACCTTCGCAATCGTAACAACCTCCATCTGGACCATTTCTTCCCTTCTCCTTAAGGTCGTGCTGTACGGTATCCAACCCTGGTCTCAGAGATTACAAACCCGCAAAGGTTGAGTCAATTTCTATCATACGATCCTGTTGTATAACTAATTCTATAATAATAGGCGCTAGTTGGCGCTAAGCCTGGGAGACTGCCAATGTGCGGCTGCTTCACACAAATAGATTTGTGGCCCTTTTGTGCCATTGTGAATTCCGCCCGCATAGTTGTATTTTATGTCGGACCCTTCTCTTATGCTATGCATAATAAAACAGGCGGCCAATGCGACGGCTATAGCTTGAGGCTTGAGCTCGTGGTTGTCGTCAAGGAAGGTCGTTTTTTCCCAATTAGTATGTAATATTTGGCTTGGTTTTATTGTTATTTCTACTAGTAAATAATACCCCCCAAAAAAAAATTACTGGCAAGCTAAGGTCCAAACTCGATCCCTCTCCATATCTAATCAGGTGCTCTATCAACAAGAATCCTATTTGGCTAAGCTCTAAAAATTCAACATTTATCACTTATAGACTGAGTGCAATACATTTCCGGTGTTGTGCATTTTTTTACATATTAAAAGCTATTCGGTGGAGTGTTCTTTTCCTTTTCACACAATTTTCCTTATATTACCTGTATATTTATCATAGTTAGTTATTTTTCCGTTATGCTCGTTTATACGTAATCTGTACTTCACTATGTCCTTAAAAAAAAAATGATATATATTATGAAGCATTTAGTTTCAAAACCAGCTCCATCCCGTCGAATAACGACTTCAAAAGTGCATCCTCGAACCAAACCCAGCTGAGGGAGATTTGTTTTTTTCTCTCCTGTAAAATTTTTGAAAACGGATTAAGCTGGTTTTGAAACTAAACGCCTTTTATTATTCAAGGTAGTCTGCTTTAGTGAAAAATCATAATTAAAAGCCATTAAGAGAATGAAACATATTCAAAGAACAGGAAATATTAAACTAGAAATGATTCCAATTCCGATATGCCGTGGATATTTATTGTACTAAAGTGTGTCTACTTGCTGGGATATATATATACGAGGGTGGTCTGAAAAGTTTCCGACCTCAACATGAAGATAGGAGCAGTCGTAAATAAAAGCTAGTGAATTTCGTTGTTCATCTGTTGACAGTTACTCACCAAAGTTTCAGCCATTTCGGACGCGCAGTTGTTGTGTAACAGTCGTTTGAGTGAGTCGATGTGAGTGTTTTTATGAAAATGGACAAAATCGAGTATCGAGCTGTCATTAAATATTTGTTTTTGAAAGGCAATACGCCTACGCAAATCAAAGATAAGTTGGATTCTGTGTATGGGGACTCTGCACCATCATTTACCACAGTGAAATTTTGGGCAGCTGAATTTAAACGTGGTCGTAAGAGCTTGGGAGACGATGAACGTTCGGGACGTCCAAAAACTGCAACTACCGACGAAAACATCGCCAAAGTTCATCAAATGGTGCTAGACGACCGCCGAATTAAAGTTAGAGATAGCAGAGGTTATGAACATGTGAAAATAACGTGTTTGTCACATATTAAATCAACATTTAGAGATGAGAAAGCTGTCCGCGCGTTGGGTGCCGCGTTTACTCACGTTAGACCAAAAACGTGTTTGAATGAACATTTCCAACGCTCTGTTGGCGCGGTTTAGGCGCAATAAATCCGAGTTTTAGCACCGATTAATTACTGTGGATGAAACTTGGATACACCATTATACGCCCGAAACAAAAATTCAGTCCAAACAGTGGACTGCAAAGGGGGAACCGGCTCCAAAAAAAGCAAAAACTGTTTTTTCGGCTGGGAAAGTGATGGCGACTGTTTTTGGGATAGTCATGGAGTTATCACCTATTAGTTATCACCAGAGGCTATCACCTTCGTGAACGATTATTTTACAGAGAAAAACGCCGAGTACTAATTGGACGGGTTACAGAGATGGGAGCATCGCTGGGAGAATCGTGTAGAGTTACAAGGAGACTATGTTGAAAAATTAAAAAAAAAATTCTGAAAAAACGTCTTGTATCTTTGTTAGGTCGGAAACTTTTCAGACCACCCTCGTATATATATGCCATATGTCTCATGGCATTATTAACATTGAGAAAAGAACGAGACGTTGAGAACGAATAACTCAGCGATAACAGTGAGGGGAATGAATTCATAAGTAACCAACCACTCGGTGTTTTAATAATTGTATTGTTATTTGTTTAAAAATTTGTTATTTCCGTTTACGGTTTTACTACCTCTTTGGATGAGCCTTGACTTGGTTTTCTACACCGTACAGAGGATGCGCACCATGGTGATGACACTACACTAGGGATAATCACCTACCTGTCTACTACTTGATGACGTCTGACCACTTCCCATAAATAAAGAGTAATCACTTCCTCCGTAATTTTATAACCGGTAGTAGTAGACTGGAAGTATAGGTTTAAAAAAAAAAATCTAACTGTAATTAACTCGCTCTTCCTGCTTTAAGACAATAAATAATATCTATTAACTATTATTATACAAATTGGATATTTGCTATAGATAGGCGCTGGGACAGACCATCCCGCAAAGCAAATGAGCTCACTGTACAGTCTAAATCCAGCTTTGGTGAAGTCTGTTGGTTCTAGTCTGTTCGATAAATCTGTGCTTCATTAATATTTTCATTGTACTTTCAAGGAATTATTTAAATTTTTCCGGAGGTACCATTTGGGGTACCATGGGGGGGGGCATTGGATCAAATTGGGACTTTCCTCCCTCTCTTTCTAGTAACCCTAGAAGAGGGGGAATTTATTTCCAAAATTTTCCCATTCAGCTAGTACATGTACATCACGTAACTCTTATTAATTCGTCGTTTTTATGACTTATAATAACGTTGGTTCGAGATATAAATATCTGATCAATATAAAATAACAATAATAGAATGAAATGGATGAAATAAACGTATGATTGATATTGTAATATATATGGATGTGCATTCTCATTTGAACACTATTATATTTTATAAATTCAATTTTACTTATAAATTTCTGATATTGTTCGTTGTATTTAGTCGCCAATAAGTTGGAGTTCCATAGGCCAGTTTGCTCAAGTTTGTTCGCCTTGTTCACACGGACATATTGTGTTACTATTGAAATGGCTTCCGGTCTATATAAAACTCAGGTTTTTGTCTCTTTTTCACTCATTGCTGAGCAGTTTAAATTGATCTTAGTGGCCCAATGATGAACGATGAAACTCAAAATTACATTTAAAAATTATAAATGCAACTGAAATTGATTTTCCATCTTTCTCATAGTTATATGTGATATCTTTATAGTTATCTACGTTTCCATTGTAGTTCCATAGTTTAAATGGGATTTTCATGAAGGTATTTTCGCTAATTTCCTGCATATTACATTCTACAAAGCCTGCTTGTTCGCAGTTGTTACTACATTCGGCTGGTCCTTTCACTTGCTCAGAGAGAAAGGTTTAGAACCCATGCCGGTCGTAATTTCTCTTCCTTCTTTCGTTATGTAAGAATAATTCACTACCGTCATCAGCATAGTCTGGTGCAAAAAAACAAAAAACTGCGGATATTCTTTGGGAGAATCTTGTGTGGTTCAGTGTTTCGGAGAAAGTAAAGGGAAGTGCACATATAACTCTGCGTGAATTACCTCATTGCGTTAGGTGAGGTTATGTTGTCATAATACAAGCTTAATCAATAAAATGAACATTACCATTTTACCTTTTTCTTATGAAAATGGACTAGTATCTAGCCAAAGTACAGAAACCACGAATTACTGCAAAAATCTACTTACCTCAACATGCCACCTTTCTAGGTTATATAGTCAGTTATCGAATAATATTCCCGACAAGCTGTCAGTTAGGGTATTTACCCCCGTTATCCCCCTCCTATCTCGACTCCTGGCAGACTTCAGACGCCTTCGTCCCCGATAAAGATCTGGACGGGTATCGACCTGTTGTACTCGGACAGAAATATATACGAACTTAGTGAACCCTTTTTAACTCTGGGTCGATAGATTCAATGACTTTATTGCAATTAGTAATTCCGATGTAACATTGCTAAGGTATATGCCATTGCATTGTTTCACGATCATTTCGATGTGTAATATATATTTTTACTATACAATGATCTTACTCCTCAAAACAATAATCACCGTCCAACTGTTGAAGATTTCCTCACTTCACCTATCCCTCTCTCACTACCACCAAAAGCCGTTAACCCCTCCGAGGTTAAATATCTTCTGAAAAAATTACCTTACCGAAAATCTCCAGGATATGATCTCCTTACTCCTCGAATCCTCCAACAACTTCCTCCTAAAGCCATAATCTTCCTAACCTATATATATAATTGCATTATCCGAACGACGCACTTTCCTCTCCTCTGGAAACATTCCATTATTGTCTTATTCGCCAAACCCGGTAAACCACCCAATGACGCCTAATCTTACCGTCCAATTAGCCTACTCCCTATCCTCTCAAAAATATTTGAAAAACTCCTATTAAAACGCCTACTTCCAATTTTTGAATCCAAAAACCTTTACCCTACTCATCAGTTTGGTTTCCGCCAACGACATTCCACAGCTCAACAAGGCCTTCGCGTTGTTGATCACATATCCTCAGCCCTTGAAACCAAACAGTATTGCACTGCTGCCTTTCTGGACATAGCTCAAGCTTTTGACAGGGTCTGGCACGCAGGCTTGCTTTACAAGCTCAAAGGATATTTACCGCAAACCCTATTCCTAATCCTACAATCCTACCTTTCAAACCGTTTCTTCCAAGTCCGCTGTGGTTTAGAATATTCTAACTACTATCCCATTAAAGCAGGAGTTCCACAGGGCAGCGTCCTGGGTCCCACCCTCTATAATCTATACACCGCTGATGTCCCCTCTACCACCAATACCTTCTTGGCAACATTCGCAGACGACACTGCAGTCCTGTCAACCCATCCAGACCCTAATATAGCATCCCAAAACCTTCAAAAACACCTCGACGAGATCGAGTATTGGTGCAACCAATGGCGAATCAAAGTCAATGAAGGAAAATGTTCCCACATAACCTTTACCCTCTGCCGCAAGTCCTGTCCACCAGTCTTTTTAAATTCAATTCCTCTCCCTGTGTCTGAGACAGTACGGTATTTAGGCTTCCATCTCGACAAAAGACTGACATGGAACCCACACACGAGGCTAAAAAGACAAGAACTAAACAGACGCTTTGGACAACTGTACAGACTACTTCGAAGGACATCCCACCTCTCAATAGAAAACAAACTACTTATTTACAAAGTTATACTTAAGCCAATCTGGACATACGGAATAGAGCTATGGGGGACAGCAAAAAAGTCGAACATCAAGCGCATCCAATCCTTTCAATCAAAAGTCCTAAGAACAATAGTAAATGCCCCTTATTTCGTCAGCAACAAAACCCTTCACAATGATCTGAATATACCCTATATTCTTGAACTCATCCCTTCCAAGTTCATAAAATTCCATAGTAACCTATCCAACCACCCTAATTCCCTAGCACAGTCATTGCACTGCACCACTCACCCCTATAATCCTCTTCGGAGATTAAAACGGCAGTGGCCTCGTGACCTGCTATAACTAAGTGATAGTGGGAGTTCTGGCATTGGCCAGTTCCTCTAATCATGTCCTGAGCGTCTGTGGCTCTCGCGCTCTTGGTCAGCCTCCGCTGGCTTATCCAGTGACGCGGCTGACGTAGGAGCGTGGGGGACTCCCCAAGACTCCGCTTCCTCCTTCGCATGCGAGGGAGGTGACCCTTGTGGACTTGGGGGGCCTCTGGGCTGTTTGTAAATATTGTATGAATGAGCGAGTGAATGATGAATTGTAAATATAGTATGAATGATGACATTTATCTCAATTACTCATTGCCTAATAAAAGGCAGATTGTAATTTTATCTTAATAAAATTGTTTGAAAACTGAACTATACAATGAAGTATATATAATAATAATAATTAATATTTACGTCTACTTCAGACTTGTTATCAAATGTGTTAAGACAACAACGTCTTTTTTTGACTAAACTACTGATTTAATTGAACACTGAAAACAGTGTTATATTCTAAGAAGGTTACAATAGTAACTTAGCTCAGTGTTGCCAATATATTTAGTGCAGTCACCAAATAGAACTAACTTGTGGGGGACTGCTGCAAAGTAACTGTCCTTGCAATTGACAATTCGGATTGTCTCATTGCGTTGTTTTGTATGTGCAATCTATTACCAGTAATATTGAACCACTTGTCATTATTTAGTTTTTTTATTTTTCCTTTTAAATGTTGAGGTTGAACGATAACAATGGCACTTGTAATTAATATAACTTTATTGAATATATAGCGCTGGATTTTTTAAATAAAAAAAAAACTAGGAAATCACAACACATGTAATAAAAAATAATTTATGGTTAAAAGAGCAATACTAAACATTTATAGAACTCTAAATCGCTGAAGTAAATCACTGTTTTAACCTGCGTTGGCATTACAGAATAAATAAAATTTTAAACTTCAAATTTGTTTGAGGAGGGGGCCAAATATGTATTAACAACGAATTTTATGACTTAAAATGACTAGAAACGAAATGAGTTTCCCAAAATGTTTCAAACAATCAATATTTCCAACCTTTTCATACCACGTGTGTTATATCGAAACGTTGTATATATAACCTTCATAAAAACCTAATATGTTTCTTTCACCAACATTTGACGGATTTACAAACAAACTCTTCTGGTCATTCCACCAAAAAGGTTCATGTAAAGTGCTTGGAAAATTATGAAAAAATTCATGAATGTTCTACAATGCATTCCTCATGAAACCGGAGAGTCAGCAGCTCAGGATGATTGTAGATGACATCTGTAAATTTAAATATAAACATATTAATATAATTAGTAGATTTAAATGTGATAGAGTATTTGGTAGATGGAAGGATTTATTATTTAGACGATAAAGAACTGGAACAAAGCAAACATAATTAAATTAGCCTTACTCTAAGAGAGAAAAAAATCACAGTAACAAAATTAAACCGATGTAAAAATAATAATAATAATAATAATTAATTAAGTATAAAAACCTCAGAGCGAAACGCTCTTGAAATATTTCTGGATGAAGTACTGATGGGTGAAGTAATGACAAGATTGTGGTTTCTAGTTAATACTATTTATTTGAACTTTTGTGAAAATATACTACATTTCCATCAACCATAACATTATAAATTACATTAGATTATTTTTAAAAAAATTATACTTGAAATTAAAGTACTTACCTCCAGGGTCTGGTGAAGTGTTGACATCAGTTAAAATACGCACACGCACCACAGTGGAATTGGACACTTTAAACGCCTCTAGACCAACTGTGTTCCCCCA
This sequence comes from Acanthosoma haemorrhoidale, assembly GCA_930367205.1. Taxonomy (NCBI): domain Eukaryota; kingdom Metazoa; phylum Arthropoda; class Insecta; order Hemiptera; family Acanthosomatidae; genus Acanthosoma; species Acanthosoma haemorrhoidale. Next base: position 154,321,951 of record OV884011.1, on the reverse strand, counting down.
AATGGCTACTTGTTTTAAGATGACGTAATAACGCTAAAGGTTCCTCCCCTACATTCCAGATGCTCTAGGTTAGCCAGTTATTAGGCAAGAGCATACAATTATTCTAGGTGAAGTTACTGGAAACCACTTTTCAACAGGATTTTCCTATTTAAAATTGATCAATAAATGTTTGATTACAGTTTCTGAAACTTGATAATGCAGCTGATACATACATGTAAACGGGAAAATTATAATAGGTGCGGTCATAGATCAGCATGATGTCAAAGTTGAAAACGTCACTTCTAGAAACAGTAAAAATGTCCATTTTTACTGCTATAAAATGTTTTTAATACGTAATAAAATCGAATTTAGTCATTGTAACTGAGGTCCCTATTAAAACTAGGTTTGTGTAGTGTATTATTAAAACTAGCTGGAAGCTACAATAAAAAAAAAAATTGTTTACCACCTATATAGTTCCCAGTCAGCGTGAAATCAGCCCGGAACACTAAAAGAACATTTTTCGTGGAATGACCCTTCTACTCATTTCATAGTTAAACATGAGGTTAATAATGGCTTAGCTATTGTTTTAGTTAGTTTAGTTTATGTTATCAACTTTATAGGTAAACAACAAAACATTAACTTAATTTTATAATTACCAACAAATTTCATTATTTTGCTTCGATTGGTTAAACCCACAGATATTTTTCACCTATGGACCGATAATTATATACAGAATATAATAAACAACAGCAGAAGTTAATTTAAAGTTGCCTGTGGTCTTTCAATGAACGACTTAAGAGATACGGTTCTATTTAACGGATCTCGGAGAGGTGAACTTAAAGATTGTTCAACATTTTTTTAGCGGGCCATAACAATAACGGAGAATAAACCATTCTCTAGTTCTACAAGTTTGTTACAAAAGTCCCTAGTGACTTTAAAATAGTATATTAAATATTTATAATAATATTTATTTATCTTTTGTTTGTTTTATTTATATCATTGCTTATGTTAACTAATAATTTTTTTTTTTAATTCATTCATATGCCTTTTTGTTTCATCTACATATTATTGAATATTGCGAAGAGTATGTCCGAAAAAAAAAAAATTGTGATTCGTGGTATTTTCTATGCTGCATCGAAATATGGCAAATCTTAAGTTCAAATGTTTCGATGCTTACCGTACCACTTTTCATGACTTCAGTTGTCGACTTGATTCCAGAGTGTAAGCCAGGATTGGTATTTTACCAGAGCTACAATATGGGGCTTCAAATGCCATCAATTATTACTTTTTTTTAAGTAGACTAGTTTTAAGGACAATAATTATTGTAGCAACCCCTATGATATTCGTGAGATGTTTATTTCCTACAATAGACTCGTCTCTTCCTGCCCTGTGCTCCAAACAGGAACTGAACTGGAAGGGGCTTCTAGGAATGACTCACACACTCCAAACGTCAGCAATTTCCTGTCTCTGTGTCCAGCTACGTGTGAATGTTCTGTGTATTCCAACAGGACAGTGGAATGAACAAAACCAACGTTTTAGCACCTATGGGAAGTTATACCTGAATTTTCAGCTCCATGATTTCAAATCTAGCCCATTCCTATAATCATCAAACCTACATTGTTCTACACTTGTAACAGACTTGTAAATAGTCAAATTTATATAGATATAGTTCGAATGGCATAAACCGTACTTTTAGTGACAGTTTCTATCCATCCCTAAAATAATTTAACTTTTATGGTACTACTTTTAAACAGAATTTTATTTTTATCTTTATTTGAATGATTCTTTTCAGTCATGAATAATTTATTTTATTTTTTAAACCTTCTCAATCACTGAAAATCGAGTTTTTCAACAAATAATTTTTCTTTATTATAGCAAAAATATTGCCTGAAAATAATCCGATGAAAACTGCTTGATCTATTTATAATGTCGGCTGACACAAAACTTTATATTTTGGATTAGGTTATAACTTTATTTTGAGCCCCAAGCCATGGAGGAAAAACTACATTCTAAAACAAAAACAGCCTCTGAGGAAACATATAAGTCTTATTAATTTGCTCACAAATTCAAATCATTTATATAATTTTTAAAAACGTTTATTTTAAATGTAGAACATACTTACAGACATAAGAAAAACAATTACTCCATCCTTGTTTAAAAGTAGAGCCTATTTATTCAAGCTCAGTACACCCATGTCTCTGTTTTAGTGTGTGCTAATTCTCGGTAGCTCTTTGAAATGAAAAAACAGTTCTCTGGTCAGACAACATATCATTCTTCCACAAAATCACTTCAAAGCAATTTAGCGAAGTAAAGCTTTTTTATAGTTTTCAAAAAATAACTTTTTTTTTCTCAATAATAAATTATTTCAGCAGTGTTTTAATTATACTACTCGATTTAATCATAGATTAAAAAAAAAAATTGTCTTTATCCCAATTGGTGACCAAACTCTCAAAAAACGGCCAGACCTATTGAAATGTGAAACTGAGCAATTCTTAGAAGGAAGTTTAATATTCTTTTTAAAATGTCATAATTAATGCAAAGACATTCCTGATAATTTCTGAGATATTTCTGTTTAACGGTCAGTTTCCCCTTTGTTCTCATGAGTGGTCATTGTGTGTTGCAGATAGCCTCGGTGTTGGTGTTGACCCAGCTGTCTACAGAACTGGCGGACCCGGACGAAAACGGAGGAGGAACAGTGAGCATACTCCTTGGTCTGGATGTCGACGACTTCTGGAAGTCCGCCAAGAATCGGACCGACACGGAAAGTGCCCAGGACATGCAAGGTAGGCTACCCCAATAAGGGGTATTTCTATTTCCTTACTAGAATTCAAAAGTACAAAAAGTGAATAGCTTATAGACTACAAAAGTAATAATTTATATTCTATCTAGGAAGAGGATTGGTGCCGTTTTTTAACAACATACCACATTACTGTGATGTGTGAAGTGTAGGTGCCAAGAAATGGTTAATAACATGGTTAAGCTTTCTCATTGCTGCATCACAGTAAATCATACATCTCAAAATTCTATAATAATGGTAATTAATACCATTTATGTGTCACTCCAGTTGCGAGAGTTATGACATCCTGTTTGTGACAGTGGCAGTTGCAAAAAATCAGACTTTCACAAGAAATTCTGAGAAAAATAACATTGCAACAGATGCAATGTGCTGTAGAGATGACTGGGGGATTCAGAAAATTAAGATATGAAAAAATAATGTATTACAGAAATTATGATAATACATTTCTACATTTAAAAAACATAGAAAGTTTTCACCGCAATGTTGTTAGATGTTGGTTACTTTTCATCCTCCGGTCATTATAAGAAGTTAAGGGTTGGTAAAATATTTGCGATTGTCCCTCAAAATTATAGCTACGGTGCTTGGCTGTTCCAAAGGTATGCCCTAATGCTGATTATATAGACATATATGGGGATAATTGATTATATGTTGATAACTATTTCCTGTAAGTTATTAAACAGTATTTATTGGTTTGCAAAATTTATATATTAAATAAATATTACTTTAATCGCTAGCTAAATGAAAAATGGTCAGGATTCTAACCCAGGAATTCTTATTGTCTGGAATTTAAGTTAATTCTTTAATCGATTAATCAAATATTATTGTTTTTTTTTCAGGTCTTGAGGTGCTGATAGTATTCCTTTTCTTCTCATTCATCTACGCAGCTGCAAGTGCCATATTGATTTGGGGCAGTATTGTTGTAAGTATATTTGCTTTAAAAATTACACATATAAATAACTTGTGACTGATAGTGGAGGCATGGGTTCAAAAACACCCTGTGCTAAGGAGACACACTCTGCCTCGTCGGTAGCTAAAACTATTTCAGACATCACCAACCACCTAAATTCCTAATTTTAAATCCTATAATATCACCAATATAAATTTTTTCAAAAATAAAGTTTTTTTCAAACATATAATTCTATGTTTTAAATAACAATAAGAGAACTGTTATTTTAACTATTTGAGATGCATCTATTTATTATAACAACATTATAAATGCTTATTTAGCTTTTTCTAACGGCCGCAAAAGAGAAATATAAGCGTTGCAAATATTGCATAGCACTTACCCTGACAGACCTCAGCACCAACCTGTCCACTACAGCCTAATATCTGTATTTACCACACCTTGATTTTTATGAAACATAATATCCGTCTTTATTTAAATTTTACTTGGTTCTTTATGAGGTGTTAAAAAAGATATTTATAGAAAGTTCATAAAGAATAACAGTTCATTTTATAATGATTCATTCAATATAATCTCAGGGCTCTATATGGTCCTCGTGCATAATTTTGTCTTACAAATCCTGTCAATGAAGTTAAGTGGCCAGGATGCCAACCACTCCTAACTACTAACTGCAGAGACTTGGGTTTGATTTCTGGCCTTTTCTTTGCGGGATGGTTCTGGTATGGGTTCATTCTGCCACAACATGGAAAATAAGTACCTATTTTAATGATGAAGGAGGCAAGTTAGGTTGGCCATATGTTTAAATTATTAATAATATGATTATTTGCTTTTGCAGGAAGTGAGCTGTTTCGCTTACCCGTGGCTCGTATGTGAGGCGATCAGCTTCATTACGCAGATTGTCACTATCTACCTCCACAGCCTCAAGTCTTACAAATTGACTGACAGGTGGATAATGCTGTTATCTGCCATTACTCTTGGTTAGTATTTTTTCGAAGTCTGTACAAATTATATTTTAAATTGTGTTATGTAAATAGGAACCTATAAATAATTTTTTGATATATAAACTGCGCTGTTTATTTTAAAGGAATACACATCGGGATACATTACTTTATGTTTTCCCTTTTTAGGAATATTTGATGACTTTGATTCTATAATTCTAAACAGTCACTTGATTGAATCTGCGATTTAGTGAGATGGTCTCTGTGTCTTTTAATAATTGTAAGTCCCTCCAAACTCAACAGAAATTCTTCAAATTTTGTCATCTCATATGGGATCAACCATAAAATCTCATTTTTTGTCACTTTAAGAGTCATGCATTGTGTGCAGGTGTTGTTCAGTCTGTACTATACTATTTCATTAATGAAACCATTTTTACTAAAAAAAAAATCATTTATTACTTTGTCTCTATTAATGTGATACTTTCTATGATACTAAATTCGTTACTTGGGAACTATTCTAGATCTGTGGCCATATAAAAACACAATCTTGAACTTACAACTTTGATTTAAAAAAGTTGATTTAATAATGATCTTTTATATTTGTGTTGTTTGAATGTACTCTTACATTTACATGTTATTCACTATATTTTCATTATCCAACAGCTGCTTTTTTAAACTTGTAGACCGTAATTCCTAGCTGTTGCTTGACGAGCTCAAGCATAACTCTGAGAGAGCAGCAAGTGCTTATTCCTGCTCATGCCTGTAAGAATCTTGTAACACAACAGTGGTGAATCTCTTGTGAATCTGCACCGAGAAATCCTCTGTTTGACTTCACATGACATGTCCTAAGATCTCGCAGATGATGTTGTCATATGTAGTTCTAGGGACTGTCAGTGAGATTTAACCTTGACAATGAGTTTGAAAAATATGTATAGATTATTGTTGTATATCTTGCTTTATTTCATACTATTGTCACAATTAATTTTAATATGTATTTTTTCCCATAGTGATATCTGTGTATTTCTGGGTGGTGGTGTTCTGCGCGGCCCGAGCATGGACCAAACAGAGGAGAGAAGAGCGTGAGAATGCCTCAACCTCTACACTGTCAAGTGGAAATGAGACCATCAATGATGAAGTATTCGTCAATCCGTCTCCACAGAAAGCAGTGCAAGTCTAGTCGCCGAGAATATTCTCTACTGATATTGTCCGATCAGTATTTAGCAGATATTTTTATACAACAAAGGCTTCCCGATATTTCTATCAAATCAATTATTATTTATTTATTTTTGAATTGAATAATTCTACCAAGACTTCAACCAATCACCACATTTCTACCGATTATTATATATTTATAAATGTTAACTGGTTTAGTTATAATTTTTGTATATATATATATTTATATATTAGAAAAATTTTGTACATAAAAGTAAATTTGTCAATTTTTCAAAAAATAATAAATAAAAACATATATTCGATTAATAAATTATAATTTTTGATTTATATTATATGTTCCTAGTTTTGAATTTTAAAAATAATCTTGTGAGTTTATTATGGATTAAATGATTGTTTACGATCTCTGTTAGTTCACTAGTGAAAAAATATATTGTGATCACTTCAAACATTTTAAATTACTTTAATTTGAAATCGTTCTAATTTTACAAATGTGTGTACATAATGCATTGTTGAAATCTATCCTCTGTTATGCACAGATTTGGTACGGTCTAATTTAATACTTTTTGATAAATTACTTAATTTTCTCCAAAGTATAATGACTCAACAGGATAATAATATCCCATCTATTTCATATTTTTAAAATAGCATTTATAATTGATTGTTGTGATCTCATTTTGATGTTCATTATGAATTAGCTTTCGAATGTGAATAGGCTTCTGATAAGTACAGAACATTGTTGTAGATACATGCATGGGTCTCTTGAGTACCAGTCTATATCTGAATTTAAATTGACACAATTGATGCTCCATCTTCCCACAACCAAGCATTTATCAAAACTTTGATTATTCTGGTCATAACACTTGGGAGACCGGTGCATATTAACTTATGCTTTTGGACAATGTCAAAACTAATATGTATTTTATAATGTATTTTTTTTTTTTTTAAAGCTAGAACAACAAATCAATGAAGAAAAAAAAAGCGAAGAAATGATCTGGAGTGTATAAATATTGTAATTTTGACTAATTTATTTGTATTTGAAATAGCGATAATGATGCACTGTTTGTTATAATCAAATTTCTGAGTTGTCTTCTGTCATTTTCACAAGTATTGGAAAACTTGTATTGTTAACCCTTTTAGTTTAACTTGTAAATTGTAAAAAAAGCTACCTTCTGAAGTATTTTTTCGAGTAGCTCTGTACATTCTTTTTTTACTCGAACGATCTACGCTATTTTTACATCTTATCATCTTTAACCTACAAAAAACGAGGCTTAACTTTTCTTACTTAATTGGCAACATTGCTTGTCGATGATTTTGGATTGGTGTGGTCCTAATTATAAAAGACCGCTGATCTTTGTGATAGCCAGGGTTAAGCTCTGAACACTATTGAATGTACCTAGTGTAAATTTAAGATGTTAGAAGCCATTCATTGTAAATATGCTTATAGTCGTTAGAATTTTTAAAAAGATTTAGTAACACTGTATATACTGTAGAATATATTCAATGTGATATGTTATCTCTTCATGAAGAGATAAAGGACTGATGTATTGTATGCACTGTGGGAATACCCCCTGTAAGAAGTAAGAGAACATTTACGATTTGCTTTCGCTATGAAGAAGCTGACGTTGGCGGCTAAATGTTGTATTCAATTTTTCTACTCTCTTGTCACTAGTCAAATGGATTTATTATTGATTGTTTTTATGATCTACTTCTTCACAGCAAATTAATTTTCATCAGTTAAAAATATGTTGATATGTGTATTGTTGGAATTTATCATGATGTTGTGTATATTTTTATTAGAATAAATCTTTTTTTTTTACAATGGAGCAGATTTTGTTTGGCCATATGTTGCATCTTTTCTTTTTCATTTATGACTTAAAGGTTCACTTTTTTTGTAGCCTAAAGCAGGACAGAGGAACAAGCAATATCTTACTTATAATAAAAATTTGCTTTGCTTTGTAAGGAAGATAACGAGATGAGGAAAGACCATAAAATTGTGCTGCTTTCCAGCTAATTATCAAATACTAAGTGATTCTGCTACTAGCAATTACACATACATACAATTTAAAGTATTAGTCTCTTCAATGAATCACTTTAAGAGTGAATTACAAGCGAGGGGTGTATGATTCAAGTATAGAAGCCAACTTAATAGCCGAGCGGGACCTTAATTTCTTACTTAATTTGTAGGAATGGCATTTAGTTTGAGAAAGGATCCCAATTCATGATCTGAATATGCGGTGTGTAATGGGTAAAATGTCAACTTCACATATAACATGTCAATTTCACAAATCATCAATGAAAATCCAAATGGGATATATATTGATTATTTAATTTTACTCCCAATAACAATAATAGGAACAATTTTAGTGTTCAAAACTTCCCTCGGGTCAAGTGGCTTAGAAATTTTATGGTTCAAATACCAAGGTCTTGACTAGCAGTTTTACACACATGATGATGCACAAAGCTAATATATGATTCATATTCCATAAATCTTAGTATTCCCTACCGGTGGCTAGATTAATGCCCATCCCTTTATAACTTGAAAGTAAAACGCTGTTTTATATTAACCTCTCCAGGGTTTCTTTTAAGGGAAAAAGGTAAGTGTTTTTTTTTTTTCCCTGCAATTTAATATTTTGCTCAAAAACCTCTCCACAATAGCTTCTTCATATCAAAGAAATCATTGTAGAAGCAACCACAGTACAGAAAGAGAGAGAGAGAGGGAAATATTCAAAGAACTTCCTACCAATATTTGAAAAGGTATTTAGAATTGTTATATGTACATGTGCTCAGCTGTTAGGAGAAAAAATAGTTTCATTTTTTTAGAATTCCATTCGATCCCTAAACACATCTCCAAATAAATTGCAAAAAGAAGAGTGCACCCAATACATCTACAAAAATCTCTAATTGTATTTAATTATAGACTGGGACAATTTAATTTCCTTAATGCATTTTTACCAACAATAGAATGAGTATTGTTGCTAAGGGAGAGAAAAGAAAAACAAACTATGACGTAATTATAAATGCCAGGCATAACTCTTTGGGACCCCTTACATACATTATTGACGACACAAGGTAAAAAGAAAATCAATTAGGATTTTTAGATGAAATGACAAAGAAAAACTTTGAAAGGTCGACATGGACTGTCACATAGAAGTCTAAACTTGAATACAAAATCAAAGCAAATCAACGACTACCAGCTCTGATGTGTGATCAATAATGAAACAGTCTGCCTCAGTTTTGAACCAAGGTGGAGGGTACTTCACTGTACACGATGAAAACAAGTACAGTAATGTTTAAGCTATTTTTCACTGTCTTCATTTTGACAGAATATTTATTAGCGAATACGGAATCTTTGGACATGTTGCTGGTTTCTTCATTTTTTAAAAATAAAAATATTGGTTCTGTTATCTTGGTCGCCTGCTCAGAGAAAGGTATGATCATTTTGAAATAATTTAATATTTTATTCATTTAAATAATATAAAGCACAACATTTTTTTTTTTGGATATTCTAAGAAATGCTTCTAACTTAGTTAATAATTGGACCGATGTTGAGCAAAAACCACAGTGGGTTCACGACTGACGATGACAGATGTACTAGTAGAGATGAAGAGGATACTGAATAGTCAGCCGGATAAAATGTATAAATGTCAGTAGTGACATCATGCGACTGACATTAAATTGGTTTCATGATATAATGTTGATAATGTTTTAAATCCCTAGAGGTACAATGAATCTATTTCACTTCTGTAAATATAAGTGGGTAGCTCACGATATGATATTCAATAGTCTATAAGGGCATTAAGAATTAAACAATAAAAAAAATGAATTTTATATTTCTAGCATTATTAACAGAATTATATTCAACTCATGGCCAAAGAATCTTGTTAACCACAAAAAAAAACATACCAGACATATACCCGATATTGAACTCACAACACCATCGTAAGGGCGTATATTTTGATTTCACCTGCGCCTCTTCAAAGGAAGTATTTAAAAAGGGAAGTATTTTTTTAATTGTATAACCCAGCTTCTGTAACCTCAAATAATAAAAAAAAAAAATGTTTAGATGTCAGATGAGATGCTGTTTAATATGAGCTATACCATACTGATATACTCTGAGGACTACAATGAAACGATAGAATTTTTGCAAGAGTCAACAATTTCATTCGACTCAGATTTAACATTGTTGGTCTCTCGCTATTTCTATGATCTGTACAGAATAAAGTTTTCCTATCCTATAACCTCGAATGTTATGGGAGTCACTGATAATTCAACAATCTTCTACAAGAGATTGAAAAGGAGGGACGATTTGGAAGGTGCAATCGTAAATTCAGGATTGGTGGTAAGTATGATCCTGCTCAAATGTTACAAAGTAGCACTGAGGGGTTTACTCTTTCTATAAACTTCATGGGAATGTGTTTTAAACCAAAATTTGAACTCGATAAAATTTCTTGATGGACAATTAGCGCTACCTATATCTGACAGTTCCTCCAAAAGGCACTTGGAAACAATTAATTGTCATTAATTAGTTAATTAGTCTGAATTAAAAAATTTATAATTTTGAGTAGGGTGTCTATTTAAATATGCCATTTAACAATTAATGACAATAATTTTGCCATTAAAACTGACATGAACATTGTGTTTGAAATAGTAACTCTAACAGTGATAATTTGACTTAGTAATTACATTTAAACAGCCAATAATATTAAAAATAAAACCAGCCATATGATAAATAATGAAGGGCCATTTATAAAATAATTATTGGTAAAAAAAATAATATTTTATATCATATTAAAGTATCAAACTAAAGATCTCAATGTCATAATTAATAATATATCAAAAGTGATTATGTAAAAGTCATAGTTTCATATAGAGGGACGATATTTTGCATGAAAGTTTTACTTGATCTACTAGAGATGTTAAAAATAAAACAAAATAGAATAAATATTTTCCAATCATATTATGTAGGCTATCAAATTAAAGTTCTCGACATCCTGATTAATATGGTGTATTACATGTTATGGCTTTAGTAGACTACTGTTACAAAAGATCAGTAAAAGTCCCAATAAATTTTAAATAAAGTTTCCACAACTGAAACGAAACCCTTAATATTGCGATAGATCATGCTTGAATCAATATTATAAATTGTTAATTTTCTCTAAACCAAATATTTCATCAGTCGTAAGCTGGTGCTATGAACCTAGTAATTTTTTTCTTGGAAAATGTCCGTAAGTATTAAAATATATTTTTTCTGTCAGTGGACCGGAGGATTCCCATTTAAAGACAGTGCAGAAGGTATAGAACAGTTGCTAGACTTTACCTATGAACCGGAATTAGAGTTTTTGACAAGATATGGTCACTCTATTCACCGCATCTTAGAAAGTGCTTACAATTTCAGGTAAGGATGTCCAAGTCTTAAACCGATACTAATAATGGTAGTATGGAGCGTCATGACTAATATCGGAGGCACTAAACTGGGCATGGACATAAAAAAAAAAGTGCCAGATAAAATAAATTAAAGCGATGTTCAACTAATAAAACACTATTGAATATTATTTATTGTTATTACTGGCATATATTTGTTTATATATTTTTTATTGTTATTAACAGGATGAATTTGAGTGTGTACGATGACTGGGGTTATTTTAATGAGGAATTAAAAGTTTGGGACAAAGGAATGTTTCAAGGCATTGACTCTGGCGAGATAGATTTAGGAATTTCAATTTGTAGGATCTTCGGGCAAAGATTGGACGTTTCCTTTTATTTCCCACCGTTTTTAAAATTTAGGTAAGTTAAATTTTTGATGTAGAATATTGTTTTTCTTATTTATAATTATTATTGTTCTTTTATGGATAATGCTAAGAATCATTCATGATTTGAACCACAATGGACTATGTAGCAGCCACTTCACTGCAACCAAGCAGTTGTAACAGACCAAATGTGCTGCCTTAAATGCGGAGAGGAGGCTAAGACATCACTCCACCATTAACCTCTATGGATAAGCCTAGGTACTGGTGGCCTGATAGGTTTCAAAGGTTGAGAAGATTTCATTCAGCTAGAACATCAAGAAGATTCCACGAAATGTCTTTCTGTTTTATTTGAGCGAAACTTTATTTCTATTTTATATCTTAGGTCGATTATTTACTGTGAATTGAAAAATTAAATTTATTATAAATACAATTACAATTACAATTAAATATATTTAATTGTTGGCTTTGTTTGCTTTACCCATTCTTTAGTTAATGATGGTGTGTAACATACACCAGATCACTGATGTTCTTCATTCTTTTCTTTCGAAAATTCTTTCATAAAGACAAACCTTCATAAACTTTAATACCAATACACTTATTATGCCAGTAACAATAAAATATTATTGTTAAATCAATGAAACACAATTACTTTTAATTTAGTTATAGCTGTAAAAACTAATATACACTTTAGGTCTTGAGCTCAATACTATTACACTCCTTTCTCCTCATTTTTACTAGTATACTCTAATTTAGTTTTAAATACAATGTCCCTCTCTTGCATATGAATATCTTACAGGTAACAACTGACATACAAGTACTGAATAATCTAGAACCTCCAGGCTGAATTAATCTAGGACTCACAGTACTCTTTTCTGCAATGGCCTTCCCAAACCTTCCACCATTCATTGCGTATAACTCGTATACATTTCTTCATTTAATTAAATGATATTTTATTAGAAAATTAAATAGAAGGAAAAAGAAAAAGATCATATTAAATAAAACATTATAAAAGAAACTATTATTCTTTATGAACTTTCTATTAATGTTCTTTAATTCCTTAAGAATAAGAAAGCAAATATTTCAGGAAAGACCAGATATTGTAATGTTATATTCCGAATAAACTGTTATTTATGTATCCTTTATTGCAGAACTTGCTTCATATTCAAACACCCATCAATGCTGGCCGAATACACTGCTCTTATCAAGCCTCTAACTTTGGGGTCGTGGCTCTGCACCTTGTCCATTCTGCTCCTGTCTGGCATCATCATCTGCTACATACGGTCCTTCAGTATTGACGATGTTCCTCCTAATGAGCCAGACTTCACAGCATGTCTTGTCCTTGCTCTGGGCACGTTCTGCCAACAGGGTAAGCTCACAATGTTGACAATTGTTGCTATTGGTAATATAGCCATTATGTAAACAGTTCCTGTTTTAGGTCTAATGAGCGATTCCCTCCGCCTTTCAATGAGAGTACTTTACACCTTTCTCCTCGTTACAAGTCTGCTTGTTTACCTGTTCTACGGCGCAGCTGTCGTTGGCTTTTTACTCCTGCCCTCTCCAAGAACAATAAATACAGTAGACAAACTCATAGATAGTCCGATCACCCCGTTTGCAGAAAACCTCATGTATCATAAAACACATTTTCAAGTAATTCAAATTTATAATAAAAAAATAAGTTAATTCGCCAAGAACATAACAGCGAATTTCTCCTCAGGAATACGAGTAAAAAAAAAAAGTTCAGTGGCAACAACTTCTTTCTAGTCATGCACATGGTTTTTATGAAAGAGTTGAATTGAACTATTTTTTTTTTATTTCTTGTTGTAGGGAAATACATTTTACCATTCCTACTGAGAGTGATGGAAAATGATTGTTTAAACATTTCTTAAAAAATAAGAGGGGTCGCCATTCAATTTTTTTTTTAAGCCAGTTCTCTTGAAGATTGGTTCATGAAAGACCAATTAAGTTAGCTAGTCTTCGAGAAATACCTAACATATTTATCCTTGAGTTTTCTTAAAATCATCTAATGTTATGTAATCAAGGCTCGATAATATTCCAGGGTAATTTCAGTGAAAAAGCAGCAAGATCATATGAAGCGATTCAAGACATGAAGACTCATACTGAAAGATGGATAGACTTGAAGGCCGGAATACAGAAGGTGAAGAAAGGCCGAGCAGCTCTCTACGCGCAGGATACAAACCTGTACAGGGCAATAGAGAAGTCTTACAGCAGCTCTGACATTTGCGCACTCACAGAGATCGAAATTGTGTTGATTTGGGCATCGACTGTCATCAGGAAGCGATCTCCATACAAAGAACTTTTATACAGAGGGTAATTGTTTTTTAACTAAATATTTATAATTCCTCTGTATGTTCATTGTCCTTGTTAATCATCTGACTAATCTAAACAGATAAAAGTTCTACCTAATTACCAATAAAAAGAAAAAATACTGCTGATTTAATAAAAAAAGTAATTAAATATCATGAATTGGCCGTTCAAGAGTAATTAAAAAACGTTCTCCGATCATAATAGAAAAGTATGTAATTATCAACTAATACCCAAAATAGAACAAATGTACTGGCATGGTCAGTGTTTCAACCCGGTACCTCCGCAATACCCAGTCAGGGACTTTACCAACAGAACTATCCTGCACAAGTATCAACATTCCTAATAATAATCCTCTTGAAAAAACTAAATTAATATTGAAATTGTGACCGATAGACTTTTATAGCCAATGTAAATTAGCGATTGTTTACGCCTGTAATTCGTTTATTTTAGTTATTGAAGGAAAAAATTATCAGTCATTGTTTAAGCCGAATAAGGGGTCTTGCGCTGACAAGTAATTATCTAACAAAGTACCCTCGTAAAATTTATGATAAAAAAAAAAAAAAAAAAAAAAAGTGTAAATTAGAGATAAATATTTTTTTTGTATTTGGTTAGTTTTATATAAAGAATTAATAATTATTGATAATATTATAAATGTTCTAAGAATATCTTTGTGTTTCAAATGTGAGTGTATTGATTTTGTTTTATGGGAAATATGCTGGAAAGTAAACAAAACAAATAACGGTGCGGGACGCCTCCGAGGCCCCGTAAGACCCTACTGACCCTTTATAGAGGATTAAAAGGACGGAGCACCGGGATCAGTCGCTTGCAGTCAGTGTGTGGATCAGTTGGCCAACACCCGCCGGAGCGCCCCCCCCTCATCTCACCACCTTATCGGCCTATGGTTTATGGGGAACACCTCTGGTTGGAGATTTGACTTGGAACTAGTATGGATATGAGCATATCGATCATCGACTCACCGATTCCATCCACCGGGAACCTCACAGCTGAATGACTAATCCACTATCTAGCTACGACAGGTAACCTCGTTGGACGTAGCTTCCACGTACCGAGGGTTTATGTTGTTTGTTTACGTCGTTCATCAGTTTACACCAAATAACACCAACTTTGCATACGTATAGATAAACACGGACAGTGATGTATTTGTTTTGTTCTCATTCTTCGATCAGCAAACTTTAAGTTAATAAAACTCTGGTTTACAAGTTTCCAGGTTAGTAAAGTTTAAGTATTTTTCTGTCCAATAGTTTAAGTAATTTTTCTCTCAAATAGTTTACTTATTTTTTTTATCAAATAGTTTAATTATTTTTTTTATCAAATAGTTTAATTTTTTTTTTTCAAATAGTTTAAGTATTTTTTTTTTTTTTATCAAATAGCTTAAGGATTTTTTTTGTTTATTATCATTTAATAAAATGTCGGTAATCTAAATGTCAATTCCCTGTAATATTTCAGGTTCCCCTGTCCTTGGGTAATGCCCTCTCCTGGCATTAATATTTTCCCCAGATTCCTGTAAACATTTAGGGGGAGGAGGAAGAGAGAGAAAGTCGGGGGTTTACAAGTGGTGTCAGGTGTGGGGTGGATTGCAAGAAAATCCACTAATCCGGGATAAACTTTTATTTCGAAAAAAAAAAATTTTTTTTGATAAATCCCTTTTAAAATGTCGGTTGAAAGTAACCTCCGACAGAGGATAGAAGAATTAGAGAAGGCTAACCTGGCTTTGGCCCAGTCGGAAGAAAAGTTGAAAAATGAACTCGAAGCTAGCCGGACAGAGATAAAGGAAGGAGGGACACCTAAGCCACCAAGGAAGGATTTGTCCTTGTAGGGTCTGATCAAGACGTGGGGAGGGGAGGCGAGTGCCAGGCCGGTTGACGAATTCCTAGAGTATGTGGAGGAAGTAGCAGCTTGTGGAGCTTGGGAGGACGTTGACCGAGTTCGGATTTGTAGGCTCAAGTTACAGGGCCCGGCAGCCGCCTTTGTCAGAGGAAATGAGGAATTAAAGGGTATTGTCAGCTTTAAGAAGTTTGCAGACGCACTGCGAGAAAGGTTTGGAGATCCACATACTTTTGAATATTATGGAAGAATTTTGCAGGAGACGAGTCAACAGCCAAAAGAGAGGATCCAAGAATTTTCGGACAGATGCATTTCCTTGGGGGGGAGAATGACCAGGTCCGATCTATCTGGGAATGAAGCAAAGTGGTGGGCGCGGGAAGTAGAGAGAAAAGTGCTAGAAGCGTTCATGAGGGGACTCTCGGGTGAGGTGGGAAAACAGGTGTTGTTCGGACGCCCAGATACACTGAAGAATGCAGTGAGATTGGCGTTAGAGGTAGAACAAGCCTTGCAAGAGCATCAACGGGGAAAGAACGTATATGTGTTGGAAGAGGCAGGGGGCAGGTCCGGCCCCTGCCATGAGCAGCAACGAGAGAGTGAGAGAAATAGGTATAGAAGCTCAGTGGATCCTATCGCCAGAAACGAGGACCAGGCCTCGGCACGGGGAGCGGGAGCGGTGTTTAGCTTAAGGGAACAGATCGAAGACGCTTGTATCAGCGCGATTCAAAAGGCGCTTCCCTCGAGACTAGGGAAATCCGATTCTCAGCGTTGCTATCGGTGTGGAGAGTTAGGACATTACGCAAGGGGATGCAGAATGCCACCACCGGCTAAAGGAGTAAGCAATAACCCGGGCCCCAGAGAAAGGGTAACTTGCTACAGGTGTGGACGGCAAGGGCATATAGCGAACCAGTGCAGATCCCAGCAGCTGCCCGCCGAAAAGAAATTGAACCCCGTGCAGGGGTCCCCCAAATGCTTAAGACCCGACGGTCACCCCCCGTCTGGGCCGGAGAAACCCAAGCCTGTGGATGAGAAATGGCTTACAGGGGTGGGAGCCGGAGTAGGTAAATTGATAAAACTGGACATGCTAATTGGGGGATATCTCCACCACATGATAGTAGACACGGGGGCCGAAGTGACGCTAATTCGCACAGCGCTTCCGGGAGTTCAATTAAGGCCCGCCAGTGTCCGAGCTAGAGGAGTAACAGGACAGGCTCTGCGTATTTTGGGGGTACAAGAGTTGATGTGCCGAGTAGACGGCCTGGAAGTGAAACATCAGGTGATGATAATCAGCGTGAACTTGCCCGGAGACGGAATCATAGGTTTGGATTTGCTAGAAAAGCTAGGAGCCAAACTGGATATTCGTAACCGGGAGGTGATAGTGACGCCGCCTGACGCTGGCCTGAGTTTTGAGAAGCAACCAGTCAACGTACATCCCCTTCACCAGTTGGGAGTGGCAATAAATTCCTTAGAAGCGAAAGGGAGAAGTACAAGGGAAACGACGCAGGAGGAGCCAATTCCAAAGGATGGATCCACGTCCGACCTAATCCATGCCCAAGAAAGAAAGCACCAACAGAAGAGGGAAAAGAGGGCCAAACGCGGAAACCAGCAGGCCGCGAACAAAGCAGTAGAGACCCCGGGATCCCGCGAACAACCCGACAAGCACGATGAGACCAAGGGGCTAGAAATTACCAGCCCTGCTCGAATCGCAATCCCTTCGTGTAGTGAGAAACTCATTAGAGCAACGATCCACCAGAGAGAGAAGGCAGTGGTGGTTGTCGAGCCGGTACCCTTGAAACAAGGTAGCTTAAGAGTAGGGCGAAGTATTGGGCTCGTAGAACACGGGGAGGTTTGGATCCAACTTATGAACTTGGGGCCGGTGGATACCTACCTCGATAAAGGGCAATTATTGGGAATAGGCGCGGAATGGCATACGGAGGAAAGAAATGAAAGGGACGTTCGGATACACCGAGTAGAGGGTAGCGAGAATGCTCTGGAAAAGGGGGCTCAACTATGGAATGTAGACCACCTCGGTGAGTCGGATAAGGGTGTAGTCGAGTCGCTGCTAGAAGAGTTTAAAGATCTATTCGAAGAACCGGGAAAGGAAGGCTGCTCTACTGGGGTGAAGCATAGAATACCAACAGGGGAAGCTCCCCCGGTGATCAAGCGCCCGTATCGAGTGCCCTTCAACCAACGAGCGGTAGTAGAGGAACACTTAGAAGAAATGTTACGCAAGGGAGTGATAGCTCCTTCCGACAGTGCTTGGGCTGCACCTGTCGTGTTGGTACCCAAACGAAGTGAAGACGGAAGGACCCAGTATAGATTCTGCACTGATTTCCGGGGGCTGAATGCAGTAACGCAGGTGGATGCTTACCCCCTACCATTGATTCAGGAAACATTAGAGATGTTGGGACAGAGTAGGCTTTTCACAACATTAGACCTTGCTAGCGGCTACCACCAAATACCGGTGGCCGAGGAAGATCGACCGAAAACTGCCTTCACCACCCTAGGGGGGCACTACGAGTACCATAAAATGCCGTTCGGGCTTGCTGGGGCCCCAGCCACATTCCAGCGAACTATGGACCAGGTACTGATGGGAGTTAAGGGGACTGACTGCTATGTTTATTTAGATGACATTATCATCTTCAGTGGTGATATGGATGAGCACTGCACTCGATTAAGAAGGGTGCTGGAGCGACTGCGGGGTGCTAATCTGAAGTTGAAAGGACCAAAATGTAAGTTTGTGGTCAGGCAGGTAAAATACCTTGGCCACTTGGTAACCAGTGAAGGGGTGAAACCTGACCCAGAAAAGATCACGGCGGTGACAGAATTTCCAAAACCCGGTTCGGCTCGGGAAGTGAGAGGCTTCCTGGGTCTCGCTGGATATTACCGGAGGTTCGTACCTCAGTTCGCCGAAATTGCCAAGCCCCTCACCCAGTTGACGGGGAAGGGAATGTCATTTCACTGGGGGAAAGAACAAGACGAGGCGTTTACCGCTCTACAGGAGATATTGTGTTCTGACCGAGTGCTGATTTATCCTGATTTCCGGGACCCTTTCATTCTGGCGACCGATGCCTCTGGAATGGCAGTAGGGGCCGTCCTCTCACAACTCCGAAACGGACAAGAAAGGCCTATCGCCTTTGCCAGTCGACAGCTACACCCAGCGGAACAAAATTATTCGGCTACCGAAAGAGAGCTACTTTCGGTAGTCTGGGCAACCAAGCATTTTAGGTGCTATCTGTTGGGTCGAAAGTTTACACTTGTCACTAACCACGCTGCACTTAAATGGATGCTGTCCCTAAGAGACCCGTCCTCACGCTTGATGAGGTGGGCTCTCAGACTCGAGGAATTCGAGTATCAGGTCGTCCACAAACCAGGGAAGAAGCATACCAACGCGGACTCCCTGAGTAGGGCCGTAGCGGGTATAAGGACGTTCGACGAAGGAGCCCAACGGGTTCTTTGGAAAAGAGGGCAGGAACAGGACGAAGAATGCCAGAGATGGGTCAAAAATAACCCACGAGGGTTACGGACGGGGGCGGATGGGATAATACACTACGGAATAAGTGATGACCCAAATCAATGGAAAATTTTGGTTCCACTAGATCGCCGGCAACAGATCATGGAGGAACACCATAGTCGGCCATGGGCGGGACATCCGGGAAGAGAACGTACCCAGGAATTGATAAAGAGTAAGTACTATTGGCCCTCGATGGGGAAAGATATAGAAGAGTTCGTTAAGGGGTGCCACTCGTGTGCTCAGAGAAAGACCCCCCCTGGGTTAACAGCTCCTCTAGAGGCCCCCTTCTTTCCCAAGGAGCCATTCGAAATGGTTTCCCTGGATATCGTGGGGCCGTTCCCAAAGAGTAGCCGCGGGAATAAATACTTGTTAACTTTTATAGACCACTTCAGCCGATACACTGAAGCTGAACCTATAAGAGAACAGACGGCGGACGAGACCGCTCGGGTTTTTGTCGAGCGTATAATCACCAGACATGGGACTCCAAAGAAACTACTTACTGATCAAGGCAGGAATTTCGTGTCGGCGTTGTTCAAATCCGTGTGCAAGGGCTTAGGCATACAAAAACTCCAAACCACCCCCTAACATCCCCAGAGTAATGGAATGCTGGAACGCTTTCATCGTACACTGGGAGATTCCATGGCTCACTTTGCCAGAAAAGATGGGCGAGATTGGGACCGGTGGGTCCCCTATTCACTAATGGCTTATCGCTCCATACCACATTCTGCCACGGGATTTTCGCCGAACTTCCTGTTATATGGCAGAGAGCTCCGCACTCCGGAAGGGGAATGGATAGAGCCTGTGGAAGCGTTGGAAAACGCCTTAACACAAGATGAAGCTGCAAGGATTAGGGTTCGTGTAGAACAGGCCTACGAAGAAGCCCGTGAAAGGACTAAGAAAACTTGGGCTCGCAGAACCGCGGCGGTTAACCAAGATAGGAGATCCCGAACTTTCACCGAGGGCGACGCGGTATACCTACATGTACCCGCGGTAAAACCAGGAAATTTAAAAAAATTTCATTGCCCTTGGACGGGACCATGGATAATAGTCAAGAAATGCAGTGCGGTAACCTATGCAATCAGAAATGAAACCGGC
This sequence comes from Acanthosoma haemorrhoidale, assembly GCA_930367205.1. Taxonomy (NCBI): domain Eukaryota; kingdom Metazoa; phylum Arthropoda; class Insecta; order Hemiptera; family Acanthosomatidae; genus Acanthosoma; species Acanthosoma haemorrhoidale. Next base: position 154,301,637 of record OV884011.1, on the reverse strand, counting down.
GGGACCCAGGTAGTTCACGTGAACCGCTTGAAACCGGCTTTTAACAGTGGTCTCGAAACGGAGTATCCAAAGGAGCAACAGTCTGAATCGGAAGATGACGATGACGAAGTAAGGGATAAGGAAAGAGACCAGGAGGACTTCTGGCCGATCCCCCTAACCGACTCTGACGAGGAGGGAGAGCCCCATCCTAGAGAAAGGGCCATTGGGAACGATTCCCTATTGGCCACTAGCTCGCCAAGGAGGGATGTAGTGGCTCCAAGCTGGTGGCCTGAGGGCGAAGCGGAGGGGCGACCGAGTATTATCCGTACGGATGAAGATGTTTCATCGAGCGAAAAGGAGCCCACCCGCCCGGTTACCCCGTTGGTGAACACATCGGAGGTCTCGGGAGAGACCTCGGTGGAAGATGACAGTACCAACTATCGAGACCCGACTTGGGAGGCGGATAGTACAGAGGCACCGATGTTGCCGCGCAGTCCCTACTTATTGAGAAATAATCGCCGGTCTAGCCGGGGAGGGAGAAACAAAGAGTGAGGGTGTCAGTGCGTGTCACGAGAAAGAAAAGTGTTGACCTAGGGTCAACACTTTTGGAAAACGGGGAGTGTTGTGACCGATAGACTTTTATAGCCAATGTAAATTAGCGATTGTTTACGCCTGTAATTCGTTTATTTTAGTTATTGAAGGAAAAAATTATCAGTCATTGTTTAAGCCGAATAAGGGGTCTTGCGCTGACAAGTAATTATCTAACAAAGTACCCTCGTAAAATTTATGATAAAAAAAAAAAAAAAAAAAAAAAGTGTAAATTAGAGATAAATATTTTTTTTGTATTTGGTTAGTTTTATATAAAGAATTAATAATTATTGATAATATTATAAATGTTCTAAGAATATCTTTGTGTTTCAAATGTGAGTGTATTGATTTTGTTTTATGGGAAATATGCTGGAAAGTAAACAAAACAAATAACGGTGCGGGACGCCTCCGAGGCCCCGTAAGACCCTACTGACCCTTTATAGAGGATTAAAAGGACGGAGCACCGGGATCAGTCGCTTGCAGTCAGTGTGTGGATCAGTTGGCCAACACCCGCCGGAGCGCCCCCCCCTCATCTCACCACCTTATCGGCCTATGGTTTATGGGGAACACCTCTGGTTGGAGATTTGACTTGGAACTAGTATGGATATGAGCATATCGATCATCGACTCACCGATTCCATCCACCGGGAACCTCACAGCTGAATGACTAATCCACTATCTAGCTACGACAGGTAACCTCGTTGGACGTAGCTTCCACGTACCGAGGGTTTATGTTGTTTGTTTACGTCGTTCATCAGTTTACACCAAATAACACCAACTTTGCATACGTATAGATAAACACGGACAGTGATGTATTTGTTTTGTTCTCATTCTTCGATCAGCAAACTTTAAGTTAATAAAACTCTGGTTTACAAGTTTCCAGGTTAGTAAAGTTTAAGTATTTTTCTGTCCAATAGTTTAAGTAATTTTTCTCTCAAATAGTTTACTTATTTTTTTTATCAAATAGTTTAATTATTTTTTTTATCAAATAGTTTAATTTTTTTTTTCAAATAGTTTAAGTATTTTTTTTTTTTTTATCAAATAGCTTAAGGATTTTTTTTGTTTATTATCATTTAATAAAATGTCGGTAATCTAAATGTCAATTCCCTGTAATATTTCAGGTTCCCCTGTCCTTGGGTAATGCCCTCTCCTGGCATTAATATTTTCCCCAGATTCCTGTAAACATTTAGGGGGAGGAGGAAGAGAGAGAAAGTCGGGGGTTTACAAAATGATTGACAGTTGTTCAAGCTAGCTCAGTCGATAGATCCCTCGACTGGATATTTTTCAAGGGCCCAGGTTTGGGTCCTGACTCTACCAGTATATTTTTCTTTTGTCCAATAAATATCACTAATTGTGGCATCCATATCAGATTATAAATTGACTGTATCCAAGTTTGTAATGTTTATTCACAGCTCTTGTGCAAGTAAACCATAAAACGATAGGCAAGAGTATGGCTTTAAAATTCACAAAATTCAAACATATTAGTGATAGTAGTGATAGTCATATCGATAAAAATAAAAATGACGGATTATATTAATATAAATATCAATTTTGTTCAGCTACCTTAACAAATAACAAAAGTAATTTATTATAATTAATGTATATAGAATAATTCATGGGAAAAATACAAAACATTACTATACAAAACATAAAAGAGAGGTAATATTACCTTACAACAATACTCAACAAGGCAACATCCATTGACTTAAGGTTTGAATAATTATTAATTTTAATTTATTGAACAACTATGTAGAAATTTTAATATCTCCTGAACGTAAAGCACAAATAGCAAAGTGCAAAGAAAATAGCATAAAAATAGTAACTCAATCATGGCTGGTACAAAATGACAACATAACAGAGAAAAACATAGATTTTTCAATTAATTGCAAAAATAATCAATATGAAAGTTACTGCGTACTGTTAGCTGTTGTCATTTTATTAATATTTTCTATTATTTCTCCAACATGGCTCCCAATAGAATACGCCCTATTGGGGCATTGTTCTTGACATTTTTTTGGCTACTAAAAAATTTCATCGGTTGGTATATGAAATCAGTCAGTATGAAAATTATACGCTGACAAAACATGAATGTTTCCATTTCAGAATGATGCTAACCCATGAGAACGGACTTTTGCACCGTGTGGTGAAGACGTGGCAGGCACAGCGCCCGCATTGCTTGGACCAGGAGGAGAGCCCAACAGTGGGTCTGGAAGCGACAGTGATAGCCCATGTTGTTTACTCTGTCGGCCTTGTGATGTCACTGCTCATACTTGTTTTGGAGATTCATATTGTTAAGATGAAAAAGGATTCTCTTTCGAAGAATAGGAAAATAGAATAATTTCAAAGAATTACAAATATTCTAAGACTAGATTGGAGTATTTTTTTTTCACTTTCTATTCAACCTATAGAATAATGATTGGCACAAATTTTAGGGGGAAAAAATATACAAGTTTATTAGTTTTATTACACTTGATGATGTGATGATTAATGAAATATATTTCAACTATGTTGTTATTTTTTAATTAGCTATAAACCGCTCTTTCCTCTGTCCTATCCATATTTCCACCTTTCACTAAAATGGTTTATTTCATTTAATAACAGCTATTTACAACTGACATGCTAAACTGGAACTGAAGTTAAAATTTATTGTTATTCATTATATGACACAAATGTTCCCATGATTATTAATGAGCTTTATGTGTGATCACTAATAAACTTTAAACGCCTATAACTCCTTAAAGGTTTGAGCTAGAGTGAAAAGATGCATTACCCATGATCACTATCTTTGGTGTGATAACTGGAATTGAAGTTAAAATCCACTGTTATTACTTAGATGATACTAATGTTCCCAAGATTATTAGTACATGGCAGAGTTGGGAAAATTTCATTTTGATTTTAAAAGACCAATGAATTTATTTGTTATTTACAAGTAACAATTAAAATGTTTATTCATTATCCGCAATCAACAAATAATTTAGATGAGCATATTATTTTTATTATTCTAATAAAGAATTATTTTTTTTAATAACTATCAATTTATTTTGTATAAAATATGTATATTAATTCTTTGTTGTATGTAATGTTTTTTATTACCCCTCTCCAGGAAAATTTTCAAAACAAATGTCAAATAATGAATAAAAAGTTATTCGTTAGTTATATTCGAATAATGCCCAACTCTGGTACATAGTGACTAACTGGTCAAAGGCCATGGGTCTAAATCTACTCCTTTATGAAAACCGTAATAGACATTAAGAGAAGAAATATCGACAAGCAAAGTGTATTTTTCTCTTCCAGTAAAACTTTATTGTAAAAAGGATTCAAGATAACGTTACCATTTTTTTACATTTCTTGACAGCCGTCATATTAATTTCGTCTATTTTGTACGATTTTTAATAAAATCTATAAATATCGTAGATACAATAACAGATAGAGTACAAAACCAGACTGAACCCATTTCATTGTTGAAAGCAAGTTCTCACTAAATAAGGCTAAGAATAGATTCACCTGCAAATTGGAGAGAGCAACGTACGAGCTAGATGCTTGTATACTTGACAGATGTGTAGGGTAACAGACTGTATGATTCAAAGAAGAATAGTTTGAGACCAGGCCAAAGGGGTTCTGTATTCTTTGACACAAGGTTGGAGAAGAGCTATGGAAAAGTACCAATAAGTTGTACACCTTCGTCTGCACTCATTAATGAATGATATGTTGCGGCTTATTACCAATTTTGTCCGACTTAATTATTTGTTCGGTTTCCCTTTTTATCCAACCTTTTATTTTAAAAGTACCTAACAGCAATAAAAAGAAAGGCACATCTAGTTTTTTGTAAAATAAATAATTAACTTATTCAAGCGTTATTTTTATGAAAAGTGATTAAATTTATTTCTGCATTTCTCTTGTAAATCAAATTATAAATAATTGGAAGAGACCATTCGATTAAAATAAAATGAGTTATCTCTGTGATTTTTTGGTTTTAAGTTATCTTAGTTGAGAATTGAATATTCAAGCTAATAATTACGTCGATAGCGAAGTATTGGCAAACATTAGTGTAAACAACATTGGACTCTTAATCCATAACATGTCTCACCGCTCCCGCTGTTCATTATAATATAAAGTCAGTCCGAATGCGACATTGGCATGGTCCACTTCTAACACGTTATTCTCAAAAATTGTTATTTTCCAACATTATCAAACCATTTACGATCTTTTTTTGTTGCTGAATGGACATTTATTTTATTATTAACAATTGCGATTTGTATGAAGTTTATACAAATTTCTCATAACTGAAGATTCTTCATTTGCTTTAATGTTACGAGTGGTGGACGTTCCCCACTGAGGACCAGTTGTTTAACTGAAGCACTGAAGGGACTAAAGGACTCCGCCTACGGGCCGCTGACGATCTTCGTTCTACCCGGTAAAGCGCTTTACCCTATAACGGGAGTCACCGATTCATTATTTTCGCCAGTAATTTAATTCAATTATTATTTACAAAATCAAGAGTGTGGCTTTATTTATACTGTTGATCAGTATCATTTTATTTCACTTTGGATTCCATGTTGTCATTGGAAGTTATAAGAATTAATTTTTAATTCAAATGTTTATTTATTTGTTTAATTCTTGTTTACAAATATTTACATTGTCAAATAGCGTGGTTCGAATCCTTTAATTGTACCTGGCCAGGAAATAATCTTAACAAAACAAAAGAAAAGATTTATTTATAACAAAAGATTTCACAGTTTTATTAATTTTGAAAGCATTTCACCTAAAAGAGTACAGTTTGATTTTCTGTTTTGTTTCTGCTCAAATTTCTAATTATTTATATATATTATTCTGATTATTTGTATTATTTTGTTTCTATTGCTCAATATATATGTATCATTTCAAATGTTGATCCAGGTTGTTCGTTTATCACCCCCTTGCTCCTTACTCTTATCCTTTTTTTTATTATTTCCCTTTTTTTAGCCCATTGGGCTTTTCTTTTCTTTTTTATTATTTTATTGTTTTAATTTTTTCTCGTTTATTTTCCTCATTATTGATGAGGTGGTCCTCCGAACTAGCGCCAACGGGTGCGAGAACTGGACACCTTCAGGTAAGGCTCCCCCTCCCCCGACAGATATGTCAGGAGAAATATCTTCTTTATTTGTTATTTTTAATTACTTATTTGATGAGAGGGAAAATGAATGCATTACAGCAAATTTCCCCTTTGCAATTAATAAACACATTTTATACAAAATAAATTTTGTTACAATAAATAATTTAGTTATTTGTAATTAATTCTTAAAAAAAAAAAAAAATACAACATACAATTTCAAGATGGAACCACATGAGCCTTGAACAACTATTCATACTGTGATTGCAATATTTATCATAAACAAATTTAAGTTTGTGCTTTCAGAAAAAAAGTATATAAAAACTGAGTATTCTTCTATTTCTAAACTGAATAAATTATTTGTTATAATAGTAATTATTATTCCAATAATTCAAATGACGAGTGAAAATAATTATTCTTTATTTGAATAATAAAAATAATATGCTCATCTAAATTACTTGTTTATTTCAGATAACGAAACAACATTTTATTTATTAATTGTGAATAACAAATAAATTGTATTCATTCATCATTTAAAATTAAATTGTCCCAACTCTGATTTTAGCATAAAAAAATTTTTTTTATTCTATGAATGCAGAATATTATCTATAACCACTGTCTCACTTTTAATATTGAAACATATTTTGAAAAATGTTTGCAATTTAATAGAAAATTGTATTGTAACTATGTATACAAGACCAGCTCTACAGAAAAAAATAGAAGTTACGGTCTTTGTAGTTGTAGTTTGATATTGACGATAATCATGTTTTGACAGTTTTCTGTCAGACTTGGTCTATGCATGATCTCATGGCATGTAACAAGACATTGAAGACACAAACAGAATGCATGACAGGTATGTGTCTACAGTGCCTTCTTTACAATTCTTTGTATTGTCTCTTGTGGCTGCTAACAAGAACAATTCATGTCTGGAAATGGGGCTCCATCTTATCTCCATATTATTTATTATAAGTATGGCATTTACAGGAATCTATTCATTTCCTGCATCGGATTTAATAATTAACTATTTTACTCTGAGGAATATTCACATATTAAATATTTATGCTTGTGAACAATCAGGTATTTCTCATTATAAATCTAAAAGGGTTGATTTCATTCTTTTCTCGTTTCAAATTATCATAATAATTTTTCTATTGTTAGATGCTATCTACATACGTAAAGATTTTCAAATCAGGCATGTACCGTTTATTTCATGGGTTCATTCTATGGACTCAATGGACGTTAGCGATTATTTCACTAAAAACGACGAAGATTTTCATATTTTAGGAATATTTATAGATTTGAAGTGTGAAAAATCTAAGATGATGCTTCAAGAGGTAAATTAACATAAACATTGGTTCTGATTTGTCATGATGTTAATGATAATTAGAAGGTAACATGTAACAATATTTTCAGATTTTTTTAAAAATCACCACGGGCTGCTGTTATAACATTTTATTTTGGAACGGAATAGATATTAGTGAAAAACTTAGAAATTACCCGCTACATTTTGAAAATGAATTAATTCTGGCTAAACCCAAAAATGACACCATCACTTTATACAGCGTAGAAGCTATTTTACCTAACAGACCAGTTATTAAAGAAATATCTGACTGGAACAACGGGTTTTTAGCTTTTAAAAACAGACACAGAAAAAATAATTTAAATGGAAAAGCATTAAAGGGAATCATATCAGTAAGTTAATTATTTATTGAATAATAATTTTTTTTCTGTAAATTTAAACCTTTTTAGTTGTAATTGAAGTTATTTAAATAATATTGATAGATTCAGAAAAGTATTTATATATTTTAATAGACAACATTCTCCCCGAAATGTTTTAATTAATGTATATTTATTTAGTCCAATACATAAAATATTACAAGGGAGGTAAATTTTTGTATATTCCAGCAATCTCAATTTAGATTATGTTACATATGATATTTTTGTTATTAGATATATAAATATGATGGAAATTCTAGTTGTTTCAGTTGAGTTGTGTTTAATGTGTCTGTTTACTCACTTTGGAGACCGTGGTACAATTCCTGGTTTTCCTTAGTACATGTTCTGATCTGGGTTCAATGAGCCTCCTAAGAGAAAAAAAGTGAATCCGGTAAAATAAAGGTAGATAATCTATAATCTCCTAGAGTAGAGAACATCAGCACTAGCTACTGACAGTAGGGGAAATTGAGATTATTTTGGTTTCTTAAACCACCCTTTAGTTATTTTATCTTTAGTTATTTGAAAAACATTAGATGGTATTTCACAGGTCAAACTTCATGCTTGGGGAACATTTTTGAAAAAAAAAATTGGTAGATTTCATTCTTATAACCTCATGTATGTATTTAAAAATAAGTTAACAGATGAAAACAGCAAACCAGACTTGGGCTTCCAGTCGACAAATGGCAGCATTTATAAATTGAAACTCAGTTCGTTGGGCAATTTTTCATTGAACATTTATGAATGTCTTCAAAAACTGTACGATTTTCAGTAAGTAATAAAGATATATTATTCTACGAATAACATAAAAGATAAATACAAAAGTAAATATTGCTATAGATGGGAACTGACCAGCATTTACGATTTGGGCGAATTAACAAAACAAATGAATATGTTTTATAATGCTACTCTGAATTCAGTAGATTTTTTAATAACGACTGAGAATCAAGTGCTGAAGCACAACAAACTTACAAAGATCCCTTCTATTAAGACTGTCAGGTATTTTTAGATTAATCAATTTGAATTTTATTTATAATATTTAATGGTCAGGGATAAGAAACTTAAAATGATCACTTGCAGACAGTGCTTGGTATTCAGACATCCGCCAATCTACTCCTACTCTACATTTTATTTGAAACCATTCTCCGACGGGCTCTGGATGTGCCTAAGTATGTTTTTGTTAGCTTCGTCGCTTCTGTTGTTTGCCATGTGCTTTTTTAAAATAGAAGATGTCGACTACAACGAACTGAATATCTTTGGTAGTATTCTTTTCTGTTTAGGAGCACTCATTAACCAAGGTAAGTCAATACATACAATGATTAAAACTTTTGTATACTTAACGATCGTCTTATATAAATAAATTTAAATGCTAAGTAAAATACTGCCAGCCTCTACAGCACCTCTAATGGATTTTTTTCAATCAATTAAAGAGGTGCTGTAGAGTGGATATATTAGTAAGAATATCGCCTTTGGTTGAGGAAAGAAAGTTGACTCAAATTTTCTGTCTGTATTATGTCCCTATGAAAAGAAAAGAAAAGGTAGTTAATAATCCTCGACTTCTTCAGAAGATTTCACAAGATGTAGATTAGCTAGTAGCCATCAGGACTGGCAAAAAGAAGCTTTGGTTTGGTTAGGTTATCTTACAGCAGCGTTCCCATCAATTCTATAACTGAGGAATAAAAGATTTGTTCTGGAAAAATCTACAATTAATAAGAATTTTAATAATTAAAGATCTTTTCTTGACTCAGTTTGAATAATAAATTGTGTCTTATATTAATTTGAATTTGAAGAAATCCTCATGAATCATTTATATTTCAGGTTTGACTGCTTTGTCGAAAAGAAATTCTAAACGGATTATTTATTTTAATTTACTTCAGCTCAGTCTTTTTATTTCCAATTTTTACACTGCAGTTATTCTCAACTATCTGTTGTATCCGACACACATTCTGATAAATAGTGTTGATGATATTACAAAAGAAGGATTCCGAATTGGCATTGAAAATATTCTGTACAACAACAACACTATTTCGGTAAGAATAAATTCCATTAAATTATTTATTTTAGATGTTATTTACGTCAAAAGTATAACCAACCGTGGAGACCCTGGGGCAACTCCCAGTTCCTTTAAGTATGTTTAAGAGAAGAGAACGGATATTGACAGTCATCACTCATATAGGGACAGCTCAGTGGTAGAGCCCCCCACAAGGTGTTGCGGAGGTACCAGGAATGTCATTTATATTTTATTCTGTTACAGTTATCACATGGAAATGGCTAAAGTTATTTTCTACTTTCATGCTGTAACTATAATAATGTACAGTGTTTAAATTAATTTTTCATGGCAGAGGAAAATTGTCTCTCTTGTTGCATTATTATATGAAGAAAATTAATATACTAAAAGTGTGTAAATATATATCGAATGGATGATATGAAAAGTAATATATATTTGAATTTAAAGATAATTTTCTAATAAATGCACACAAACATTTAAAATTCAGGTGAACGCTTCAGAAATTTTTCAACGCAACATAAACCACAACTCATACGGTTACTACGATATTTCAACTGGGGTCGAGCAGCTCAGACAATCTAAATTTGCTTTTCTCTCCATTGATTCTAATATTTACAAGAAGACTTCTGAATACTTCACAGAGGCGGAAATTTGTGACCTTTCTGTTGTTCCCTTAAAGAATAACTATGATTTAACCATGTTTTTGAAAAAGAAATCACCTTACAAAGAACCTTTTCAAAGAGGGTAAGTATATCAAAATTTAATGGAAATTATATCAGTTATTTAGTTTACAAAGTTTGGTCAGATGATCAATAACCTATGCATAAGCAGTAAAAATAAAATAGCAATAAACTGATGGAGATTTCTGTTTGATTCATCACTCTTAAGGATTTTTTTCAGAGAGGCCAGACCTGGTACTATTTTATTAAAAAAGTAGCAACATAAAAAAAACTGAAATAAGGACTGAGAGGTACTTATCAATAATGACTCAAAGCAGTATATTTGTGGCTTTGGGTAATAAATGTTTTTTAATATTCTAATATTCCTACAAATTATATGTTTGATACATATTACCTCTTTACTGACGGTCATGTGCACTCAAAATCAATAATAGCCATTTTTTCATGGGGCGAATAGAGACCATCAAATCATGTATTATAACGATCAACTTCTTGGCTAAAATTTGACATGCTTATTCGAAAGGAGTAAAGAGATATCACAAAAAATAATGAATAATACTTTATTTTACGAGTTTCAATTAATATTATCTTAAGGTATTGGTTATAATGGATATTTTTGTCTATTTAAATATTTCATATTAACATAAATGGCTACAGAAAATTATGAATAATTTAAATATTTATCTAATCAGTATTACGAACAATGATGTTTGATTGTTGGTGGATGGATTTTATTCCACTAACTCTGGTTTGTAACAACGAATCGTCTCGAACTCTCTCCTCTAAAAGTCTAGCAATAATTCAAGTGGTTTCTTGTCTAGAATAAACTCCCACTCCCTCAAACTATCCTTTGTTAATTCACCTCTTTCCACCTGTGGTTTACACCCGTGATGACTCTAGCAGGATGTAAATACCACCACAGTTTTTCCACTAGTTAGTTATTCATTTTAACATAACATTCAATTGATCATAAAAATATTGTTACATTCTGAGCACTTATCTCAATTTTAAGATAATTTGACTTATTCTCTTATTTTCTGGAGCCGCAGATATTATTAACTATAATAGCATCCACGGCAAGGACAAAACCCTCAGGTGTTAGAAATCCATTTAATCTTAACTACTGTAACTTAATACATTATCATTACGTATTTTAATGTAATTATGTTTCATTCTAATAATCGTAATTAAAATAATGAATTAAAATCCATGAATCAAGAAAAATAAAGATGAGATAATGTAACTATAAATATGTTGTATTGAAGCTCAATAGAGCCTGGTGGACAATTGATAAAAAGTTAAAACTTCTTGGTGTTTACAAACTTCATTAATTTGCAACAAATTTATTGCCAAATAAAGCTGTTTTGTAGTGATTTAGCTACCTATGATTTGTCATACGTTATTATTTTTAATAGCATTCATCTAAGTGCGCTTGTTTTTGTTTCAGTATTTTACTTTTGAAAGAAGTCGGAATAATAAGCCGAGAGGACCGGATGTGGAATAAAAAGAAATCAAAATGTTTAGGCATAGTAAAGTATGTAGAAATCGGACTTGGAGAAACGTCATTTGCATTTAAAATGCTGATAATTGGACTTTTCTCATCTTTGTTAATGCTACTGTTGGAATTAGTTTACTGCAAAATAGTACATTTATGTTTTTGAATAGTGAAAACCACCTTGTAAGGCTACTTTATTAGGAGGAACATCTCCACTTCAACAAGAAAACTCAACATATAATCAATAATTAATGTGATTCTTAAAGATTGCTTGCAAGCAATTGATTAAGACTACTTAAACTACACAATTGTAAAATGCAGCTTTACAGAAACTCTGAGCTATTTTCATTTCATGTAGGTGGGCATTATAAATGTAAAGAGGACAATAATGAAGCTTCAGGTCTTTATACACTTTCTGTTCCAATCAATAGCTTGTCACTCAAATCAAAACTGCAATTTGGAGACTTGAGGCCGTTCTACTTTGTTAACAGTCATTATATGTCTATTTAAGTTACCAGCTTGTGCTGCTTTATAAGTTCAATTTTGACGCTGGTAAGGCCTCTCTCATTTGTGAGCCGCCATTACATGTATTTTCAAATCACTAGCAAATGATGTTATAGAACTACAATGTAGACACTAGTGAGACCTTATTAACGGCCAATACACTTTTCTTTAAATGACTACCCTGCGTAGCTTTATAACTGCAATGTGCACACTGATGTAAATTAGAAAGTACCCTGTCTGGAATTTGGTTTTTAATCTTCAAACGATGCAGTTTTCATTCTTGTATTTTTGAATTTGGTCCATCTAGAAATAGAAAAATAGTGTTATTTAAATTTTGAATATGATGAGTTGAATTGTTTTAATTAAACATGAGATCCCATTACACTAATCAACTGTGAGTTCTTCTTTATTGTGATAAAATTACAATCTGCATTATTGGGCTAATTGCATTAAACAACTTTATTATTTAATAGGTATGTTGATGTAAGTCGTTGCAGGTAATTAGGGTGGTTTGGTTGGGACAGGTGAAAGGGGCTCCTCTCTTAAGCCTCCTCCTGACCTGGTTCCCTATTCAGGATGACTAGCTAAGGGAGATGACCATATGGGGTGTGCTATAAAGGGTCTTTGTCTCTAATGTAGGGCGTACCACGGCCAGGCGATGGGTCTGCATCCTCCCTATGCCGCCATTCTCAAGTGGCTATTACGTCATGTAAACCATAATAACCAGGAAACAAATACCAGAAGTAGGGACGACTCTGAGACACCCTGATCTTTGGTCATGTGCCCTTTCCGCATAACTATCCCTGGATAAGCCTGTTCAACACAAGCTTAGTCAACATCAAATCTCTAATTTTAAATCCCTTCATGGTGCATATATATTGTAATTTCTCATGTTCTCACTCATTATTGTTCAATAAATCCTTTATCTCAGCATCTCAAATACCTAATCCAATCCAAACTCCGCTCCAGAAGAGTGTGACAAAGATCCCGACATCCTGCTGATCGTCGCTGGTACAGCCCATTACTGCAGACTTGTTGAGCGGCAATTGACTTCCGATCCGATTCTTTTAATTTCCACCTCTCCTCTCTGACTACCAGGGATTTTACTTATTTTCATTTATTTTGCGGAAATAAAAAACTTTTTCTCGGTTTTAAAATGCTAATTTTCCAAGTAGACATTTGTCTTTTTTTTCAGACGAACTATTTTGCTCATTTAGTCACAAATGGATAGTTATCGATTCAAATCCTCAGACAAAAGTAAATTTTACCTTTCCAGTGATACTATACACAACGTTATTCTAGGACAAAGTAGGACCGAAATATCGACCTCATAATAACAAAGACACAGCTACCTACACCCTATACTAAAGAAATAGGCAACTATTGCTAAAAATGTAATAAAAAAATAGTGATGGAAAAAGTTCACAAAATATATGTTACCTACGCGTCCTCACTCCGAACGCAAAGCAAACTGCAAATCACGCAGGACAACAGGTGTTTTGGTTCCGAAGTATTTGGAGCTGATTACATATGAATTTGATGTCCTGAATTCAAATATGTCATTAGTTTTCACATATGAGCTCAAATTTCTATGATATAACATTTTAGTGACGTTACACTATTTTAAGTTAAATCCATGGATCAAATAAATAAACTAAACACTGAATTTTTATTATTATATTATACAATTATTACTATGTGCAAAGATAGAAGAAAAAACCACCAAACCCTTCGGAAGCATCTTTTCCGTGACATTCTTGAACAGTCCCTTTAAACTCTAGCAATAATTTGCGTATCCCATCTAGGGACGTAGCGGGGCCTCCATAGATTCAATATCCTGGCGAAATCTTTCAGCGTGTTCCTCACTGGTGTCTTCTAAATTTTCAGGAAAATGGTATAAGTGACTCTGTTAATAGTGAACCTTAATACTCACGTTACACCCAAGGGATTTGAAACTGTTAAGTATCTCATTTACCAGTTCAACATAGTTTTCAGCTTTGCGTTTGCCCAGAAAATTTCTGACAAATGCAACAAATTAAGTCCAAGCTTTTAACTCAGCCTCATTCATCGAATTTACGAAGGTAGGACCATTAATGAGTTGTCTTTGTTGTAGGCCGTTAAATATTTCTGCTTTAATTTTTTGCGCACTCAACTGAGCTATTTCCCCCCCTTATATATCCAAAGCATGATCTGTTCTCATCAAGAGCCTTTACAGACTGCTTCATAAGGCCCAGCTTTATATGCAGTAGAGGAAACATGATTTTCTCTCTTTCAACTAAGGAGTCGTTAATGACATTCTTTTCTCTAATGTCCATGTTTTGTCACTGCTGCCCCAGAGCCACAATAAGCAAGGATATTTGGTGTGGCCACTTAGCTGTCCAAAGAGAAAGTTTACTATTTTTAAGTCCAGACAAATTACCCATTGATGTACATGATACTTTATCTTCTCCAAGACCAAAGCTATGGTTTTATATTCTTCTTTCATTTTCGTTGAGTGTAGATGGGCACATTTCAAACTTCGCTTTGAGCTGTTACTGTTAATAAATAGGTGCCAATTTTCTGAAAAATATGACTTTTTTTTTAGGCCTGTGCTTTCTTGCCATTTATTTCAAGAGTTGGAGTCCAAAAAGAGAACCATGGTTTCAAAGTACAAGAAGTCTGGGGAAGTGCCAAGGCCTCCATAATATTCTTGAAATCCGATCCCTGCAATCCAGAATCATCCGCAAGATAGCCAATGCTCCTATCTTCTGTATCAACAACCATACCATTCATTCATGATCCAGTAACCTCCCACTACCAGAACTTCTATTCTCACCTCCATGGTCTTCCTGATCCGTATGCTACTGATCTGTACTCCCATTCCATCCCCGGCAACCCAGAGCTACGCCTAAGGCAGAGGACCTCCTCCAAAACAACTAGCATTTTGCTTCATATGAGCTCTGCATGTCAAGTTAAGAGGTTTTGGCTAATAAGTCTTTTCCCCCAAAAATGTAACAAGATATTTAAAACTGAAATCCTAAGCACTGCTACTAAGTACTGTGTATTGATTGCATTCAATCATTTCAATAAAAATATATATATATATATATATATATATATATATATATATATATATATATATAAGTTAAGGCTCGTGGTATGGCAATGTTAGCCCTAATACCACGTAGCCCCATGTAAACAGAGGCTGTAAACAGAGATAGAAGAATAGAAGCGGAATAAAGACAGTTTAAACTAGCCGTTGTTAAAATATCAGTTCCTTTGACTCTCATTCTTTTTTTTATAATCGCCTAAAGCCAATAGACGATAACTGGTGCCGAAACCCGGGACTATGAACGTTCAGTTAAACGACGTGCGAGTCAGTTTTTTTGTTGTTGTTTTTTTTTTATATAAACGAGTGAAATAGTGGATTTACGGACGGCAGCCTTCGAAGTTCCGCTGTTGCCTAAGGAAACGTTGGTGGAAGCTCACGCAAACACCCTGGTGTGGATGAAAGTGCGGACTGCGACGTCGCAAGACCTGAGAAGGGCAATCTCGGACTTAGAGAAATTTTCAGGAGAACTCGATGAGTTAAGCCATTTTCTCAAAGGTGGTGACAGATTTATGGAGAGAGCGGAAGCTAAGGTGAATGAAGGTCTACTCGATCCAGGCGACGCGAAGTCAATTAAGGCAGAAATATAATAAACCTAATACTGGCCGATAAAGACACCCCATGGGTAGTAAAGGTAAGGTTGAAAAAGGCCTACGGGGGTGGCAGATGGACACCGGGGGAGGACATCTTTCAGATGTTCCGAGAAACAAGACGATCGAAACAGACAAAAGGGCTGTACGCCGGGGAACTGTTGGCGCGGTACAACAAGATTACTCAGAAAATGAGAGAGACAGTGGGTAGAGCGGAGGTAGAAGCCAGGATGGCATTCTTAGCAACCATCCTCAAGGTACAGCTGCCCAGAGAGACGGGGAGGAAGGAAAATCTACCGGGGGGACCGGTCCTTCGTCGAATGGGCTCAAAGGATGATCGACGCTAGCGCCCGCGGGGAAGAAGTGCAGCTAAGCAGAGGAACCAGGTTGGACGAGGATGACATACCGTAGGCCGAGAATGCAGCAGCAGAAGAAGAGAACCGCATTATGAGGAGAAGAGAGAAGCGAGAAGGGAAATGCAAACGGTGGCCTGAGGAGCGGGCCGGCAGAGGGGTGACCGCGCGTTATTCAATTACAGTGTGGGAGGAGACTACGGTGGTATACCCATAATCCGAGTGGTGAGAGGAGTACGGTGCCTGGTAGACAACGGAAGTTCAAGCACAATCCTTAGCAAGAAGGCGGCGGACAGATTGTGTATCATTAAGGGGACACCCCGCATCCGGGCGTGCGCGTGTAGACTGATCACCTTGGGAGGGCCGTGTCAAATCGAAGGGGATACGGTGATGGGATTGGATAGGTGGGCGGCCAAGGAGGAGATTTTGAAAGTCCACGTAGTAGGGAGGATGCCGCGAGAATACGAGGGAATAATCGGGTGTGACCTCATAGGAAGAGTAGGAGAACGAGTGATGTACAGAGAGGGAACGTGGTCTATAATAGTCCCCTGTGGGCAGTAAAGAAGAAAGGGACACGTGGCGAGGAGAAATACCGAATGGTCATCGACTACAGAAAGATAAAGGAAGATACGGTAGACGAGAAATACCCCATCCCCCGCTTTGAGGATATCCTAGATAGATTAGGTGGGACGAAGATATTTAGCACTTTGGACCTAAAGGCGGGTTACCATCAGATCCGAATGCATCGATGGGACCAACATAAGACCGCATTCACATTTGAACGGGGACATTATGAGTTCACAAGATTGCCGTTTGGATTAAAGAACACGCCGATTACGTTCCAGCGGCTAATGGACGAGTTTTTGCGGGTCATATAGGAGTCCTTCTGCCAGGTCTATATAGACGATTTACTGGCTTTCAGCCGTAATCATGCAGAACACTTACACGACGTGATCAACCACATTCGGCAATTCGGGCTAAAACTGTCTGTGGAAAAGTCGCTCTTAGGACAGGAGCAAGTCAATTTTTTAGGCCATACAATCTCCAGCGCGGGAGTGCAACCAGACCGCAGTAAAGTCGGGGCGAGCCAGCGGATGACCGTCCCGAAAGATGTAAAGGAAATCCGACGACTACTCGGGTCCTTAAATTACTATCGGCAGTTTATCCCAAAAATTACGGAGTACCTAGTGCCAATCAATAACCTCCTTAGGAAAGGACGTATATAGTGATCACACCAGTAATAGAGCACAATCTATGGCGATGCATGAAGCGGTGGCAGGAGGAACCGGTATTAGCCTTTCCGGATTTTTCCCTGAAGTCCACGAACCCTACAGTACAGGGCGCTCGAAACAGAACTGTTGGGAATTGTGTGGGCAATTGAACACTTCCACCCCTATGTCTTTGGCAGGCGGTTCAAACTCCAGACGGATCATCGACCCCTCCAATGGGTAGGGACAATGAAGGAGTCATCGGCGCGAATTACCCGCTGGAAAGAGTTCCTCAGCCAATACAATATGGACATTTTATATAAACCAGGGCGGGAAAACGTAGTCACAGAATGGTTATCAAGGGCGATTGTCGTGAATGCGATCGAGAAGGATGTTGCAGAATCATCGTGAGACATCCGGCAATTCAAGCAGGAATGGTCACCTGTCGAAGAAGGTGAGCGGGAACCGGCCCTCCGACATAGAACATGTGGAGGACATAATTAATGACAAGCGACGTCAGATCATTTGGCTAACTAAGACTTCTGGGCTATTGAAGGCCGAGCATACTAAATATGGGCGATGCGATATCGTAACGATTTGGTCGCCACCGGGGATTAACGAAGATAAGATTTGGCGGGCCCTTAAGGACGTATCTACCCCAGGGAAGACGCACCTCCTATATGTGGGCAATGCGACGATATGGGATCGCATTAAACGATTATGGAGGACGGAATGATTAGGGATCGATTGAACATTCGTCCGCCGTACCTTGAAGGTAGAAACGGTCAAAGATGAAGGAGGTCAGACGGAGGCGACCCTCGCGTTTCGCTAAGGCAAAACGAATCACCGCAGAATAGAGGCAACCCTACAAGCATTGAAGCGTCGATATTTTTGGTGGGGCATGGACACAATCACACATGCCTCGCCACTACGTACGATCGACACCCCCCCCCCCCCAGAGCGAAACCCCTACAGTGGACATGCCACTGGCAGACCTATAAGGGGATACGTTCACCTGGCGGGGATATAAGTGGGTCACCATCATTGATCGATTTAGCAAGACGGTAATAGCACATCTGATTGCTAAACGATCGGCCGGGGCGGCGTTAGGCACATGGTGCCAATTTTATGGTGTGCATCCGACGGCGGAAGAGAGTTTGACAATGCTGAAATAAGGGCCGAGGCGGCGGCCTTGGAGATCTGCTGGCACCTCAACACCCCAGGACATCCGAAGAGTCGAGCGAGTACACAGCATGCTGAGCGACCACCTTCGAATCTATCAAGGGGAAAAAGGGCTAGAGCCGAACGTAGGTATGGAGAAGGCAGTTATGGCATATAATCACTCCATACATTCTACCACGGGATTCTCACCAGTCGAGATCCTTTTCGGACCTCGAGGACGGCGTCGGAATAGCAGGAGTACAGCGGTCAACGAGGAATTTGTGGCACGCTTGGTCAATAACCGGATCGCTCTGGGGGAAACGCAGACAATCTCAAGATCAAAGATGTGTGCTGGGTAGGGTTAAAATTGGAAAGATCGTGTACCGGAAAAAAGGGTCCAACAGGGGCTAAGAATTGGTGAGATACGAGGGTCCTTTCAGGGTGATCGCCATTCGTGAACACAATACAGCCACGATAGAAAGCATAACACCGCCTATCAAACGGAGGACAGTCCACGTCGAACAGTTAAAGTTTCCCGCGGCGGAGCCGGAGTGCCCCACTCGATTAACCTTACAATTACAACCTAGTTAAATTGCTGGTTACGCGCAGTTAGCGTATCAGCGCAAGTGGAATATTTTTATTTGTTTGTTGTATTGTATATATCAGGAGGACGTTTTTTTTTCATGCTAACTTTTGTACTTAGTTTTATTTTAATATGAACATTATGTCGCTTGCCCTACGTTTACGAGGAATGTTTGTAAACTGGTAGGGGGGGAGTTAATGCTCGTGGTAGGGCAATGTTAGGCCTAATACCACGTAGCCCCATGTAAACAGAGATGGAGCATTATAAGCGGAATAGAGACAGCTTAAACCTAGCTGTTGTTCAAATATTAGTTCCTTTACTCTCGTTCTCTTTTTTTTAATCGTCTAAAGCCAATAGGCGATAACTTATATATATATTTGTAAAAGTATAAGGTTGAGAGTTCTTCCATCTTCTGACTTATTAAAATTTGTTTTTCACTTTAACGTTTTCTAAGAAACTTATCTTCAATATTAATTATTCACCAACAGATAGAAGTGCGTTTTTTTTAAATATTTATTAAATTATTCTGAATAAACTTCTTGTTATTTTCAAGGGGAAAAAAATATTTAACTATATTTCAACGGGTGAAGAAATAAGTCAATTTTTCCATCTTACTAACTTATCTTCAATATTAATTATTCACTCGATATATATTCACCAACAGATTTCTATTTAATTGACCAATGAATGCGATAAGCGCCAAAATCTAAGGTAAATGGCTTCAGCAAAGCTTTAGTATCCGAAGTGTGACTAAAGAAACAACCCTACCCACATCAAGGCACCACACCACGACTTAACAGCTGAAGATTGCAATTTTCAGTTTATCATATGATATAGAATAACTTATTCATTATTTTATCGTGCACCTCATAATGTTATTCATTTTAATGACTTATTTATTTTACATCAGCGATAATAAAAATAAACCAATTACAGGACAAAGAAAGTTAAGAACATATATTTAGATATATTTGATTGAGTAAGCATCATTTACTTAATTCTGGACTGGTGTTTCAGCCACGGGTTGTTACTGTATAGTAAATGAAAGCTTGCAAATTCATTAACTGTTTTGATGAGTAGGTTTATCCAATGTCGACACATACCCTCATGGGGAGATGTAACATCCTTTGAATAGACTGGTTGATATGGCGTTTAAGAATATGCCCTGAATCCAAGCTCTTGCGGGAGTGACGAGAAACCCAGGTTGTGGACTACAGTGCCAAATCCGAAAAAATAAAATTCACTCTTCGTCGTAATAAAATAAAGATTGCTCAAACCAATAATTTAATGCCTGCACTATTCTTAAATAAAACTTAATATTAATGTTATGAATTCTCTCAACAACAAACAAGTTGAAAATCAAAACTCATTATAATAAATAATAATTGAAACACATTTGATAAAAAGATGCTAATTTAAACTTTCAATAACAAACCTATTTTTTTAAGTAAAACTTTTCAAAAATTATTATACGAATAGATTTTTTCCAAAATGAGTAGTTTTTTTTTTTATTAATTACTTAAACAAAGTCATTATAATGCCTACACTATTGTTAAATAAAAGTTATTATCAATTAAATTAATATTAACAATACTCTTGACAGCAAAAAAGTTGAATAATAATTGAATTAAAACTCATTAGAAGCCAAAATAATTGAAAATATTTGATGAAAAGATGCTAACAAAAATTTTCAATAACGAACATTTCTAATCATTGATTAATTATCTTCGTCACTATTGTCTGTGTCGTTTGATGTAGTATTTTCATTGAGATTAATTATGATTGGTTCAATAATACAATCTCTAACAATTTCTTTTGCACAGTTCTCCTATTGTATGATAGTTGTTCAGTGTGACAAATGGATTTCTTCCAATCTTCTGCTGTACCATAATTGATACCATCTCTCCTCTCTCAAAGTCTTGACTAGGCACACTCTGTTTCTTGGATTTGTTTCTCACTTTAATACATGCATTTTTCTTAAAAATTGACACAAGCCAAAAAGATGTGCGTTCTTTCAAGGAGGAATTTTCGTACATCGTTTGACTTTATATATTTGAATCGGAGATTGTTCAACAACCTTTTCATCAACATCAATTTTTTTGTTTCAAATAGATAACAGTATTTGGGCTGTAGGAAGCTCACAGTGATCGTAAAATTTAAATGCAAACTGTCGAATGTCATTACTGAAATTCGGTTAGGAGTTTTTCTTATGTTTACTGGGGAAAGTAAAGTTTTTGAGGAGGAAAATTTTTTTGAACTTATCATATTATACATTTCTGCAGTAACTCAATAGTCAAGTCCAAAGCAGTGTCAGTTTATAATTCCAGATCAATAATGTTTAAAAAAATTAATAAGTGAGATAACAAAAGTGCACACAAAACACATTCAAAGAACACGGAGGATAGAGAAGAACTAAGAGTAACTGGGGACTAGACAACATAGCCACTTACTGGCAGACATGGGATAGTCTAGTAGGAGTGGGTCCTGAACACAAATCAGATGGTCTAGGGTCACTCACTACTTTTTCTTATTTGGCTGGTAATTAATATAATATTGTGGTTACAAGACACAACTAAATAATATACGGGAGCTGCTAAAGTTTAGTCAAGCTATTAAGTAACCTATATATACCCGCACCTCTCCTAAAGGAAGAACCACATAAAAAAAAAGCAGCTTGTGCTGATGTTTAATGAGAAATAATTCATCATCGAAGTGACTTCTACGACAGACCAGTAGCTCTACTGGCCAGGGCCTGCTTGATAGGCACAATCTGAGCAACGGTGAGACTTCATGTCATCTCCTGTTGCTTTGAAGCTGCAGGGCATTGATGAAGCTTCAGTTCTGGGTGCATAGTGATAATGTGGCTCTTTAATGCATTGGAATATGCCGTTTTATAGGTGCAGTGAGGGCAATGATGGGGCTTCTCCCCTTTATGAATGGCCATTATGTGATCTTTGACAGCACTAACCTTTGCCGCTTTATAACTGCAATGAGGGCACTTATAAGGCTTCTCTCCTTTGTGAACAGCCATTACGTGCCTTCTCAAATCACTTCCTAGCACGGCTTTGAAACTACAATTAGGGCAATGGTGAGGTTTGTCTTCAGTGTGGATGGCGATAATGTGGCTTTTTAGGGCATTGGCGTATGCTGTTTTGTAGTCACAGTGAGGACAGTGACGCGGCTTTTCCCCCTTGTGAAGGGCCATTATATGAGTCTTCAAGTTGACAGACTGCACTGCAGCATAGCTGCAGTAAGGGCACTGATGGGGCTTCTCTCCAGTGTGGACAGCCATTACATGTTTCTTTAAGTGGCATAGCCTTGCTGCTTTGTAACTGCAATGAGGGCAATGGTGAGGCTTATCTCTTCCATCGGCCATTAAATGAAAACCGATATTCATATCAATAGAGTAGCTGTCAGAAGTGCAGATCATACTCGCAGAATCCTGGACTTTCTTTGGTAGTAAGTCTTCAGTAGCTAAAACAAAAAAAAAAAAAAATTATTAGATCAAAAAATCCAACTTTCAAGGCGCATTAACTAATTTTTATTAGCATTTTAACTCACTTTACTATAAACAAATGACAGTGACAAAGAGGAACTGGCTGGAATCTAGCCAGTTGTTCTTTTATTTTTAGCAACAAATCAAAAAAATTTTAAAGTTGAGAGCTTTGTAAAAGAGAATATATTGTATTCATAATCAACTAAATTATGATCATTTATTTAATGATACAGTTGTGATTGTCTTTTTTTATAGTTGTAATTCAGTAAATTTTAGTATCTAAATGCCTAAAGAGGCAAAATGTTGTTTTACGTTCTTAGTTTTACAGTGTCAGTGTCAAAAGAAAAAGAAAAAAAAGCATCTGTGACATGAAAAGTTGGAATGTCTGTTGCAATGGCACAAGCAACAATTGAAACCAACAAATAAATTTCTTAAAATTAGATTTTTTCTTATTGAACATACTCAAACATGAATATTATTTCCTGGAATATTTACCTTCTTCTGCCAAGTGGATTTCTTCTTTAATAAAGATCTCACATGGTTTAGCTGCACTTTCTCCTGTAAAATAATCACGACTGTATGATGGCAGTTTTCATACCAGTTTATTTATTTTACTCATATGCAAGTTAAATTATGTTAATTACTTAATAAAAGCTAGTGGCACTAAACATTAGTGTCCACACCATAAATATATATCAAAGATTAATTTTTATTAATTAGTCTATTTTTTAAATTATATTTTGAAAATCCTCTTAGTATTTATTGAGTGCTTGCTGACTTCTAACTGTTGGAGACCCAAATCCAATTGACGGCTCATCAAAGGATTTATTTCTTTGGGGATCACTTTGCCTTGAGAAAGTAAATGACAAAATTTAATATTTGGACATTCCAATTAAAAACTAAATTAACTAGTTTTAAATAGCTATGAACACATTAACAAAAAGTATAGAGATCGTGAAAAAAATTATAACTAGGGATGGAAGCCAATGAGGCTAAGTGAAAGCAAGGGCTATCGTGCGTTTTATTTTAAATATTTATTAAAAAATTATTCTAAATAAACTTCTTGTTATTTTCAAGGAAAAAAAATATATTTAACTATATTTCAAAGGGTGAAGAAATAAGTCAATTTTTCCAGATGGCATAGCCACAGTCAGAATAAGTTCATTAATTAAAAAAAAGCAATTTCAGCAGCTCACGGTGCCATTTCCATGCGCTAAAAATGGCTAAAAAACATTAACAACAATATAACATTAAAACATTATATGAAAAATATCAGTGACATTAAAAAATTCAAAAAAACAAAATAAATACGTCAGGGACACATGAAGGAGTCAGGGGAAAGGCGGTATAACTCCTTCTTTCAAGAGAATGAAAACAAGATTCATTTATATTGTTTGAAGATTATTTAAGGTAAAAAAATAAATGAAACAAAATTCATATACAATATATAAAATAAATGAGAGGGATTTGCTTAGCTACACCGGATAAGGAGTTGACAGTTCTCCCCGAAATCCTAGCAATTATACATACTGTTTGTCCCCTGACCGCCTATTCTTTTCTGTTTAAAAAATAGGCATTTAAACATTTTTTTCTCCTGAACTATTCGATATGCATGTCTAATAGCTACAATATTGCGTCAAAATCACAAAATCTAAAAAAATGAAGTTGTGCTTTTTTTCCCCTGGCACTTCATAAGAATATAAATATCAATTTTACATAAGAAAATTAAAAAGACCATATAACTTTTAGTAGAATAAAAAAAAACTGAACTTGAAGAACTTGAGTTGTAAATGTCGATATAATACCTGGAAAAATTGATTTTTTTTCTTTAAATGTTGAAGTAAGACCCCTGGCCAAAACATATTACAACTAAAGTGTGCCACTGAAAATAACTTTTTAAATAAAATAGACTAATTTGGAATGATAAAATATTGGCCATAAAAACTAGTCTGAACACAAGCAAGTTTTATTGTGGTCTCCCCAAACTTTATGTTTTTGTAATAGCTTTGATTTTTTTTTTATTTCTATACCGCCTACTTTTGTTCTTTAGCCATAAAAAAAAGAATTTTAATCTTGAATAAATTCTGAGCTAGAGATTATGAAATTTTAAGAAACATGGCATAGGTTTTTCACATTTAATCTCTCTATCATTTATCAATTCATAAAATTTCTGATATGTGGGATAATTTTTGTTTGAATTACATACAGACATTTTCACAGTTCATTTATGAGAGTAAAGCCTCTCCCCTCAGAATAAGCAATTATCTAGCATTGAAAATATAAAAATTAGACAGTAAAAAAAAAAAAATATATGAGGAATCTTTAAAAATATGTGCAACAAATGAAAGATTTTTACAAACCAACTAAATATTTAGGTTAGGGCTACTAGGTTTATCTACAATTTTATTGGTCCTGATAGTGGAGCAGAAAGGCTACAGGCCTCATATGGGGGCCTACGGTGACAAGACATTTCACTACATATCTAACTGAATTTACCTAGAATGGAATAATAAACAATATTTTTTTTCCAGTGTTAATCAATTAATCTGACTAAATTATCCAAAATTTAGTATGATATTCATTACAAATAATAGTGGACAAATTGTTTATTTATTGACATCTAATCAAAAACTAATGATTATTTACACTTACCTTCTCCATCTGTGGAGCGCATCTCTTCTTTAATAAAGATCTCGCATGGTTTAGCCATGCTAGCCTCTGTAAAATACCATTCAATATAAAAAAACCTTGCATGTCATACATCATCAACATATAATTTTACGTACACTAATGCAAAATATAACAAGATAAGGGACTGTCCTAAATTACCCTATATTAGTTAGTGATCTTACTAATAACAATTAAGATTAGCTTCCAAGATTAGAAAGATCTTGAATCTATGTTGCAAATAGTGAAACATACATTTCTTTGATCTATTATTATATATTTCTATATTATAACTACTCTCTTATTTATTTTATAATAGCACATAGTCAGGGGGTTCACTCCTTGCTATTGATATTAAGTCGATATAACTTAAATATGTGATATATGTAAAATAGATTACATTGTAGGCCCCCTTTGAAAAATTGTCTAGTTAGGAGTTCATGAGGTCTTGGGTACAAGCTCCACCACTGTTAGTTAATAGTACTCTTACATGTTATGTTCAACCTAGTCTGTCTCAAGTAAGGATGCAGACATTCATATTATGTCAAAACAACGCCCATAAATAAATTTCATACAAATCTAACACTTCAAGCTGATAGTCTAACGAATACATCCACAGTTAAATACTAAATTAGTTTTATTTACCCTAACCTAATATATACTAAATTGCAAGTTTCATTTAATAATACACAATGTATATATTATTACCTACAGTAGAACAAAGAAAAAAAAATACAAACTAGTTATGATAATGACACACAAGGGTATTAAGGGTGCAGGCTAGTAAACATGATGAGTGTGGGTAAGGTGGGAACCCCGAATATACAAGAGTCAACTCACCAGGGTAGGGCGATTCAAGATTGTAAAAAATACACAAAATTGTAAAGGGGTCATACTTTCTACTTTGACCAGCTTGAAGGTGTAAGCCTAAAAAGGAGGGCTAGGAAAAAAAAATTTGGCACAAACTTTTTAAAATCCCTCATGCACTATGTAGTCCACAGAGGACACACATTTATTACCTTACCATTGTCATCCATATTAGATAACTTAATGAAGATTTTCCCGGATCCAGAAATAGATGGAACTATAAATCCAAGTTATGAACCTAAATATAATCAGTGCTGACTTTGTCATGCCAAAGTGGTACACAGTTCCAAAGAGCATAAGCCGTACGAATTTTACAATTGGTGCTAATTTGTTTTTCGTATGAACTCGAGAGCTACCTAGCGAAGGTATTCATAATAAATAGAGAATTGCAAATGCTAGTAGATTCGCTACATTACCACACAATACCGTTCCTAAAAAATAATTCACTTTGCATAAAATTACAGTGATTTACTCAACTTGTAGGTTATTTTTTTTCAGAGTTTTGATTTTGGATAAGAGATATTATTTATATGTGCATAATTTCACTATGGTTTGTTAAATAAAGCTTGAGCCTAGGGATATTCAATTGAGGCCTAGGCTGTTCTGCTGTAAAAGTAAAGGTTCAATGTATTACTGTAAGGGTTAAACCACTCACTTAGATACTGGAGAGCCCACGCACCGAGGGCGTTATGACGCTGGCTCACGGCTTGGTGCAGCCACCAGTGACAGGGCATATTCACCCCTTTAATATTTTTATTACTGTGAAAATTAATAAAAAAATAAATAAATATGTTTGATTGGGATAAATGATTTTGTCCCAGGGAATAATTCCTAATAAGGATCAGTTGCCAGTGGGAAATTGGTTTTAACTTTCTTTAAAACTTCTCCAGTCCCTTGCCTAATTTTCCTTATTGTTAACTTGTTCTAACTTTTGACATGTCGTCCTTTATACTTATAGAAAAAAAAAATCTCTTTCTAGAGATATATTACATCACCTACCTGCGGAAATTATTAACGAAAATACAAATCTTCGAAAGATATAACACTTTTATTGATAACTAAATTTACCAATGACGTTGTCATAAATAAAGTCATGCTACGTTTCGCCTATTCAGGTATCAACAAGGGCTGAGACATTTGCCTATAAAGTATATTATAATTGACATTTTTTGTGGGTACTTAATCGCATTGGTACCATTATCGGAAAATTTGAAAAAAATATAAAACTGTTAAAATACAAACAAACCATTGAGGAAAGGTTACTTACTGCCTGTAGGGCTTTTAAAGAACTAGGTTTGTACGAGGGCTATTAATCATTTATGGATTCTTTTAAACACTACATAGCCTACAAGTTAGTGAATCTCTGTTTGTAAATAAAATCTCTAAATCAAACAAAATATTTTTCAGAAACATACCTTTCTCAGCTCAACATCACCTCAAGCTTGGCATAAAGAAATTGACTCAGCTCCAGCTGTGCTGAGAGCCACAACACTTAGCTTTTTTGACATGCAAACTACTGTATTATTCAAAATTTGAAAAACAAATCCAGAAGTTGATTTTGTGTCAAAATATCTAGCAAAATCTGAATCAGCATACAAACCAAAAATATTCAATTTTAAATTTTGACTGCCCTTTACATACCTAAGTATTCGTTTTTTAAGCTAACTGAACTGAGTAAAAACTAAGTCAGGTCTTAAACCAATAGAGGGATACATTAAATACCCTCAACATGACCTACACAGTTTTGCTTTATCAGGGTTGATTACAGAATCTTCTCTTATTCTGAAGCAGCTAATCATGGGGGTTTAAACCGGTTTAAATTCTGAAATAATAAATGTTTTCGAAACACCATTTAAATAATCACCTTGAACAATGGACAAATTATCATTTACTAATTCCTAAATATTTTAATTTATTGGAACATATTCAAGAAATCAATTTCAGTTAAGCGACTACAAAAAAATCAATAAATCATCTACATATAACAGAACATACTCAGCACCTACTTCAGGAAGAAGTACATATACACTTTACTTAAGTTTATATGGTAATACCATTTACCATATACCAAATATACACTTTACTTAATTTCCCCCCACATAAATATCCACTTTTAACGTCCAGTTGACGAAGTAAAAAATCTTTTTTAGCCGCAACTGCGAAAAATACCATTAAGGTTTCTAATTTTGCTACTGGTGAATATTTATTTTCAACAAAGGTCCTTTTAAAAAATACACGATAACTAGTCGCGCTTTGTACACCACCGACTCAACACACATTATTATAGTGAACACCCTTTTGGTTTTTTTTTTCACAATCAGGCTTCTTTACCACTTTCCAAGCATCATTTTCTTCGAGTGAGCCAAATTATTTTTCGATAACTTTTTCCCATTTTTGTCTGTCGCTGCGAAATTGAATGTCTTCATATCTTGAAAGAGTATCCACTCCTGATTGAACAAGTAATGTAAATAAAAATTCTTCTTACACTTGCTAACTTTTATTCAAATCGGTACAAGTTTTTGTACCTAACTGGTTTCCTTCGAACTTTGGTTTCTGTTTCAGTTTTATCTTCACTCTTTTCCTACTTTCTTAGATGTTTTTTATCTTGTAATTCATCTTCATTTTCATATTTGCCTTCATCAGTATCATTTCTAAAATTTTCACCCATGAATTCATCTTTAACATCTTGAAAGGTGGTATTATTTTAGACCGATATTCGCGCTAACATATTATTTCCTGATTTATGCTCGTCAAAAAGCATACTCGAAGATTACATAAATTTGTTGTTTTTCTTTTTTCTTCCCAAAGTTCACTAGGGATTTTGTTACAAGAATTAATTGGGCTTCTATTTGTTAAATAGACCAAACAAAGAATTGCCTCCTCCCACATTTCTTTTGTAAATGTGATTCCATTATCAAAGTTCACGTCTTATCTACTAATGTACTATTGAATGTTTCATATACAGGATCCATTTCAGGATTGTACAAACCAGTGTACTTCTCTTGCTGTGGCAAAATTTTCTCATTTTATTACTCACAAAGTCCCCTTCATTGTTTGCTCTAATTTTGAACGATGTACTATCAAAATGATCTGTAGCATAACTATAGTATTCAATGAATTTTTCATAAATCTCAGACTTATTTGTTAATAGATGAACTATAACCAAATGGGTAAAATCGTTAGTAAATGTTACTGTATTATGTACGTAACTACTGTACTGTAAATGTTATTAGGGGTCTCCCCTTAGTGAAAGGCACTTTCCAGCCAAAAATAATTTTCCCTTTTTCCCACATTCCTATTTTTAGAAGTTTGAGAGCTTAGGAAAAAAAAAAAAAAAAAAAAAAAAAAATGTACTCATACACGTCCTGTGCTATATGCGTGATTGGCACACACACCTCAGTTTCAATGAATGAGCTTGAGAGGCTCATCAGGTTTCACTCTTTTACCATTAAATGGTAGTCAAGATATTTTCCCTTAAATATAATAGTTTTCAAATCGCATATCTTTCAATTCATCTATTCGATCGACTAAATTTTTCTTTACAAAAGTATCTGTATTTTTGTAACCCAACTGGCCTAATCTTCAGTGCAGTCTAGTTCACCATTAGTATTACTATTGTCTAAAGAAATGCTATAAAAATCATCAACCTTCATTTTAACAACATACAATGAACCATCTTTTCCTCCAGAAAAAAAGTAACCTATTATTTAAAAAGGCCTTACACTGGTTATTATAAAAAAATATTTTAAAACCAACTTGTTCTAATTTTGGTAAGGACAATAAATTCTTCCCTTTCTAGTCACTGGAACATGACAAATATTTTGGATAGTACATGGAACAATATTACCCTTTACGTAACTATTTCCATTTATATTTCCAACTCAACAGCTTCCAGGATAACGCCACTTATTTTCTTCGAGGTTTTCACTTCCCTCTCAATAATATACTAGTAAGTCCCATCACCTGGTCCCGTTTTCATAATATAAATTTTTACAATAAAAAATCATACAGCTGTCTAGTTATTATTGCATACTTTGTTGTGCTGTTATAATCCGCTTAAGGTAACTTAAAGGGTTCATTGTGATTAAATAAAATGCCAAAATCGGCTACTTTATTGCCATATCATTTCGTGATTGAAATTTATCTGAACTGCTCACAAATAACTTACGAAACAGCATGAAAATTTTCTAAAACAAAACAAAATACCTAAACATATGGATCTGTACATGGATAGCTATGAAAGGAATAGGCTTGGAATTACTGTTCGACAAGACATATTACGAAGAATGTTACTCACAAACATAAATAAGCTCATATCATGGCATCTCATCGAAAAACAAAAGATATAATTTTAATAAATACTAATTTATTATATAACAAATATTATAATGTTTTATTTTTACGTCTCCGTTTACTACTGGTTAATGACATCAAAATTAAATTTACAATTTTTCTATTATCTAGTTGTGAAGAGTTATTTTACCTGGGGGTTCATGGTCAGGTTTTTGCTATAAGAAGCAGATTAATTTTGAGAACCACTGATAAATGTGAAAGTTAAGTTTCTTACACCTGTTTGAAAGTAAATCCAAAGATAGAGGGCAAGGCAGTAAACAATGAACTACCCTTCTTGGAATGAGATGAAAAGGTCTACAATTTTATTTACCTCTTATTTTATTTTTTTTAACAACGTTTATTTACTACTTATGATGATTGCCGATAGATTTATTTGCCCGTCTGTCGTTGTTTATAGGTTTTTAACAGCAACCGAACACCGGGGGCTCAACCCCTAGTATGCCTGGTCTAAGTGTACATGCCAGGTAGATATTTCGTACCTGCTAAAATCTCTTAAACTAAGTGCACATTAGGTACTTAGGGCACCTAGTCTGGGTGGAGGATGGTTGTCGATATGCCCGAAGGACAAACACTGGTACCAAACTCCTCTATACCTGAATCAAGCAAGGGAATAATATATTGGAATGCTTTTAGAGCTGAATCGTTCAATGAACCGTATACCATGAATCCTGTCTTTGTGTAAAGTAACATGTCTACTGGCCGAAGGTCCGTATTTTTATGGGGAAAAAAAAATTAGAAACCATTTTAAAATTAATAAGATGAATTTGATTTTTTAAAAATATTTTCTGGAGATTGGAGTGCTCTCTACGGCCATTCTATCAATCGTATCACCACTTCCAAAAGAAGAGCATATTTGCATGAACTTTATTATGTAGTATTTTTTTTTGGTAATTAAAATCATTATCCAGTTACCATCGTTAAGGACGTACACAAATTTTCACCATAGCAGCACTAGAATTAATGCCATGGCAGAATTAAAGTTTTGTCAATAAACGTAATCTTAATTAAAATTGCTAATTAAGTCATCAAATAAATAATGACTTATTAATCTTAGCATCAAACAAAATGATAATCTGTCACTATGAGAAAATTACATAATGCTATTTTTTTTGTATTTCACCTACGAACATAATAGTTCGTAATTTTAATTTTACAACAGCGATTTTTTTAATTACTTTTACTTTAATTGGTATTTTACAGCGCTTGGGAAGGGATTTGTGAACGTGTTTTGGATTTACAGCAGCTGTATGGATGTATTTTATGGATCCGAGTGAGCATGAAAGCGAGAACAAAGCCGCAGGCACCCCAGTCCCTCTGAGTAGTAGGCAGGACAGTTAAAATAATTTTTAATTCTGATGTAAAATTCTAAGTATTAGTTTTTTTTTTCTTCTAATATTTAATGTAACATAATAAAATCTACATCGTATGATAGGAAATAACTGCACCTAGTCATCACCATATGATTTTTAAGAAGTTTCTGGTTTCTTTCAACTTCCTCGATGATGGCAGAAGATCTTGGATGCCTAGATTATTAGAAGTTGATTTTAAGGGCTGGTAAGTTTTTCTTCAAATGTTAAAACTGAGATGAATCCCGTCGTCATCTTGTTAATTTCTTTTATATTCATTTTTTTTAGCTGAGATTTGTTCAACACTGAATGTTCAGTGATTGTTGCGGCTTATTACCAATTTTGTCCGACTTAATTATTTGTTCGATTTCCCTTTTTTTTATCCAACCTTTTATTTTAAAGTTACCTAACAACAATAAAAAGAAAGGCACAACTAGTTTTTTTTCTTGTAAAATAAATAATTAACTTTCTCTAGCGTTATTTTTATGAAAAGTGATTAAATTTATTTCTGTATTTATTTTGTAAATCAAATTATAAATAAGTGTGCATATTTAATTGTTTTACTTTCATTTATATTTATAGTTTATTCAATCGATGTTCCTAGAATAATTGTTTTTATCTATTGATTATTGAAAGTTTGTTGTTTATGATTTATTGCAATTTTTGAAGCTCAATTTTACATTCCAAATAAGTTTATTTTTATTTATATTTTATTAATAACATTATTTGTGAAGACCTTCTTTTATTTAGTCAGTAGTTATGCAATTACTACATTCCTGTAAAAGAACGTTCAATTGAATATTCACGCTAATAATTACGTCAATAGCGAAGTATTGGCAGACATCAGTGTAGACAACATGGGACTCTTAATCCATAACATGACTCACCGCTCCCGCTGTTGATATAAGATAATGGCTAGTCTAGCTGCGATATTGGCCTGGCCCACTGCTAGAGCTGTATGATGTTCATACAAATGCATCATTGAAGATTCTTCATTCACTTCAAAGAAAACACAAAATCATCTCGGACTGAAGGGATTACGGACTCCGCCTGCCAGCCGCTGAAGATCTTAGTTTACCACGGTAAAGCGCTTTACCTTATGACTTTTCAACGACACTTAATGCCCTCATTTTTTAATATTGTTTTTTTTAGTTTTAATTATTTCGTTATATTTTGTATGTCACAAGTCATGATATCATTGGAAAAATTATAGGAATTAACTTTAGTTCAAACGTTAATCCAGGTTGTTCATTTATAACCCCCCTACTCCTTACTCTTATCTTTTGTTATTATTTCCATTGTTTAGCCCATTGGGCTTTTCTTTTTTTATTATTTTACTATTTTAATTTTCCTCATTATTGGTGAGGTGGTCCTCCGAACTAGCGCCAACGGGTGCGAGAACTGGACACCTTCAGGTAAGGCTCCCCCTCCCCCGACATGATAAATAAATATATTGAAACCTACCTCATTTTTTTACCATTTATTTTTCTAATTTATTTGATCAATTGACCTTAACTAATTTGGTAGGTCCGTCATGAGATCTTTAATTCAACTTGAAATTATCCCGATTGAATCGCCCGATCTCAAGGCTAATGTTATAGTTATTAATAAATTGAGAAACTGGGAATTGTGAAATATATACAAATAAAATGGTTATAACAAATAATTATAATTATAAATAGTGCTGACATTAATTATATAAAAAAATATTCAATTCCTTTTGAACAAGGATAGTTACTACTAATTAGTTATATAAAAAAAATGAAAATTGAGCTCAATCCCTTTCAATGGATCCATAATAAAAAAATAATATCAATATCACCCAATCGATGATATCCGTGTAATCTTCTTCTTCTTCTTCTTCTTCTTCTTCTTCTTCTTCTTCTCCTCTGCTTGTGTTGATGACCGTCAACGGAACGGGAGCTTGCTCTGCTTTGCTCTCTGGCTGTTAGCTAAGACTGACCTTTATCTCATCCCCACTCCTAAGAGCATAAGGGCAGATGCTGGACAAAGTGGGAGGGTGGCTGGTCATGAAATTCTCAAATATCATGAATGTTACAATATATATATATATATGATAAATATATATATCTCCAAAGTAAATAATTTTAATGCCTAGTGGACTTCAGCCTTGTGACGGAAACTGTAGGTCACAGGAAAAATTTGACATTAAAAAAAAAAAAGTTATGCTCGTAGAAACAATTTTAAATATAACCAATTAGAAAAAAAACTTCATAAAAAATAACGTAAAAGTAAAACGTTAAAAAACTTAGTCAACCTCACTAAAATATAAACAAGGATTTATTTTATAAATTTACTGAAGAATTTGTAAAACATCTAAACGTTTCGTACAATTTTGCATATTTTTTTTATCTATTATAAAAAAAATCTAAGAATGTCTAGGAATTAATTTTATTTTCCTTAATTTCTTTTAAACAGCATACATTCAAAAGATAAATGTGATTTGTGTGTAATGTTTGTCACTTATATTAATTAAATAAAGAATATACTGCTGGCATATTTTTGAATAATGGTAATTTAAAGCAAAGAAAAAACTATAGTTATTGCTTTTCAAGGAGAATAAATTGTCTGCATTAGAATTATGTAAATTTTAAATGGTAGATGTGCCACTTGAACGTGCGTGTGTGTGAGAAAGAGAGAGAGAGAGAGAGAGAGAGAGAGAGAGAGAGAGAGAGAGAAATCCTAGTATTTCTTTTTCCCCCTTTTTAAAATCTCTAAAAGTTAATCTTAATTCGCTTGTGGGGGCCCATCTTGCCTATGGGGATGTTTTCGAAGCCCAGAGCTATAAGCTACATAGAACTATAAGCCCGGATAAGCACAGGGTGGCTTATTATAGGATGAATCAAGTGCTCTATCTTGCTAAAGCCTACTTAACAATTTTCTATATTATTTCAGGGAAATAATGGATCAATTTTTCTTAATTCCTTGAGTCAGTTTTACATTATTTATCTTGATATTTACCATAATTATGGTCACTGATATGTTAATAATTAATTAATTGTATTTATTTGTGTTTAATCACTATGTAATCAAATAAACCATGAAAGGTGTGCTATTTACTAGTCAGCATCCTTTTCTAGCAAACGTGTGAATACTAAATTATAACATATCCTTACCCAGCCAATAATCGATCTGACTCCGTTCTGGTTACTGCCTAAGCAAACTTTTGGTGCTTATTACCATACTCTATACCCTATTTTAATTTTTACGGTTTGAATAATTAGAAAGAAAACAATTGTATAAGAAAACATGTTACCTCAGGCATACATGAAAATGTTTTCCTCAGACAGGTGGTGTCTATACATATATATATAAAATGTATGTATATATATATATGCGTTCCTCAGAGACAATGCTCAGTCTACTCTAGGCTTCAGAATTTAGTCTTATTTTCAGGTACTTTTATAATTCTATCAGTGGAGAGTTTAAAATGGTCAAATAATGATAAAAATTTCGATAAAACTAATTCATTCCTTATGAAAGACTCACTTGCTCATCGCCATCTCTAAAGTATAAACTATTAATAATTAAAAACCAAAGAAAAAACTATAACAATAATAGTAGTAACCGATTAAAAAAATGGTGATATTCCAGGAGAGACAAAAATAGTTATTTGTATAAAAAATGTTAAGGGAGATAAAAATTCACAGCTTGAAATTTCATCTATTTTGGCTCCCACATAGGGATTTTTCCTTTCTAAAAAATAATCTGAAAACTTTCAAACCCTTTTATTTTGTCCACAATCCCAAAAGTAAGGATATAAATGACAAGAAAAAACCTCTCGAGTGCTAAATATTCAAAATTGTGGTTGGTGGGATTCGAGAAGAATTGGCTTATTGCCAGATCCCCCACTCCATCCAGTAATTACAAACGAGAATATTAACTGAGAGAAACATTCATAATCATCCAGTGCTACTAATTTTTATAATTTATTTTTCCACATCTCTAAAAGTTAATCTAAATTTAGTTGTGAGGGGGTCCCATCTTGCCCATGGGGACGTTGTTGAAGCACTGAAAAGCACAGGGTGGTCTCTCATATGATGAATCAAGTGCTCTACCTTGCTAGAGCCTATATTCTTTATGGCCCTTATGCCCCTTATGGTCTTTATGCCCCTTAAAAATGTACACCAATGAATATCTTCAGTACTAGCAAAAAACTTCATGAGCTTAATTGAACGTTAAGATGAGTGATATTAATTGCTAGACATACAGACATACATACATAGACATACAGGGTAGACATACCTCCCAAAAAAAATTGTCTCTCTTTTCATGGCGTAATTAATTAAATGCACGACTTGTTTATCTTAAAGAATTTTTAGATATTTCAGGATAACTTTCCGGTACTCTATCTTGGCTGGGTGAAGCTTCTTGATCTTCTTGGCCTTCCTGAACGTTCCTTATGAGCATCCTGAACAGTTTAATTCGTTTCTGTCTTATCTTTTATCCGATTAATTTTAAGTGGATCTGTCTCAAACTCCCTGCTATATTTTCATACTTCCAATAGCATTTCAAAATAAATTTTCTTCTTTCATTAGATAACCTTGGTTCACTCATTATTTCCAATTAGTTATAGCCTGAAGAAAATTATGTCCCGTTAAACAGTGTTTACATTTTTTTGGGACACTCTGAATTAAACCAAAGGTCTGCACTATATTTTTGAAAACTTTAGCACAATGTATTCAGGAATCCATTTCTATCTCTCATGAGGTGAAATAGTCATTTCATCACCAGTCGGTGATACTCGCTGCTCTTGTCGGCCTATCCGTCGTTGCTGCTTCGAGAAAGAGAGCAGGTCTAACATGAGACTGCGGAAAGGCTAACTCTGTGAGTTTACAAGGCTTTTGTTTTGGAATTGTCTATATCTTTGAGCTAAGCTCTTTCTTAATCAGACGTTAAAATGTTCAGGGTAGGATAGTCGGAGGTAGGGAGGTCACCCCGAACTAGTACCCGTGGATGGCCTCTTTGAACATCTACAGTTCGTACATCTACAGGCTATATCAAGTATTACTAGTTATATCATGCCTCATGGATAGAAAAAAAAAAGACAACACAAAAATGCCACATTTTAAACAAATATATAAAGAACGCTATAAAATTGACAAACTTAGAAAGAGAAAAAGAAATTTATGAGATATTAAAAAAAATTATACTTAGCTAACCTAATTGATAAATTTCGGAATTTGAATTTTCACTAAATAAAAATCAAAATGCATCAAACGCTACAGAAATTGATACATTGCCAAATATTAATTCTATAAATAATAACCAAAGCATTAAAAAGACATACTTGTGCTTCTGTTATATTTTAAGAGCCCATAAAGTAAGTTGTTACTGACGTCACATTTGGCCATCAACCCACCTACAAATTTAAAAACTTCTATTCATATTTGAAAGACAAATAAGACATTAAAAAAGAATCTGATGCCATATATAAAATTAGATTTCTTCATTACCAACAATTTTACATCGGAGAAACCTATCAACACAAATACGATTCTAAAAATGTTGAAAATAAAGAACAGAAAACAGCTCTTGCACAAATTGCTGAAGAAAGTAAAGCCACTTCAATCCCAATCACCCAGGTGTTAAACCATGAGAAATGCGACACCACAGATTTAGGCAGCAACTTCGATATATCCATCTTGGTCGCAGCCCAGCAGGTACCCTTCAGCAGCACAGTGGCACCTGTTTGGATGCCTTCCAGAAAATGTTCTTGTCAATTGTCGGGGCGCCAGCCGGGGGAAGGTAACGTCGACCCGGTCACTGCCCGGCGGGCGTCAAGAAAGTGATGAATCAATAAACCGGTGGTCGGTCTTTGACCTTTGCTGGCGGCCTAGTGGCGGGCAGCTTAATTCGTTTTTGTTTATTGATCTGACTACATAAGATCTTAGAAGGTGTGCCCCGACAGTGAACTATGTTCAAAAAAGGTACAGGCTCAAAAAAGTGGCTTTACATCTTTTGAGAAGAAATCAAGTTATAGTAGGACTATATCAGGGCCAGAATGAAAACGATAATCTTTCACAACTCACTCAAAATATTATTATAAGCTTCAATAATTCCAAATGAAAATATTTCCCAGATGAAACTGATCCTAGGATTCATAGTATTCTCCGAATTCTGCTACTCAAGACTTCCTAAAAAAAACAACTTTATTTGGTATAACTCACAAATGCACACTTAGATATGGTTGTAAACTAAGAGCAACTTGAATGCCTCAAGGGAATAACTAACCCTCTATCTTGAACGGATTACAAAGAACTGGTATCAGTAAAGATAAATAGTGTGGGACACAAATATTTTGACGAAAGGGTGATCTGCGAAAGGAATTGAATAAGCTATTGAATACTCCAATATAGAACTATCAGTGATTTCTATGAAATCAAAAGTTAAGAGGTATAGTTCTACTGAAGTACTTGTTATTGTTGACAGTGTGATTATTCTTTTTACCATTTATTGAAGAAGCAAAAGAACCTTGACGATACATGAGTGAGTAAATATAACAATAAAAACTTTTATTCTCTGGCGCCGGGACCACTTAACCACCCCAACTCAACCCTCCCGCTGGCGCTGCCAACCACATGGTTCTATTATTTAAATAAAAATTAATTTATAATTTTGGATGTTTTCATAGTAGTATAATCGAAATCAATTGATAACTGGTATCTAAATAATTGCCGAGGCAGAATAAGAGATTCTAGCTTTTTCCGTCTGGCTCACTTTCTCTCTACATATATATTGTAACGGGGACTCTCTATTGTCTACGACTACCTGGAGCTCTCTTTTTGTACGAAGTCACGGTAGCCGGAACTAACGCTGATTTATGTTCGGAATGGTGAAAGCCAGGGTCTTTTTCGAGAAATTTTCATTCATCAGGACGAGACAACGACAATAGACATCCAAAAATCAGAAAATCTCTTGCCCTTTCTCTGGTCTTCGGTCGGAGCTTGGGGGGGGGGGGTCGTAGCTATTAATAGTTATTAAATAAATCGATGATAATTTGTAAAAATGTTTCATTTGCCATGAGAATAAGAAAACAAATGAGGCCAAACGAATGTCTGTGGTGGAAAATTGTTTTAGAAGGCGAGGAAATGTGGCTATTTAAATTAGTTTTGATACAATCTAGGCAAGTGACCCTCGTTTTTTTTAGTACTTTTTGACGCTGGATGTAATAGAAATATAATCAACCTAAAAAAAGTTATATTCCTACGTGTTGTTTAGTATGTTCGTTGTGGACAAATTACATACGCACAAAGAGTGAAGATCCACACATAAAAAGCCTTAATTATTATGAATTCAGATTACAACTTGACAACATTGAACAGAAAAGACCCACAGCAAAACTGTAAGTGGAGTATTAAGAAAAGCTGAAATAACAAGCTATTGGGGGCTCCATTTGTAACACTGTCAAAATGACGATGCCTTACATAATTTGAAGAGGTCGTTTACATTATTCAAAAGCAAGCGACATCTACTTGCAGTCGACGTGTGAACTGTCTATTGAAATGGACCAATGGGGTATCAATAATTCTTGAAAACTTTCTGAAAGAGAAAACCACCCAATCATTAATCCGTTACTTTTTTCATCATATACTTATGAATAAATACTTAAACAATATATTATTTATTATTCACTCATTTTATCACTTACTCAGGGTCAAAAAATACTCTAAAAACACGCGTCACTCGCCTAAAACGTACCAAAACTATTTCCTCCCCCCCCCCAAAAAAAAATACTCTCTTCAATGTAGAATCTCTTTTGTCTTTTGATTTTCATTTTGTCTTTCACATTTTTACCTAGTTTCATCAACGGACTAATTTTTTTTAATAAATATTATAATTGCTTTACCCGTTTTAGAGGGAAAGGCCTTTGGAGAGGGGAGGGGGGGGGGGTGAGCAAAATATATTGAATGAATGGGGATCGAACTTAATTATTAATGAATTCTTACGTCACAATTAATAATGCTGCTTACATGCGATTTGTAATTTTCTAATAAAGTTCTTATTTAATAATATTTTTATTTTTACATATAGGTTTGTGGTTAATGTTTTTAAAATACTTAGAAAATATAATCAGCTCTGACAACTACATGTCACGTAACCAGTGTACCTTGCTTTGTCAAAGAACTATTCTTAGAAAATTATTTAGGATTATTAAAAGTTTTGTTATATTGGTATGACTGACTAAGTTCCGACTAGGTGCTTGCTGTCCTGAAATATTTATTGGATATCCTGAAGTCGATCCGATTCTTCTCTTGAACTGTCCCCTTAAATTTCATCTGCTGTGTTAAATTTAATTCACATACGGTACAAAAAAACGCACTCTAACATAAACTCAAATAGCATCTAATGAACATACCAAATAAGAAAACATAACGGTTTCTCATTGTGAATAAATAAATAATTGTCAAATTAATACCATGCTCACTACTCAAGATGACACAAAAATAAAAAGTAATGAAATAGATTAAATGTATATAGGTTAAATTTTCACGGCTTACAAACTTTACATCGACAAAAAAACACACTGACATAGCAGACAATTTCACTTCCAAACAGTTAATGCTCCTTGATGGGGATATTCAATATGTATCTAAAGGATTTCGGCACAATGAAACATTTGTTGAATTAATAACACACGTTTATTTTACTTTTATACACAAGGTACATGTTCATAAACAACATTCTTAATTAATCATAATAACAAAACGTAGAGGATCCAACACTGTTATCCCTCAGGTTGGACAACACAACACAATTTATCTCTCAATATCCCACATATTTCCCCCTCTATTAAAATAAATTCTACAAAAACAATACAACAAACAATTTTAACAAGAAACCCTTTTTTTTTTCTTTTTTTTTTTTTTTCAATAAGACATTAAAGCTCATTAATTAGACATTACAGCTCCTCAATTAGACGGCGAGGAGCAGTTCGATTGCGCTGAGGTCGCCCCCAGATTCAACAGAGAGTGGTGACCTGTCCCTTGTCCTTTGACGTACTGGTCCCTGGTTTAACCTGCTGATGATCAGTCGGTCGTTCAGCTGAAGCGTCAATTCTGAATCCAAGATATTCAATGGATGTTTTTCCAAATTCGCACTTTTTTGCAGAAAGGGTTAACCCCGCATTCTTGAATCTTTCAAGAACCTCTATGACTCGTTTTCTTAATGTCCCAAAATCCGGTGCTCCAACCACAACATCATCCAGT
Source organism: Acanthosoma haemorrhoidale (assembly GCA_930367205.1). Taxonomy (NCBI): domain Eukaryota; kingdom Metazoa; phylum Arthropoda; class Insecta; order Hemiptera; family Acanthosomatidae; genus Acanthosoma; species Acanthosoma haemorrhoidale. The sequence goes on along the minus strand of OV884011.1, from coordinate 154,260,640 downwards.
AGGGCTATCACCCCCTCAGTTCTTGCTAACACATTGTTTACCAATTTCTGAAATTTGGAAGGTCCAACACAAATACCATAGGGCATACGGGTATATTGGAATAAGCCTTTCTGCGTGGTAATAGTTACCAGTTTGCGAGATTCGAGATCCAACTCACACTGTTGGTAAGCATGGCTCAAATCCATTTTGGCCCAAACCATATTTCCCCCTAATCTCTGGAACAAATCTTCAATTCTAGGCAACGGATAAGGATCCATTTTCAAGCAAGGGTTGAGGGTCAATTTATAATCTCCACAAGTCCTAGTTTGGCCATTTCGCTTCATAACTGGAACAATGGGGGAAACAAAATCACTATACTCAATGGGCTCCAAAATTCCTTCCTGCACCAGGCGGTCAATTTCCTGATCAACCTTGTGTCTTATGGCGTACGGTACCGGTCTTTGTTTTATAAATTTTGGTTTGACTTCCGGTAAAAGATCTAATTTAATTTGTCCTTTGTTATATTTGCCAAGTTTTTCCGTAAAAACTTCTGGATACAAACTCTTGAGTTCCTCCTCCAACTTTTCTGCCTAAATGCCATGTTCCACCTTTTGATAAAAAATTGAGTGGGCTGAATCTTCAGCAAAAATGCTGAATCCCAGAGCTTTGAACCACGATCTACCCAACAACGGTGGTCCTTCTGTTTCAACCACATAAAATATCAAATTTGGCACCTTTCTATCTTGATATTCTACGTCCACTGTGACATAGCCCACCGGAGAGATTTTTTCTTTGAGATATGTGGTAAAAGTCTTTTTACATGGAATTGGGGTGACCTGAGGGAATTGTTCATGAAATATTTTTTTCGGAACAATAGTGCTATAGCACCCAGTATCAACATCAAAACAAATAACCTGGGAATTTAGCTTAAGTTCAATTTGATACTCACTTGCGCTACCTTCAAGTATTTTATAAAGATATTCTTCATCTGAGTTTTCCTGGACGAAATGTGTTTGTTCAGTTTTGCCGGTCTTCTTATCCGGAGCAGGTAACTTGATTTTATTTGGGCAAACTTTTAGTAAATGCCCCTTTATTTTGCAAACTTTACATTTATAATCTTTGAATCGACATTTATTTGCATCATGCCATGTCGCCCCACAAACTTTACAAAGATTGGTATTTACCTGTTGATTTGGTGTTTTTTGTGCTCTAACATAATTTACGGGCTCTTTTTTGATTGGACCACTACATGAAAACTCATTTAAATCATAATTTGTGGAAGAAGCTTCTTTCGATGTTGCTATCTTGACTACATTGTCCCACTGGGCCTTTTCCGCATCCTCCTCGAATAAACAATCTCTAATCGGCCCTTTCTTCATGCCGACAACAAAACGATCTAACAAATTTCCGTCGAATCGAGCTCCAAAACCACAGTTAGCTGCCAATGACCGCAGTCTGGCAATCCAGTCGTTAACCGTTTCCGTAGGATCTTTCGTGGCGTTATAAAATTTGTATCTAGCGGCAAAAACTGATTCCGCACCCAAAAAATGTGAATCAAATAATTTAACTAATTCAACATACGTGTTATCCTCCGGTTTCTTGGGAACCGCCAGGTTGGAAATCAGTTCATACGCTGAGTCATCCAACGAACTTAACAAAAGAGCCCTCTTTCTCTCGTCATTCTTTATCCCGTTTGCAATAAAGAAATTTTCTGTTCTCGACTTGGCGATGCCCCAATCTTTATCGAGTGTAAATTCTCTCAAAGTTCCGACTAAACTCTTGGTTTCTTCTTCGGCCATTTCTGTCTTCAATTTAAATAAATTCGAGACCTTTTGAATGTCGTCCACGATGTAACGTCACCGAAAACACGAATTGTAGAAACTCAAAACTTCACTCCGTTAACGCGTAAACACGAACGAATCATGTGGACGGCAATCCCATCCTCGTCGCCACTAAAGGATTTCAGCACGATGAAACATTTGTTGAATTAATAACACACGTTTATTTTACTTTTATACACAAGGTACATGTTCATAAACAACATTCTTAATTAATCATAATAACAAAACGTAGAGGATGCAACACTGTTATCCCTCAGGTTGGACAACACAACACAATTTATCTCTCAATATCCCACAGTATCTATAATGTTTCTCCATATCCAGTTTATAAATATTTATCGATCCACAATAACAACAATCCAGCAACTCAAAGAGGTGTCAACATTATCGAGCCCAAAAGGAAATTTTCGGAAATAGGGTTGGCTAAACTGATTCCCCCACCCCTACCCGTAGGCTCAAAGGGGAGGGCAGTTTCTGCTCGTTAGTTAGTAAGTAGCTACTAGTCAGTGCAGTGAGTTAGTGTTCAGTTTAGTATCGGCAGTTTGTAGTTCGTAACGATGCAGTGCGCGACTTTAATGAATATTTTGTGTGCTATAGAAAACGGAGATATGGTAGCGCTCTGGCAAGCTATCGATTCAGGAGTGAGCTTAAATTTCAGGGACCTAAGCGGGAAAACACCTCTCCACCACGCTATTGAGCGTCAATGTCCCAAGGAGATATTAGAGTCTCTTCTGTCCTCGGGCGCCGATCCTGAAGCCAAGGACGGCGGAGGCAAGACACCTTTACAAGCAGCCTTGGACGTCTGTGCCGATGTGGAAGTGGTGCGCTTACTTTTGTCAGCAGGAGCCAATCCGGAGACTGAGTGTTTGGGAATGTCTCCGCTTATGAAGGCCATAGATATAAGGCAGATTCCAGTCGTCGAAGCACTCCTCGCCGCCGGGGCCAACGTCAACGCTAAAGACGAAAGACTGAGGACTCCACTCCATCAGGCGGTCGGTTGTTTTTCGTACGCCATAACCAAGATCCTGCTCTCAGCGGGTGCAAAACCGAACGCCAAAGACATAACCGGACAGTCGCCGCTTCACTTTGCCATGGCCACAATAGACAGTGAATGGGTGGTAGGTATCCTTCTGTCTGCGGGAGCCGACCCTAACCTGGAGGATAACGAACAGGAAACTCCTTTGATGAAGATACAGTCCAGGCGACACTCGCCGAATGTGAGCTGCCTCCTCGCAGCTGGTGCCGATGTGAAAAGGTTCTACGTCTTGCACAAAACGATCACAGCCACTTCGAACCTCGATATCTTGAGAACGGTGGTAGAAGCTGGTGCAGATACCAATGCTGTGGACAAGTCAGGGCTAACTCCGCTTTATTATAGCGTCCGAAAAAATGACATATGTACGATGAGATATCTCATCGAAGCCGGGGCCGACCCCCACTACCGTATGCGGGGTGACATAACTTACCTCCAAGTGTGTAAAACCTTTGAGGCGTTGAGCGTTTTCTTGAAAAACCCACCACCGAGAATTCCCGCCGTCAAAAAATTTCCACGTTTGAATGCTAATTCTAATAATTTGTCCGAACTTACAAAATCAAACATAATTAATGAAAACCTAAACTGGTATGGACACGGATCGAATTCCCTACACCATATCCTCAGAAAGTGTTTCATACAGAGAGAATGCTTAGCACCCATAACTTTGCTCCTATATTATGGAGCCGACCCATCAGCGGTAGACCCGGAAGGGAAAAACGCCGTGTATTATGCTATATATTATAGGTGCGAATTAGCCGCAGAATTTATGATGAGAGTTATGTTTGTCATTCAAGGCGACGACTATCTGGTCAATTTGAAAGATATGCTGACAATGGAGAGTGATACCGTCATAGGTACATTTAAACTTGTCACTAAGTATGCTCTAATTACTTCAAAAGACGCCAAGACCCAACAGAAAAGATTAGAACTTCTTCAAAAAATTGGAGAGTTAGGAAGGTGCCACCATGAAATTATAAGCGACTATTTCAAGGAATGTCTTCAGGAGATACAATCAATGAAAGATTGGAAAGTTAGCTCCTATTGTTCCATGTACGACTGTGTAACAAAAACTAGTGCTAGTTTAAATAAAGACATTATTAAAGAAATTGTATCAGATTATAGAATAATCAACTGTTTTAAAATATACGCCGATTTGATAATATTAAAATTGGAATATTGTTTTGATAGGGGAGTAATGTTGAAGTCATTACAAAATATCAAGATTTCCACAGGGGTTTCTTCAAATGAAAAATCTGTGGAACTCCACAGGGATTGCCTCGACCAATTATACGATCACTTCAACAATAAGGATCTGTATTTTTTTATAACTAACCTGAATAAAATTTTAAAAACACCTATTGCTCTGGACTATGATCCTATCCCTACACAGGTAAGACAAGATTACTGCTTTGTATCTTGAGTTATTTTTGGCCATTTCAAATGTAATTTATTAAATAATATATGCATTGTTTGTTTTCAGTTATTCTTTGGATTTGGCAGAAATGAGGACTTAAATCGTCTGAAAGAACGATTGGGATAAAAATCAAGAATGAAGATTTCCTGCCGTCAATTAGAACTATTAAACATCAGGGATTTAGTAGCACACACAGGTAACACACAAATGAATACACCTTTGCAAGTTGAGTTATGTTGATCATACTTTATAAAATCCATTTTGTTTGTATCATAACATCTGTATGCCTCTTACTCATGAATTTAATTTAATTATTGGACTTACAATTATGGAAAATTGCTGTTATTTGAGAGATATTTTGTTATTTTTTTCTTGTAGTTCATTCACTATCATAAATTCAATATTTTTTGTTGTTTCCAAGAGATCGCAGATTCGCTAGTTTACATTCGGCACAAAAGTTATACTTTTTGTACAAATTGCACGTGCAAAGGGTTAAAAATCAGGCACTTACGTTACTTTACTTCAGTAAAAAATGGTAAAAACACCCAATAATTTCTAATATTTTTTCAGGGTTACGGTTAAAAAAAACAAAATTACAATACAAATATAATTTACTAATATATGCAATAAAACAATAATGTTCAATGCAAAACAAAAGAAACCCACAACATATTTATTTTTTATTTATTTAACGATACAAAAATAATGCGTCATCAAAAAAGAACGAAAAAATACCAAATTATTTTACTTCAAAATATGTTACAAAACGTTTTATTATCTTACCATATAGGTTTCATAGTCTTTAATTTAATTAATTAGTTAATTTTCTTCTTTTGTTTGTTCATTTTCGTCCAGCTCGAGGAATCTGTCAACAACGTTTTTGTTTGTGGACAAATTTTAGTATAACTCATAGTATTTTCTGGGGATCAAATGATCACTGTTAAGTTCCATAAGTGGTTGATTTTTGCATCCGAAATTGGGAACTTTGAGAAGTGCAACCTTTCTATTTTTGTGCTTCATATTTTTCCTTCGGTTTCATACAAAGTGAAGCTGACATTTTGTCAACTAGCTCGTAAGTTGTTAGAATGCACACCGCAAGCTTACAAGCCTAAAAAAATTGCATGTCTGCTCTTTTTGGCGTAGATAGCTCTGCTGTAAATCAAAATTGAATGCAACATCGCCTGCATTTTTAGCAACTAATTTTCCCGAGTCTCTTCCATCTCTTTGTTTCTTATATATTTTGAGTTCTCCTTCTCCTCCTTGGACCGTTTTCCATCTTCTGAATAATCTTTGAATGTGACACACTTTTTGTAAAGATCTTTTTTTGGTTTGTGGAATTTTTGTTTGAATATTAGAAATATTTGTCAGTATTTTTCAATACTTGCCACTTTTTTTCCTAGTTCGGCACACTTGGCTTGATATAAATTATACATAATTTTAACATTAAGGTCAGCCTTTAAATATTTGCACTGGTTCATTTTGTGGCTGTAATGGGATTGAACAAAATATGTCTACTAACTAAGAAATCAACAATTTTATCCTTACAGAAAAGCTTTAGACAGATTCAAAACCTTCCCAATTCGATTCCGATTTTCAAAACTATAACTAGGTGAATTCTGCTGTAGAAATTGTCAAAACTCCCAAATTTTCAACTGATTTTTTTTCTTCTAACGGGCGAAATTATTGCACCAACAGCTAAATTCTGCTCTAGAAATCTTCAAAATACGTCAAATGTAGTCTAATTTTCTTAGAAAGTGCAAAAGAATAACCATCCGAATTTTACTCCAAAAAGCCAAATTCTCATTAGATAATTAATAATTAGAGAAATAGGTCAGCCGTTGATACCCAAATTTTCATCAAATTCAAAAAAATGTTCTTGAAAAGGGTGAAATTTAAAAAAAGCTGAATTCTACTTGAATTCAAGTTAGCCTCACCACATTCACCTATCTTGGCTATATTTCATCAGTCATATAGGACTGCTATATTTGCCTACCCCCCTCCCCCCGCCAATTTGATGAAATTTTATATACACTTTTGGTTAAATTATCTAAGTAAATATTGAAACTCCTAAAAGAAAAACAATATAATTATCTAGGTTCACTGTCTGAGGGTTAATTGAAAGTTGCAAATGTCATAATAATATTTGATATCATCATAATCATTTGCACTTACATATTGAATGGTTTTTTATTCCAGTGAAATAACCGCATCATAGAAACATTAAAAATTTAAGTTTGTTGTATTGAATGGTAAATGGTGACATCAAAATTAAATATAAATAAATTAGTTTGATAATTAAAGGAGTAATTATTTTTTAAAGGGTGTCTTGACTTTTTCTAGCCAATAACCTTCCTGTTGGCCTTTTCTGGTCCATTGTGTGCTTCCTATTCAAGCTAAAGACAGAAATACCAAATCATTTAATAAGTTTTAAGTAACTCAGGTAGAGTTAGTTAAGAATCTCCGTTTATCTCGTTACGAATGTTTTAAAAAATACAACTTACTTTATAAGTGGTAAAAAATATTTCTCAAATAACACCTCTTTTCGAAGAGTTATTGGACATAATCAACATGAGTAAGAGACATACAGAATAATACAAACAAAATAGATATTATAAACTATATACATAATAGAAATTAATAAAAGCTTTTTTTTCTTTGATCTTTACAATTAGACAATGATAAATTGTGTTTTTTTCAAAAATAACTTATTAAATCAAACTATGAATTTAATAAATGAACAACAAGCAATATTTTTATGAGTTCAATTTACAAGTAAAGTGAAACTTTCAGGGGATCCAAGTCCTCTTTCCTACCACGTCTAAAGAATATCTGAAAACAATACAAATAAATTACATTTGAAATGATCAACATAACTCAAGTTGCAAAGATGTATTAATCTTTTACCTGCATGTTTATATTGGTTGAATAATCAATCATGTGTGGTACAAGCAATCTCTGCTGAGTTCCACTGCTTTTCCATGAGAAGGCAGCAAGGAAATTTTAATGTTTAGTAAGCAAACATTATCCATCTGTCATAGCAATATTCCAAATCATATCTGTCAATAATCATATAATCATAACTGGAGAGTTGTCACCTTGTATCACCCCCATAAATCTCAACATTCAACTGCTAATTAACGATAACAGATGGTATAATGCACAGTGTTTTAAAGTACATAATACAGAAGCATAGTTAGGGGTGCCAAGCACACCCTCTGTAAAAAACATTTCTTCAGGACATGATGTTGGTAATTTCCTGATGATAAAATCATGGAGCATGCAATTGTATGTCTAGTTCTATTGTTATTCCACGGGGTGGAGCCCCATGAAAAACTTGTTGTATATTTTGTTTAATATTGTTGTATATTGTATATTTTCTAATGATTTTAATGTTAGCATTAAATGCTCTGTTATAAGACTATTTAAATTTTAACATGATGTATACTTAATAAATTATTGACTATTCTACAATCTGATATTTCTTTAATCCTGTGTTCATTTCAACTCACACTAGTTTATATATAATATAAATTTTTGTATGCTGGCACTATTATTTATTGCAAAACCATAAGTGGAACATTATCAGAATGGAAATCCAGCAGGCTAACCACAACCAAATAGTTTTCATGAAGACACTAGACAACCTATGCTGTTTAAGAAATATATTTTGCTAATTGCAAAGAGTATGTACTTATAAATAGTATATTATGCAGGTATTATTATGAGGTAAATTCCTTGGGTCTTTCAAGCAAATTTAATCAATCAAATGTCCTCTTTTTTTTTCTTACTCAGACATTGTCAGGACTAAAAAATGTAAAAGGTAACATCATTAAATATTTTTTTAAAAAAAACATCATAGCTTGTCACGCCAACTACTTAAAAATTAATCTAATAATTTGTCAATAAATTGAAATTAATAAGTTAATACATAGTTCTAATAACTAAATAGAAATGAGTTTTAAACTAAGTAAGAGAATTTAACATATGATATTCACCTAACGTTAAATTTTATATTCAGGGAGAGGTTAAAGCTTTCCAAGCTAGATAATCATTATTTTTTTTATTTTTATTTTTAAACCTTTTTTATACTTAACTAATCATATTTATGCCGTTTTTGAAAACATTAATAATTAAAACTATCTACGAAGAGGCGTTACTATTCTTCAAACACTTGAAAGGCTAACAATATTTTGGATTGAATCTTGCAATCCTATATCTAAATCTTAGTCAAAGAGGAGGGTCTCCCTTCTCTTGAATTCTTCTATGGCTCTATGCGTTGAGCATCACAGCAGCATTCCCCCTTAAGCATCACGCCCATCCGGTACTTCGTCAATCCAATCAGCTCACCATATCAACTTTTCCAAGTAACCTGGCCAAGCAGCCAATTTCAAATTTACGCCTCACATCTTTTCTTTTTTTCATTACTTTTATAATGTTAATATTATATATAATGCTAAAAGTAGAAGGGGCCTGAGCAGAACTGTATACCTGCCTCGTAGGGACATGGCAGTACACGCAGTAACTTCACGGGAGTCCACCATCTAGAGATCCCTCATTTGGCAACGGACAGTGAAACCACTCCAATAGCATGAGAAGGCCGATGCAAATACCTCTAGAATGATACCCCACAGGAAAGGACTTCACCGATAATGGGTATTGATATATACATTGAAATAGAGAGTTAAAGACTTGGAGGACAAACTTGAACATTTTTTAGGACTAAGCGAATTACAACCTGTCCCCTAACATCAACTAAAACTAGTGAAGGAAATTCCATCATATACTGACTTACTCGGAGACATTTGGTCATTAGACACAGGATCAGATGAATCAAGAATCGATTGAAATAACTGCTTTCTCGACAGACTCTGGACATTCCTATTCCCAAACAACAAAAGAAATTCAACAATTTCTAGGAATGACAGGTTACTGCCGCAAATTTATAGATAACTATGCCTCTATAGCTAAACCTCTCACATCTCAACTCAAAGGGGGTGCCATGATTAACCCTAACTTATCCAAAGACGCCTTTATGACACTAAACACATATCTAGCTAATGCCTCTATACTTATATACTATAACTTTAACGAACCTATGATTCTCACCACAGACGCAAGTAATGTATAGTAACATTTAGAGCGGTTCTTTCCCAACTTATATACTTTCGGATGGGAGAAATCACCCCATCACCTTTGCTTCACATACACTTTCCAAAACAGAACAAAACTATTCAATAGATAAAGAATTAGTAGCTATTGTTTATGCTTGTAAACACTTCAAGCCCCACTTATACGGAAATAAATTTACATTACAAACAGACCATAAACCGCTACAATGGCTTTTTACTATGAAAAACGACAACACTAGAATTATGAAATGGATTTTTCATCTTCATGAATTCTAGTTTGACATTAAATACATAGAAGGAAAAACCAATTATGTAGCTGACGCACTTAGCAGAGTACAATTAAACTCATCACATGACTTAACCTTTCTAGAACTTGACGATATGGAAACAAAAGAAGACATGGACAGATTAATAGAAGCAACACCTAGTGGCTCAGAATAATACAGCCAAACTTTACAAGAGTCTAACCCAGAAGCCATGAAAGACGAAATTAGTGTAGTAGCTACACAGAATTCCCAAGACTCGAGTAATGAACAAACTTTTATAGCACCAAATGACAAAGCAATAAGTGTTGAAAAAATTTATTGTGAACCAATAGTTAAATCCATCAGAAGTGAATTTGAAGGAATTTATAACAAAATACAAGAATTAATAAGAGAACAATCTCCGACTGTAAAGATAAAACGTTACAAGAAAAAACCTTTAGATATACTTGATGCAAAAGAACAAAGAGAAATGGTTGAAAATTCTCATACCGGTAAATCATTTCACAGAGAAATAATTGAAACGGACTTATTATTGGCCTAACATGAGAGACCACATTTCAGACTTCAAAGATCCTAGTAAAGAAGAGGCATTAATAACATAACAACTTGTTAGCAATTATCAGGAAAAGCTCAAAATAATACAAACTTTCATACCACAAGAACAAAATATTTCAGATGGAGAACAGATGGACATTGATACTGAGAGTGACACTCACAATAGCTTTTAGTAATAATAAAATCATGGAAGTATTCAAAGGTATAGACAGGACCCAATATGCTATGCACCTAACCTGTGCCTGTATGAAAGGACAATCATGTAATAACCACTATAATACCAAAACATTTAATTCTGTACAATATACAAGAAAGAAACCTTTGTTGGAACATGTAAAATCCAACTCATTTTCTATTTTAACATTAAGAATATAAAAACTTAGATGAATGTATAACCACAACTATTGTAACTCCTACTCCTTTCATTCAGTATTACGATTTTATAGATGTATATTTAACTTTTAATTTATCACATATGTATTCATTGGTGTTTCTATTCTTCTAATTTGATTTAGTCGCTAGTTCGGATGTTTACTTTCGGTGCATTGTTTTACGAATTTTCCTATTTACGGAGAATTTCAGCTGTCGGATTTATAGCCTTGATGTTTCTTATCTTCTAATTTGATTTAGTCGCTAGTTCGGATGTTTAGTTTCGGTGCATTGTTTTGCCCTATTGTAGACCGGGCCGGGGTTCTGAAAGAAAAATCTTTCTTTCAGCTTTTGATCCTTTGTGGTCTAAGGAAATGTTGAATTTTCAATATCTCGGTTGGTTCTGGCTAGCCAGCATGACTTCATCCATGTTATACTCAAAGCCTTGACATAGTCATGATAGTGGACCAGAACCTGGGCACAGGATATTAATAACAAATAAATGCATTCACACAGTCATTTAATAAATACAAGCTTACGGATTATCTTACTTCTAACAGGCTTGATAAGCTATAATATTACGAATTTTCCTATTTACGGAGAATTTGAGCTGTCGGCATTAAAGTCTTGGTGCTGCATTTCTTCTTATTTGCTTTAGTCGCTAGTTCGGCCGTTTTCTTTCAGTGCATCGTTTTGCCTCCTCTAGACAGGGTCGGAGTTCTGAAAGAAGAATATTCCTTTGGGCGGTTGATCTATTGAGATCTTAGAAATTTTGAATCTTTCATGTCTCAGCTGGTTCTGGTTAGTCATCATGACTTCATCAAGATTGTACTAAAATCCTGGATTTACAATTGAACTGGTTAGTTATGATATTTATTATAAAGGGGCGTTAGCAACCTAAACGGTATTATTTAAATCGATTTATGCTAAATTCTGGTTATCCTTATATCTATACTTGTAGATCCTAATATAATTGACCCCACACCTTCACTTCGATAAAGCTAATCTACAGTACCTGTATCAGTTTCCTTATAGTTAATTATTTATTTTTAGTGCCAAAAACAATCTTGTGAACACCTGTTCCTATAAACCAACTAGTAACAATGGTGTGTACAAAATAAGAAAAATGTTTGGGGTCGTCTTTGTACCTCTGTCGGGCTATAAGTGAAAGATCCCTAACATACCTGGGGCCGTTATTCTCGGGAAACATCTAGCTATGAGGAAGCAATAAAACACAAGCCAGGCAGAAAAACTCAACAAAAACTAGGAGGCTACTTACTCATGTTAGAAAAAATAACCCATATGGCTAAATAAATATATCCCACAAAATATAACAAACATAAACCTTTCCGAATAATAACACACTTAAAAGAAATACGGCTTACATATGAAAGAGAATATCGAAATTTCTCGCAACAAGACAAAAACCATGTACAGAACAGACCAATATAGACACCGGAGAAACCAACATAGGAAACTACTATGCAGTCTCCAAAATTAATTCACCACCATGCCAAGAATAACATGGATTATAGTATAGCCAAGACATTGGATACAACGTTTAGGAGCAATCATTTGAAAATTTTCCTAAATGAAGGTTATCTAGGGAAACCAAAGAAAACTAATTACATTTTAACATAGCAGGAATCGAAAGTTTTAAAAAATGCCTTCTTTGCTGCTAATCATACAACAGATCCCCTCCTGAAATGTAAATATTCCCTTCTGTGTTCCAGCAGTCTTAGACAAATATTATCTTGAATACAAATAAGTAATAATATGAATTTCATTTGCAAACTTCCATAGACCACATTCTACACGTTTTAAAATCGGAAATAACGAACAAATTATTAATACATGTGATTTGAAGGCAGATAAGCAAATATTTGCTCAATTTTTTTTTAGTCGACAAATGATTGCTACGTGAATTTTAAAGTTAGTATTAATTAGTAAACTATTATATTTTTTTCAAAAAATCAATGTACTTTTTTGTTGAAACTTTCACCATTTATAAAGAAGAACATTCTAAACAGTTTCTAACAGTTTACAGTTCGATATCTCCACTAGTTTAATAATTATCATCCAAAAACCGTTGTTGCCCCTTCATTTCGGGAAGGATATTAAACCCGCAATACACACTATCTTTAAACCGCGATATCTCCTAAAGTATTGGAGATATTTAAAAACTAATACCACCATTGGATTCAGGGTGAAAACTGCATATAGGGCATTAATATAAAAGAAAACTATTTTTTCAAATTTTTAACAAAATTTCTTTTTCTCTCTCTCTCTCTCTCTCTCTTCTGTTTATATAGAGAGGAGCAGACTGCTCCTATACATAGAGTTTAGTGTCCTTCATATAGCATCCAAGTTTCATCCAAATCAAAGAACATTTTTTTTTAGGTAAAAAAAAAATGCATGTAGACTTTGATTTTTTTTTCAAAAAATCAATGTTTGTTTTATGAAACTTTCACCATTTATAAAGAAGGACATTCTAAACAGTTTCTAACTGTTTACAGTTCGATATCTCCACTTTAATTATTTTAATTTTATTTATTTCATCATAAATTTTATTCTGATTTATTTTTAGTACTACTCAAATGGTTTTGATGGTATTATTGATATTTATTTTATAAAATAAATACTCATGAATTATATCTGGCGTGGATGGTTTTTTTTTTAAATTCTGTTCTATTTATTTATATATGGGGTGCAATCTTTGTTCTCTTTTCCTTCCCCTAGTTTTGGGCCCTGCCCTGTGATCTCCTGAGATGCTTTCTGAATTAAATAATCTTTCACAAGTGATTTCGCTCGTTCATCTTCGGCTTGCTAAGAAAAACTGGACATCTTGAAGCCAGGGTCCAAAACCGTTGCAACTGACTATGAGTCACTGCATTCAATTCCTCCGAATCGCACTGTTCTATTTATTTATCTTAACAGTAAGCTAAATGCAGGCTTCAGATCAATTAACTTTTCATCTAAAAGGAGCTCCTCCAGGCATACAATGAGCCCGCTTACCAATACTCTCAGGTGAGAAGCCAGAGGAAAGCTCTGAATCCTCAATCTGTTTGTCAATGCTGGAAGATTATGCATAAGTTTTTTAATAACTGCCATTCCTTTGGCGTGGTAGGCTGGTGGGGAAGCAGAAGTTATTCATTCAAAGTAAATAAGGCTAAAAAATAAATTAATTGAAATCCTGATTAATAACATTTTTGGGATATCATAATATTTCTGTCATTTAGTAGTGAGTAAGTAGTGAGCATGGTGGGCTGGTGGGGAAGCAAAAGCATAATTTATTCATTCAAAGGCAAAGGCATGTTTCATTTTCATTCCCTGTTGTGAAAAGATCACTGTTACTTGACAGGTACAGGCAATTTGTCACTGCTACAATGGTTTCACAGTAGCAGTTGGACCTGTGACAGATTTTTACTGGACATCACACCCATAAACATTCCCTAACATCTTACCCCCAGTCTCCTTACTAACACTTTGAGTACTGCGACCTACTGACCTCACTGATTTTTCGACTCGTTACTTATCTTGTCAATTTTTTCTTCTTCAAATTTATTTTAGCTCCTTTGAGTTTGATTATTCCAAATAGTGAACCAAACAATTGATATTATAAATAAGTGTACTCAAAATTTAAATAAATAGGTGAAAATGTAAAAAATATAATTGAAATAATTAAAGAAAACAAACTTTTTTTTCTCCCCCCCCCCCTAAAATATACATACATATAATTGTGTATTGAAACTGCTCCAATTTTATTAACATTATAATATACTCAAGTAATGTTTACGTGTTGGTACAAATTATTAAGTTAAAACTAAATTAAATAAATAAATGGCCATTAATTCCATACCTACCTTGTTGAAGTAGAATACTATTTAACTCTACACTATCCTCTTAGGCATCCAGTACAACAAAAAGATTGTTCTGTCACTCCATCTGTCTAATAAATTAACTTTCAAAAGTCAAAGAATTTTTAATTGTAATAACATTTCATACTTGCACCACCCAAAAATATCATTAAGGTAATCAATATTGCGTATCCTTTTCAATATTCTCTACAAATTATCTTATTTACAAAAATAATTGTTTTTCATTTTTAAGAAATTCCAAATCCAGACAAAAAGAGAAAACGCCTTCTATTCCCAGTCCCTCTCCTTCCGAGTCGCTGCTATCGCCGTCTTCATTGCTGTCACTGTTACAGTAAGGACTGTTTCTTCTATGGACTCTTCCAATACTCCAACTCTTTTTCTTGCGTCTTCTATTTTACTTTCTCTAGCTGCTCATAACTATTTATTTACAATAAGTAATTTACCTCTACCATTGCCATTCTTGTCAATTCCTCTACTTCTTTTACTTTTAAGTTCTTATTTCCCTTTTACTTGAGCCCCAATTAGTACAATTGGGTTAAATTCATAATGGACACAAAGGGTGGAAGTCTGATAACTTTGGGCCCCAGGTTGTTGGCAATTTTGTCCAATTATTAACTAACAAATCGTTTTCTATGGCACTTGACTAATTCTAATAGTTCGCATTTCACTAAATCTTCTACAAAATCTACACTTTTTTGTCTTAGCCAGTCCTGAATCTCACTTTTTCTTCGAGCAAGCGTTGAGGCTTTGTTCAGTTGAGCCGAATGATAATGGGCATTGACCATCACAATTGTCGAATTTCAAAGAATATTTTCAAAACGTTTTATGAACCATTTCTTCAAGGTTTCTGAATTAATTTCTTCTCGTGATAATCTACTTTTTTTTTTTTTTAATTGAAAAGTAAGTAAGATATTAGGGATTAATCCAATACCTATTTCAGCATACAACAATAAAGCGTACTTTCCTACTTGACTGTAGTGTCTCTTCACACCAAGACTTCTTGCACATGTGACCTGACCTGCATTAACCCATCTCATCAAGAAAACTATCTCAGAAAAATCTTTGCTTCTAATTTTTCTTAAAAACTCCCTTCTTTTCACCACTAAATCAGACTTTTCAAGAAAACGGCGACCACAATCTTTTTTCCACTTTAACCCTAAATTGTGAAAACCTTATGAAATGATGTAATTCCTCCATGGATAAGCCTACTAAGCTTTCAACTACGTTTCAACACTGGGAACTCTTTCCTGGTATAATAACCGTAAATATGATTTCGGATCACTTATTCATCAAAAGTGTCGATACCCGTTTTCAGACTCTTATTTAGCCAAGTTTTTTACCAGGAATTGAAATTTCAGGACCTTCTTTCAATATTTTTCTCGCTGATTTAAGCTGATTTGTAACCTCTATACGATTAACAGAAAACAACACAGACCGTCATTATCTTTCTTTCTCGATGAATAATCAAGTAAATGTTTCAACATTAAAACGACATTGTGATTTTAAAATTACTCCTTGTCCAGAACATATTTGTCCTTCACCTTTTGAGACATTTAAAGGATAAAAAAAAATTTAACATATACAAATTCAATGAGAATAACAAAATAAATTAATTTACTTTAAACATTAAAATTAATAATTTAATTTAAGTGTAAGAGAAACACATAACTTTAACTTAAGACCAATAAACTCGAAAATTAGGTACGGAAACAAATTAAATAATAAAATACTAAATTAATAAGGCAAATCCAGCAAATTAATGTAAAATTAAAGTATTAATATTAATTTAAGGGATAACTGCAAACATTTAACATAGAAAAATTGAGGACTAAAACTATAATTACAGTAAATCAACTACAAATTCAAAAAAGGTAATAGAAGAAATTTATCTGACAACATAAATAAATGAGACAGAATAAACAAGATAAAGCCCACACAAATTCTAGAAGAGAATAACTAAATGCCAATGAAGAATGAAGAGACAAAGCGAGTTAGGGGAAACGGACAGGTGTGTGGAAGGGACCAAGTTAGATTGGTGGTAGTTGGAAATGTTTCAAGGGCATTCTCTTAAAGAATGAACTGCAGTAACCACACTATCACCTAAGGGCCACCTACCAGCTATGGTTACAATATTAGGCCATCTGTTGGCCCTAAGTTTTCATGAGGTGTTGCACCATTGATTTAATTTAATTTATTTATTACCAAAAATCAACTTTTATTTAAATACTTAAGTCACATATAATTAAGGACTTCTTGAGTTTCTGGATGACTCACTTGCATTCTGGAATGAAGTGAATGGGTACTTCTTTATATGTTACTACTGATAATAATGAACATTTTTTTTTATTTTAACACAATAAAATAAATTTCAGATATTAAAGTTATATATAAATTTATAGTTGAATAAGGAAGACAATAAAATTAACAATGTAAACAATACATATATATTTTAAATTTTAATGAAAAAAAAAGTTTTAAGAGCAAAACTTAAGCAGCTTGTTTTTAAGTCAAGTTAAAAGGCCATACATACATTCTCTTTAGCATCAGTATATATAATGACCGTTACATCACAGTGTGCTGATAGATAATACGAACACAGTTAAATTTGTACTTAATAATTTAATCACTTAATTAAAATCTTAAACATGTTTAATAAAAAACTAATACAAATTTAAATATATATAAAAAAGTTAATTGAACAACAAACAAGCCAATTTTAATCACAATCTGCTAAACATTAACTTCAAAGGTATTATAAAAAGTCATAAATGCATTTATAAACTGTACAATCTTAAAATATGTTTCATGACGAAGAAAGAACATTGCTTATTAATATTTTAAAAAAACAAAGATAAATTGTTGAAACATTTATCAAAATAACTGGACAAAACTGCTCACATCAAAGCATAAAGTGATATATTTATTTAATAAATGAAGGTCTTATTCAACAATACATTTGAAATATTAATAAAAAGTAAAATTGCAGAGATAAATAACCTGAAATTATTAGTTGCTAACAAAATTATTAATAATAAACCAGGAGTATATATTCATGTACACATGACAGTCAAGTTCCCAACAAAGGACCGGTAGTGTGGACAAATTTAACAGCCTTATTTCATATATCAATTTCAACAGGTAAAATTTGCAACGTAAATCTAAAAATTGCTCCAGGAAAGGTAATAATTCAAACAGAATTAAATAAAAATTTAAGTATAATAAAACCTACAATTGAGATACCTTCAACAACAGTACCTGTAAGAAACTCAGCTTTAAACGGCAATTTAATATTATACGAATGATACACTACAGAAACAAAGCGTATCTGAAATATAAAAAAAATATGTATTCAATGCTATTATGCTGGATTTTCACTTTACAACCTCACCTGAGTGACCCTGCTTTTTTTGATAATCTGCATTATTCTTTCAAGACTAAAACCTAAATATTTCTTATGATGAGATATTGGACAATATTATGCATTTGTAAGCAGCCTTATAACAAAATAAAAGAATACCATTTTATTTAAATTGATAAATACAAAATTTAAATATAAAAATAATTTCTAAGTGATGCAAGCATTGATTTTAAATTTAGTAATATTTCTAATAAAATATAATTAACACAAATGACAGTGGCATGTAAATCTAGTATTGACAGACACCAAAGCTTCAAACAAAAATTAACTGCAGTAAGACCTCACCGTTTGAAGGGTTTGGGTTCTGAGAAACCTCACAAATGACAAAAACCATGCTTGACAAAACTTTATAAAATCAAATGAGGGAGAAAGAAATTAATACAACAAATATTAGAATGTCACAACAAATTAATACAATCTATTAGAATGTTAAAACAAGTTAAAACATTTATCGAGAAGTTGTTTTAAAATTATATCATTTTTTTAATTGGGTAATTACACTTTTTAATCTATCAAATCTCAATGTTGATTTGGGTATTTTTTTATAAATGTTTGTCACTGGACATTTTTTGATGACCAAACAAGATACATATTCACTCCTTTTCAAAATAAACTTAACGAAAATAAAATTAGCATGAGAGCAACAACACAAATAAGCCAGACTGGCATCGATAAATCTCAAACAACAAAGTTTAACTGCAATTAAACAGGAATTATTTATTTATGAAATCAATTTGTTTTTATTATGTATTTATTGAAATAATAATAAATGAATAAGAAATCTTAGAATAATGGCACCATTTTTTTTCAAGTGGATGTTCCCAAGGCAACACCAAAAAAACAGATAACAAAAATAAATGTAAAAGCTTTAAGGAAATACTGCAGTTTGTCCCGCCACAGACTTAAGCGAATTAAACTCAAAATTATTCTATTCAAACCCATGGCATGAGTTTTCAACCAAAGTCATCTTTAAAGCACACTTGTCAAAAATGCTTGAGTCTAATTAAATAAAATCTGTGAGACAAAACTGAATTTTATTTTATTAATATTCTCACTCTACATTGGGCCCTCATTAACAGCTTTAAAGTAGTAATATTGTTAACAAAATACAAAAGATGCATTGTTATAAAAATAAAAGATTGATTAGTACCAAACAAGTCTAATAATTAGGCAAACAAGAAGAGATCATTTCAAATATCAACAGGCCGAGGCAAAAAAAATAAATCTTTTAGTAATAAAATAAAATTATTTACTTTATAATTCTACCACTGATGCTGTTACAAACTTAAAAATAGGGTAGATAGTTAAAATTATTTTTAAACACTTTTCCACGAAATATAAAAAGTGACACTTCATTAAAAAATATACCATAATCAAATGAGTATTCACCAAACTTCATTCAGCATTATGTATACATAGTTAATACATACATGCCACATAATCTTAACTAAACTATGACATATTAAAACAAAACTAAAATATTTAATTTGTACTTGGACAACATATATAAAAAAACTTCTATAACATTTGTTAAAAATAAAACACAAAACTTAGCTAAGAGGTAGAGACGGCAAGAACACAAGATTACGTCAATCACAGATTATATTATGTACCTTAAAAGGAACTATCATGATTTAAGTTTGAAACAAACTTAAAGAATGAGCTATGCATCATCATGAAGCCTCATTTCGAGAAATCATAGGGCGGATGTTATCATCACATTAAATGTAATACTACATTTTATTTTATGTACGCTAACATTGTTAGTTTTTTTTTTAAACATAATTCATTAAACAACATACACACAAAAATCAAACAGGTATTAATTATATATATATATAGTAATAACATTACCAATTTAGGTGAGTACATTCAACTTAATTACATCTAAGATAAGAGCTGAAACCGTAAAAACCAAAAATATGCCAGTGTTTTATTGACAGTTAAGATATTCAGAATGAAGTTGAAATAAAAACTCTATTAGATATCAATAAAGATGAAGTTAAAATAATTATAAATTATGCATGATTAAATTACATGGAAAAAAATCTAAATAACTATAAGCTAAAAAAAACGTATTTATTTGAAAAGAGGAAAAATATAGCAAAACTACAGTATCCTTAGAAGTAGCAGCTTTCAACCAATTTATGGAGTGAAGTAGTGGAAAATATGGTTACAAACAAATAAAACTAAACATTTTAAATTTTTAAAAAATAATAAAGAATAAACAATCTAGAAGTTAAATGGCATGAACTCATTTCCCTCCTAACTTGGAATCATTGGAACAATTACGCTCCTATGAAAATTAATCTGGGCATACTGGAAAGTAGGCAAGAAGTACTATCACATTACTATATTTATTCGTAAATAAGACACATTATTTTCCTTAAAAAAATCAAGGGGTGCTTCTTCTCTTGTCCATTGTATTTTTATTTAATCGAGTTGATACTTTAAAAACATTTATTATATTCTATACTACAAGGTAATGTTAGTTTCCTGTTTTTCAACCAGGCTTTTTTTGTTTCAAGTCAGCTGTTAGTATGGTTAGTATAGGTTGTAGGACATAAATCAATTAAATAATCTGCCATCTCTCCACATCATTTATTCAACAAAAATGTTTTCAGCAGCTCTAACCTGTAATCTTCATTTGCTAAAATGAAAATTCATATGATAAAAACATTGACTGTGCATAAGGAGAGAAACAAAATCAATCATTAAAAGCAACAAGAAACAAAAACCAATCTTTTAATTTTAGCAACTGATACAACGACATTTTTGTTGAATAAACGATATCATGGGGAGATGAAAGATTTCTTATTTTAGCTGTTAGTATTTCTTAATCATATCACGGAATATATTACCAACTATCTCTTTATTGAAGTAGTTGTTGAGAGACAGCCATAGAGAGTGAGCTAGATCAAAAATTGTTGCATGAAAGCACCAAAATTATGAAGAAACTGGATAACGCCAATAAAGAGGATGGGCCTATATCCCTGGAAGAAGCCAGAAGTTATAAAAAACAAATATTTATTTTAACAAGAACATTCTTAGGTTACGAGTAGGTCATTTAAATAATAATATGTATTATCAATTACTGTTTTCCAGAACGTTCCAAGTTACAAAAGCATTTGCCAATTCCATAAAAATATTTAAGATAATAGGAAAATAAACAATCTGACAAATTCTGATCCTTTCTAAATTCAGTTGGCTCAACTATGTGCCCAAAAGGATGTCCTCTCCAAGAAAGTTTAAATTAAAGAAAGTTAAACAATTTGCTAAAGTATACCATAAAATGGAAGGAAAAAATCAGCCCATAGTGTGGGCCTTGAAAAGCCTAGAGGACAAAGAGATCATAAAGGTGGACAATTTTCCTATTCCTTGTGAGCATAGCTTTTAGTCACAAACTACCAAAAGTCAAGTGCAATAGTTTTTTCTCCTTTCAAAATAATGGATTGCGCCTCATCACTAATAAATACAACAATCATTAAAATTAAAACTTTGATTGTACTGAAATTAAAATTATAGATTATCATATTGCTGTAGTTTCAAGTCTTTAATATGGATGGACTTCAGTGAATACTGAGTTAATAACATTGGAACTTCCCTGCAGGAGACTTCTAATATATGGACATCTCTCTTAACCAACATTTTATTTTCACAGGTATCATGACATACATTTTACTAGGCTTCCAGCTTGAATTTGATTATTAACTGGTATTTCTGATGAACGGGCACAGTTAGTGATTTTGGCCAAGATATTTCCTTTTTAATTAAGTCAGGGGTGCTACACGGCAGTCGTTCATAATCTACAGGATTAAACCAAAGAAAATCTTAGATCCTGTATTATTTTCCAGACAACCCAATATTTAGTTAGATACATTTTAAGGTGAGTTGGGCACAATGAAATCAAGGAACAATGGTGTAAAATGAACAACTGTGGACTCTACCTTACTGATTGATAGGTCACCTATCAACAAAGAACTTATAGCCGCTGTCAAGAAATTAGACCTTTGGGATGAAGGGCTACTTGGCACGGTGTTGCCGCATACGAGTGGGTGGAGGACTAATCACTAATTTGCTTATTGCTTAGTGATTGACATTATAGAAGTAAAGGGATCATGTGAATAGAAAAAAGTAGTGCACAGAGCGGCTCTAATTTTGTGACGGCAACTATTGTACAGAATTCACACCAAAGGATGTGAGTAGAACTGTATCATTTTCCAGAGACTCATAGGAAAATATCAGTGCACTCAAAAAAGAAATATTTCTTGTCTAATATTTTGGGAAGTTCCTCAGTAGTTGCAATATAAAAAATATTTCTGAATTTTGGAATATATGTTTAAGTTCTAAACATTTGAACTTTTATTATCCATCTGACTGACCTATCAAACAAAAAATAGTCTAAGTTATTATAATAACCAACTATGAGAATTCAGTTAGATGTTAAATATCCAAACAAGCTTTTAACAGACCCTTTCTATAACCCTCCCAATAACAGGCAATAATGGTCCACAGGGTTTGTTTTTTGAGTCATTCTCTTAAAATCAGAGATATATTTGTGACATTACATTACAATTCTCCATTAACTATCTGTGATGAATACGCGTTGTCCGTATGAGGATATTTATGCCATGCGATTTATGAGAAATTTTTTTTCATAAAAACCATTTGGTATTTTACTTCTGTAAATTTTACATGATTTTATTTATTTATTTTACAGTGTTTAGCCAAAGTAACAAAGTCAAACAAAATTACATTGCATACAATTTTTCAAACAATCGTTAGTTTATTGTATTACAGACCTAATTTAACGAATCAGCAATGTCTAAATAGTCCTTTGTCTAATTTCTACAAAAAAATATTTTGGTACTCATTAATATTGCAGCAATTTAATTAATTTATGAATATCAAATGTGTTTGCATTAATTAAATCAAGACAAATAGCAAAAATCACCAAAAAAATATTTAGTGCAATTTTCTTCATTTGGTGTTGGAAGGGTTAATGTTATAAAGAGGGGGATTCCAAAATTATAAATTAGATCAACCACATGAAGCAAAAAAATCATATAAAACAAGTTTTATGGCAAATATATGTCAACTTGTAACAATAAATCTTTTAAAATTGAATTAAGTAAACATTTTTAGTTAATGAAAAAATGTTATTTAAAACACCTCAAGAAAATTTGTGAACTACTCCACTTTTAGTTATAAATATGTATCCCAATCTAGGTTTAGATGTGGTTCACAGCTGTAACTAGACTCCTCCGGGGGGTAACATTCTGCCGTCGGTTGGTAATGGTTAGTTTCCGTTGCCACTGGTTGACAGTTATTGATGATTGTTTGCTCAATATCCCAATTTTCAACAGCATAACGTGTTACTAACTGAGATATAACTTCACAAACTTCTTTATAGTCAGCCAATGAAAGTTCATCACCTATAATAATAACAAAGAAATTATTATTAAATAAATAAAAAACATTGTAAAAAAAACCTATAAAATACACAGTATGAAAGAACAGAGATCAACTAAACAAGTTGTTTTGGAAAATTGATGTGGGGTAAACTATCAATTAAGTGTGTTGGTTTTTTTATGAGAATGTCTTAAAACTCAGAAATCAAACGAGCACAAAAATGATAGAACTTTTTGTCAAACAATTTAAGCTAGTTGATCGAAAATTCATTAGTCATGTGAAATTTTTTTTAATATTTAAAATGTTTACATCAATTATGAATAAAATTGTATTTTTTGAAAACTTTTCAGGTTTGTTCTTCCCATACTTCCTGTTGCATTTTAACCAAAAACTATTCAGCATATTTTGAGAAGTTGTGGAAAATACCTTTTAAATTTCAGATTGATTGAATTATTTTTATGACAGCTGCCGTAGAACATGTCGTAATTGCAAAGAAGACTAAAGCTATTGTATTAGGATCAAATTTCTTACTAAAAACCATTTTTTCTTTTCCTCTTCTCTTTCAAAATAATAGACCATGGATAAATATCATGCCATAGTAAAAAACCTTAGAGTTATTTTTTATTAAGCCTTATATTGAAAGATAATATATCCAAAATGTCCCGTTTTATCTTCTTCACACTAAATTAAAATAATGTTTGTTCCCTTCTCTCATTTAATAACCACTGACTTCTAGTTACTTCCTTAATTTTTTCTTTCAAGTGATCTGATAGCCAAACTCAAACAATTAATAGACCGTTTATTTACAATTTATTTTCATGGTTGCAACACAACAGATGCTGCGATTTCTCATTTCTAAACTCTATCCTTTTTGTCTATTCTATTTTTTTACCTATTCCAGTCTATTATCCAGCCAGTATGTACAACAACTTTTTCATTAATTTACATAATTATTGATTTAATTTACATTTCTTTTTACATGTATAGTGTTTGAATTAGCACTTACTTATTGGATCTCAAAACTTAATTCAACTTTTGGAATATCCTATTCTGTTTGCATTACTACTTTAAATTTTTTCTTGGGGAAAAGTCAGAAATCGTCATCACAAATTTATTTTGGATTAACAGTAAAGAACTAATAAATTAGAACTGTATGCTCAACTTGAACCTTAAGAAAGTACTTACAGTAGTTGTTGAACATGTTAATCATTTAATCTACTTTTAAACACTTATAAAAGTATGGCAAAGTGTAATTTTCTATATGTAAGTAGGAAAAGGTTATTGATACACAATCATTCATCACTAACCATTACAATGACCACTCATATCTGTTTGATAGTGGTTTGGCTGCATAGCTGGTTTGTTCTCGGAAACTTGAGTGACGCCATCATTACTTGTTGACCTGCTACTCTCTGGGCTATATGGTAACACCTAAAATAAACCATTGCAAAGTTATTTAACAAAACAGTGTAAAACCACAAGTATAGTAACTAAATACCTTGGTGTTTTTTGATTTTTTTTTCGTAGCTATTTCTTCAGATGTTTGAGAATAGTCAATAGACCAATAGCTCCCTTTACCAGGATCCTCTTTAGGTCTTGGAACTTTTGTAAAACACTTGTTCAACGAAAGATTGTGTCTAATCGAATTCTGAAATATCATTAACACATAAATAATAAATAGAGATGGTGATAGAGTAGGAAAGGTGGCTGGCCAGAGATGAGGAGGTCCCGGATACAAATCCCGGTACTGTCTCTAATTTTTTTTCTTTGGCTAATCAAAATGATAGTAAATAACTCTTACCTACAAAAATATATATAAACTGTTTAATAATATTTATGAAGGATATAGATATCACAAAAAGGAAACATGCATAGTTATGTAAGGTATGATCAATCAAATACTCTTATGCACTTAAACGTCTTTAATTGTAAATATGAAGTATATCTCTATATTAATAGTGATGTTTTCAGATGTTATACAATAGCAGCTAAAGATATTAGATATTGACTGGGATACTTGTTTGATAGAGATGGCGAGTATGAAAGGTGGCTGGCCAGAGATGAGGAGGTCCCAGATACAAATCCCGGTCCTGCCTCTAACTTTTTTCTTTGCTTAATAATTATTATATTATCTAACTTCACTAAAAGAGAGGCTAAATTTTCTAGCAACATTTCTCTAATATTAATTCTTCAATATCAAGTTTCTTATAAATATTTGCAAGGAGAGCTAGTATTACTGACTTTCCCTCCCTTTTAGTCTATCATAATTTTTTTTTTTTTTTTTTTCTTCAAAACCTCAAACAAACAATAATACAAGTGATAATATATACAAGAAACAATCGATATTACAAATTTCTCATCTTCCTGCATTTAAATGCATTTGGAGGAGTGCATAATACAATAAAAATTTTTATGTTGTGAAAAGTACTCAGTCTTGTATGCACACTAGGTGATGAGGCTCACCTTCGATTTGTCAGACACCAAACACTAAACACTAGGAACAAAACAAAACAAAACAAAACAAACTAAATCTCTACCTAGAACCTAGGACTAGAGTGTTCCAGCCGTGACAGCGTCCTGCCATCGATGGGGGAACGGAGCGGGGGTTATAGTGTTAAACACCGGGTTTGTTAGATATTGTAATGAGTCGAAAAATTTGATATGTCTACGCTGGATGAATTCATCCACCGTAGGCAGCTCAAATATCTCATGCAGCTCACTGTTTCTTCGCTGCTCGGATGAAGTACCTCTGACCACTTTTATCAGTATACCGTTTTGGAATTGTTGGAGTTTCTTAGCTGTCGTATACGTCAGATAACGAAATAGCAATGCACCATACAGCAGAGTAGGCCTGAGTATGCTCTTGTAAATCAGTAGCTTGAGACGCAGTGATAGATTGGGGGAAGTCAATAAGTGCGTAAGCCGGTGACTTAATGCGTATATTCATGCGTGTATGCTTCAACTTCTTCGCAAAATGGTTACTAAAATGGAGGTGTCTGTCCATTTTAATTCCTAGATATACTAGGTTGTTGGCTGGTGAATTTTCCTCCGTTCCTACTATGTAACTAGTAGGGAGCGGGCTTTTTCCGTTTTGAAAAGAGAAAATTACACAGTCAGTCTTACCCGCGTTTACAGAGATATTGAGTCTCCCCAATCTCTCACTGATCTGGTTACAGGCTCCTTCAGCTACCTTGGCACTCATGCTGCTACTGTACACCGCTATGTCATCTGCGAAAGCAGTAACTTTGGTATTTTTGTACCGGGCTCTGACAATCTCAGACGTGTATACGTTGAATAGTACAGGGGATAAGGCGCCTTGGGGTACTCCACAGGTCAGTGGCACAGCTTCGGAGAAGCTATCACCCACCCGCACCCGCAGCGATCTGTTTTTCAGGAAGCTAGCCAGAATTGAATACAGTTGTTCCGGGCATTCCCGGTCGCAGAGCATTTGGCACAGTGTCCCGTGAGACACCGAGTCGAATGCTTGGGTGCAATCAATGGAAATCATAGCCGTGGCTATGTTTTCTATTCATGTTATGGCTAACTTCTGACTGCACCACTATCATAATTCATATGAAACATTTATATAAACTGATCAACTCATCCCACCACTGTGAGAGTTATAGATACAAAAAAAAAATATATATTGTTATGATATTTTAAAATGGTGATTTTAAACGGTGCTTATATAAAAAATCTCGGAAAAAACAAGTGTTGAAGAATTTTGTAGCTATCCGTGCTTCACGTTTTTGAGATTGAAGTTCAAGAAGGCATCGGACAGAAGCAGAGGAAGTGAACCTCCTGAAAGTCGTCAAGCAGGGAGTCGTTGGTCAGACACAGTGAGACAAGGTGGCGTACCCAAGCTGAACCCTGATGGTCCTTTTTCATTTTTCACCAGATGCGACAACAGGACAACTTTAATATCAATCAGCATGAAGACAAGTCAGATCGAGCAAAGAGTGATATGAACAACGAGGATATCAACTCGAAGAAGCGCTGGCCAGCATAATACGAAATTATAAGTACGTGATTATGTTTGTATGTCAATTTTTAGCTGTAAATGTTTGTAATAATTAAATCAATATTCCTTTTGCCAAAAGTTTCCTAAAATAATTAACAGAACTCTGAGATAAAGTAAAAGTTATAAAAGTTAAAATATAAAGTTTTTATAAATAATTAAAATAATGATTATTACCAGAGTAATAAGAAAATATTAGAATATTTGGCGCCCGCAAACAGAGAAATGTTAATATAGGAAATCTGGCTAAAGGATTGTTTAGATAGTGTCACGAAAATTGTGTTAAATTTGATATAAAGGTTAGGTTAAAATTTGTATTTGTGATTAAGATTCATATTGATAGAATTCAGTCATGGAAAAAGATAAGCATAGTGTAAATATTAATCCAAATGAGCAAACTATAATAGATAGATACGTAGATAATAAAGAAAATGAGGTTAACAATAGGCAACCACGTGCTAGTACGAGCGTATCAAATAATAGTCAAAATTTTATTGTAGATGAATCAAGTCGGGAGGAAAGTGAGATGCAAAAGTTATTTAGGTTGATGATGGAAAAATTAGACGAAACTAAAAGTAGTATGAACGAAAATAATCGTAAATTAGAAGAAAATAAACTTGATTTGAACGAAAAATTCGAAAAAATTGACAATAGATTCGAGAATATTGAGCAAGGGTTACAAAACTCTTTCAAAGATTTTAATTTAAAATTTGATAAAAAATTTCAGCTTTTGGAAACAGATATAAAAACGGATCTTAAAAAGTTTACGGTAGAAACGGAAAATAAATTAGATAAACAAGTAATAAGTATTAACAATAAATTAATAAATCATGAGCAAAAAATTAGTACGGAATCAGAAACATATAAAAAAGACAGTCTTGACAAAGGTAATAAAATAGAGAAGGAAGTGGAAGACTTAAAAAATAAATTGGAAGAAAATAAAAATAAAATGTCAGGTAACTCGTGTGAACCTCAATTAATAATTGATAAGGAAATAATAAGAGTAATAAGTAGTAATAACAAATTAGAATTTCAAAACTTTAAAAATTCTGACCCGATAGAATTCTTGAATAAATTAAAAAATTCAATAAATAAAAATTCAGAGTGGAATAAGTTAGAATTTCAAATTTCAGCTCATTTAAGTGAGATATCTTTTTGCTGGTTCAATATGAACAAAATGAAATTTAAAAAATGGGAAGATTTTGAAATTGATTTCAGGGCTGTTTTTTGTGGTAAGGATTACAAAGAATATTTAGTTTCAGTATTAAATGGAAATTACCTAAATTTCACGTATTTAAACCCGCAGGAATATTTGTCAGAATTCACTACTCGGAATTTTTCAAAAATAGTATTCCATTTCTAGGTTACCTGTTAACATCGGACGGTATTAAAAAAGATCCTGAAAAAGTAAATGTCATAAAACAATTTAGAGAACCAAACAATATGAAAGAATTGCAAAGCTTTCTAGTGTATATAAATTTTTATAATAAATTCTGTAGCAACTATGCCGATATTAGTAGACCACTATATAAATTAACTTCAAGTAATTCCAAATTCACATGGACAAATGAACAACAAGTTGCATTCAACGAAATTAAACAAAAACTGAGTGATGATATCCTGTTAAATTACCCAGATTTTAAAAAAGTTTTTTACATAGAGTCAGATAGTTCAGGTTTTGCTTCAGGCGCTATTCTATATCAATTAGATAAAAATAATAAAAAGAAAATTATATCCTTTTGTAGTAGAACTTTTAAAAATTCTGAACTAAATTATTATTCAACTGAAAAGGAACTTTTAGGTATT
The DNA here is from genome assembly GCA_930367205.1 of Acanthosoma haemorrhoidale. NCBI lineage: Eukaryota > Metazoa > Arthropoda > Insecta > Hemiptera > Acanthosomatidae > Acanthosoma > Acanthosoma haemorrhoidale. Next base: position 154,231,519 of record OV884011.1, on the reverse strand, counting down.
ATACACGCGATACAAAAATTTTATAATTTAATAGCAGGATACAAGATTATAGTGAAAACAGACAACAGTGCAATTACATTTCTACATAGCTGTAAAAATCCACCCAGTCGTTTGATCAGATGGATTAATTATTTAGGGCCTTTAAATATTGATTATATTCACATTCAAGGAAAGCGAAACAAAATCGCTGATTTCATAAGTAGAAATCCCGGATCGATTAGGAAATGATTTTAAATTAAATGAATTACAAGAAGAAAAATTCTTTGAAAATATAGCAAATAATCAACAAAATAATGTAAAATTAAAAGAAAAATTTGAGAAAAAGAAAGAAAATTATAAAATAATCAATGGTATGATACATAAAAAATTAAAAAATAAATTCTATATTGAACTAACAAACAGTGATATGACAAGTCTAATAAACATAGTGCATTTAAAATTTTGTCATGCAGGTATGACCAAATGTTTAAACATTATTAAAGAAAGATTTTATTGTGTCAATTTAAGAAAGTTAATTAGTAAAACATTAAAAACCTGTCATAATTGTCAGATAAACAAATCATCCGTTAAATCAATAGTACCGTATCAGCCAATAATTCCTAAAATGAAGCTAGAAATTATATCTATAGATTACTTGGGTCCATTTATTAGTAATAAAAATTATAAATATTTACTAGTAGCTATAGACAATTTTACTAAATATATCAAAATCTATCCAACAAAAAGAGCAAATATAACGGGTGCCATATCATCATTAAATAATTTTTTTCAAGAAATGGGCATACCACAAAAATGTCTGGGTGATAACGCAACTTGTTTTACATCAGACAAATGGGAAAAATTTTTAATAAAAAATAAAGTACTTAGAATCCTTACCTCAATAAGACATCCACAAGGAAATATTTCAGAACGGGTAAATCAAGATATTTTGAAATATCTGAGACTTCTCATAAATGAAAACCATAAAGACTGGCTAAGTCAAATTAAAAAAATAGAATCTACGATAAATAGTCTATACCATACGACTACCAATATTACACCAATTCAAGCTTTTTTCAAAATAGAACCGTTACGTTTTTGGTCAGTATACATTGGAGACAATTCAAACAAATCACAATTCAATGACCCGGAAGAAATAAATAAATTCATATACGACAAATTAACTAAAATAGGAGATATAAATAAAAACAAAGATAACAAAAATAAAAATTTTACCGAATTTAAATTACAAGACAAAGTCCTTGTTAAAGCTTTACGCATTCCGAAAGCAGGTATAAGAAATGCAAAACTTTTACCTATTTTTGAAGGGCCATACAAAATTGTTAACCAAGTTGGTAAATCCACTTTCATAATAGCAGATGATGGAGACAACATTCGTGGAATGTTCCATGCCACGTTATTGAAGCTCTATTATGAGAAGGACATAAGTCAAGATCATGTAAAAATTTGAAATTAAAGTTTATTATATTGTATTAAAATGTTAGTATGTTTATTTGTTCAATCAAATTTGTCAATATGTTAAAATCTATCTAAAAACTTGAATTGAAGTTTATTGTATTTTATTAAAATGGTGTGGTGTTTATCTGGACAATCAAATATGTTAACATCTATAGAAAAAATTGAAATTTTAAGATTCATTAAAACCTTATATGGAAATAGTGTCAAATGGACACATGTAAAAACTTAAAAAATTGAATTTTATTCTAATGTACTAAAATGTTAGTATGTTTACTTTGTGCAATCATGTTGGTAAACGTTAAAAGGTATATAAAAGTTTGAAATTTAAAAGTAATTAATACTTTATTATAAAGATATTGTCAAACCAGCAATGTAAAAACTAGGAAATTATAAATTTATGGTACTATAGTTAAAAAGCTAAGATGTCTGTAAGGTACAATTACATTTGTGATGTAAATGGTTGAAATAAAAAATGTAAAATTTTGGTGACACCTAATCTGATATTATCATTTAGTAATAAGAAAATGCAAATTGTCAAAGTGCTAAAAAAATGAATAGTGAAATCAAAAGTAAAGTGGAATGAAAAATTTTTATCGACAAGCTCAAAAAATTTTTAAATCGGAGCGGACCCGAATGTTATGATATTTTAAAATGGTGATTTTAAATGGTGCTTATATAAAAAATCTCGGAAAAAACAAGTGTTGAAGAATTTTGTAGCTATCCGTGCTTCATGTTTTTGAGATTGAAGTTCAAGAAGGCATCGGACAGAAGCAGAGGAAGTGAACCTCCTGAAAGTCGTCAAGCAGGGAGTCGTTGGTCAGACACAGTGAGACAAGGTGGCGTACCCAAGCTGAACCCTGATGGTCCTTTTTCATTTTTCGCCAGATGCGACAACAGGACAACTTTAATATCAATCAGCATGAAGACAAGTCAGATCGAGCAAAGAGTGATATGAACAACGAGGATATCAACGCGAAGAAGCGCTGGCCAGCATAATACGAAATTATAAGTACGTGATTATGTTTGTATGTCAATTTTTAGCTGTAAATGTTTGTAATAATTAAATCAATATTCCTTTTGCCAAAAGTTTCCTAAAATAATTAACAGAACCCTGAGATAAAGTAAAAGTTATAAAAGTTAAAATATAAAGTTTTTATAAATAATTAAAATAATGATTATTACCAGAGTAATAAGAAAATATTAGAATAATATATATGAGTAATAATAATACATACCTTCCACCCTGTACTTGCGTCTCTATAATAGGGGAATGTTTTTATAATAAACTGATATATCTCTGACAGTGTCATTTTTCCTTGAGGAGCATTGGTAATTGCTAATCGTATTAAGCCTGCATAGCTGAAAAACAATACCATATGTAGTAGAAAATATCAAAATTATTATTCCAAAACTAATATTGAAATCTTATCAGAACTCCACAGATCACTGCACCATAATGAAGTAAAATTATGTGCTGGTGAAGTAAAATAACTGCTTGGTTTTCAGGAAAGCATAAAACACTTAATTTTCAAATTCTAAATCTCCCTATTCTTCCTTGACGGATATGACACATTCCCAAAATTTATACAGTATTTTATGGACAGTTATCACTCAAATACTGCCGTAAATTATCAAATCTTTTTATTCACTACTCCAACATTAAGAAGCTGAAAGAACTGCTTATTTATAAGTTTAAAAGGGTGATTTCTCCTTCCCTTTAAGAGATACAGATTCAATGATTCACCACTGAATGTTTTACAATAATATGATAATACTGATGAAAGTGAAAAGTGTGATTTTCACTACTTCCATTACATGCTAATATAAAAATACTGCTAAATAATACCAGCAAGGGATATGCAATCAAACATGAAATCAAGATGTCTCACTCAATCTACGTGGACCGCTAACTTTAAGCCAAAAATGAGAACCTTAGCAGAAACAGTAAGGATTTACAGCAAAGACATAAAAATAGAGCAGAAAATTAAAAAATACGCAGCATTATATGCTAAAAAAGGAAAACAAGATAAAGCACATAGTCTAGAAATTTTAAAAGATTCAATTATTAGCCATCTTGAGGAGACTAATTCTTATAAATTTTTAGAAAAGCATCAATTGTTGAAATTGAAAAAAAGATATTAAGAATTCTTAAGGAGAAGAGTTTAAATATCACATCAAGATTATACTTATAAGTTTTTAATGAGGTGGAAATATGATTAAAGCTTTAAATCCATGGGTTTCTCACCAGTTATAGCTGACCTCTTCAGAAATCTAAAATGGGTGAAAACTGACCTTATGGCTTTGGATTTCTATGTTCTTACTGACTAAATAACTTTTCTCAGCTGTGTCATCCTTGGATGATAACTATACGGCCCTCATCCTATCAAGAACTGAAAACCAAGAAGCTTTGCCTCCCTCACAGACATATAGAGAAGCACTACATGGAAGATTTACCACTAAATAGCAGGCATACCCTATCAAGGATGAGATATGGCGATATCTTCCCGGAAACAGAAGGATTACTTGTGGCTATACAAGAGCAAATCATTGCGACAAGAACCTACAGAAAAGACATCTGCGGGGAAGATATCAGCGACTAGTGTAGGAGCATGTGACTTTGGGCTGTCAGATCCTGGTAGTGTGTCCTATATATGTGTGTGAGTGTAATAATATATATTGTAACATTCATGATATTTGAGAATATCATGGCCAGGAACCCTGACATCTGATAAGCATCTTCCCTTATGCTCCTAGGAGTGGGGATGAGATAAAAGGTCAGTCTTAGCATAACCGCCGAGAAGAGCGGACTTAGCAAGCTCCCGAACTGGCGGTTTACCATACAGGAAGAGAGGAGAAGAACCAACAGCGAAAGTAACGTTGATTGGATTACAGGAAGATCATCGATTGGGTGATATTAATATTGTTTTTATTATGGATCCATTAAAAGAAATTGAGCTCAATTTTCATGTTTTTTGTAATTAGTAGCAAAATATCCTAATTTAAAAGGAATTGAATATTTTTTTTATACTTTTTGTCAGCACTATATATAATTATGATTATTTGTTACAACCATTTTATTTGAATATATTTCACAATTCCTAGTTTCTCAATTTATTAATAACTACAACATTAGCCTTGAGATCGGCCGATTCAATCGGGATAAATTCCTATGTCAAAGACATAAAAACAATTTGAATTAAAGATCTCATGACGGACCTGCCAAATTAGTTAAGGTAAATTGATCAAATAAAGTAGAAAAAAGAAATGGTAAAAAATGAGGTAGGTTTCAATATATTGCTTAACTCAAACTCTGTTTTGGAAAGACAAAATGTAACATATATACCTGTAAGGTGGTTTACCATCACGTGAATTCCCCTGACTGTTTTGGTTAGCTAAAGAGGCATTCGGGGATATCCAATTCCTTTCTTCTGAATCCCCCATAGTCATATCTCGTTGAGCCAAATGGTTTATCACCATCATTCAACAAGATCGGTAGATTTATAGACTGTTTTCATGCCTAAACATAGAAGATATGAAAGTACATTAAGGTATCTAAATTAAGATAGTTTAATTATCTCAATAAGTAGTAAATGAAAAAGACACAAAACATTTACAAGTGGTAAATAAAAGAAAATTATTTACTCCCTCTTTATGAGATATCGTTTAATTTTTTAAGCGAAAATAAGACATAACTTTTAAACACAAAGTGATTTATTTAATCAATTATATAATTGCCGTTTTGTTCCAGTATCTTCTGCCATCTCATGGGCAGATTCATAATTCCATGCTCAAAGAATTTCCTGTCTTTACTGACAAAAAAATTTTCCAAGTGGATTTTTACATCTTCTTCAGAGTTGAAGGTTTGTCCATTTTGAAGTGACTGAAACAGGTGCAAGGTCGGGCGAATATGTAGGGTGCGGCAAAACTTCCCAGCCAAGCTCCAGTAACTTCTGCAAAGAAATGTGCGGTCTGGCATGGAAGACAATCCCCTTACGGTGGGCTAGTTCTGGACGCTTCTGGTGGATTGCTGCATTTAATTTGTCCAGCTGGTCACATTACACATCTGAATTGATGGTCCTGTTCATGGGAAGAAGTTCGTAAAAGACAAAACCCCTCCCCAATCCCACCAAATCAAGAGCATAACCTTCTTTGGGTGAAGTCCTGCTTTGGGGGTTGTTTGTGGTGATTCGCCCCGCTTCCCCCATGATCGTTTGTGCTCCACATTGTTATAGACGAACCACTTTTCGTCCCCTGTCATCATTCTCTTCAAAAAAGGATCGTTTTCTTCACGTTTCCGCAACGAATCGCAGATGGAAATCCTTTGGGTGAGGTTAGCCTCACTAAGTTGATGGGGAACCCAAACATCGAGCCTGCTCACGTAGCCAAGTTGATGCAGATGGTTTTCAACACTCGATCTGGATATTTTGAGGATAACTGCGATATCCCTAGTAGTATAACGGGGATTGGTGTCGACTAATTCTTTCACTTTGTCCCTGCTAATCTCAGTTGGCGGGCCAGAGCGAGGTGTGTCTTGAACCGAAAAATTTCCTGATCGAAATCTTGAAAACCACTTCTGGCACACACGTTCTGTAACAGCATCCTCTCTATAGACAGTGCATATCTTCCTGCAAGTTTCCACTGCTTTCTTGCCTTTTTTAAAATAAAAAAGCATGAGGTGTCGATAATGTTCGTTTTGGTTTTCCATTTAAAGGATGATCCAAACCACACAAAATACAATCAATCTCGTCGGAATTTCGTGTCAAACTACGTTGAAGTTAAACATATTAGACTGCTTGAAGTTTCATTACAACAAAAACCGAACGGACTTTTTGGCCAACCTGATATAATGAAATAACAAAACTTTTGCTGGTTTTCTTTTGCTAGGCTTTTATATCCAAGAGTGCCAATTACTTCAGTATTTGCGCACCACCGAAGAAGCCCCCTGTATTGGTGGACAAATTCATAGGGAAATCGACACATCTGGAGAAAAACGCTCACTTTAAATCATTAAAAGCATCTTTTAAAAGCTCAAGAGAATATTACTAGGCATCTCCAGGAATAAATTTAAAAAATATAACTTATGCTGTTACTATAGTTGGATATATGAATTAGCCGCCATCAAAATGTAGGAAGTATAATTTGATATGAGTTGTGCAGCTCTTGGAATAAGTTCTGACTTTGAAACTCATACTTTTATTTATCAAAATCTAAACTTCAGAGGTGGTTGATGATGAGTGGTGGATTTTATACCAAAACAGAGTTGATGAATGTTTGTTGAATTGTAAGAAAACAAAACAAATGATAACAACAAAAATAAGATAGAAGCCATTTAACCTTGCTAAATTGTGCCTTCAAATTATTATTATTATTGCAGGGAATTATTATCAACCTAATGTTCAATCAATCCCTATTAGGAGATGAATGTTTTTTTGGAAAACTAGAATAGGCAATATAAATGATGCCATTTACTGATCTGTTAAGTCCTAAGAATTAAACTAAATCACCAAACTTTAAAAGTGTACGAACAAACTGTTTAGTTAAATCTCAGAGAATACACATAATAGGCCATTAATAAGAAGCGAAATGCTATTGCAGCATGAAGCTTCAAATGTCATTGACAAATAACTTCTTTTTACTAAAAAGGATTTCCATGTATTAGAGATAAGTTTATTTATTATATATTGACAATAACAATAAATCACCTGCCCTTGATATAACTGATATGGTAAAGTCAACTGTAATCACTAGTACCCACATGGAAATCTATGCAAACTATATGTTACAATAACAAAAGCACCCGAGACCCAGGAAAAATAAAATAAATAATTGGTGCAACACCTCTTGGAGATGGAGCCGTCAAGTGGGTTGGGGTTGATAGATGGTTCTAAATATGATTTTCTGCTTCTTTATTTGATCAGTTACATGTTTCCTTCACTAGCCTGGGTGAAGTTGGCCATACTACACCCACCTTCCTCAATAAAATTATAACGGAGGAAGCCGGGAAGTGAACCTTAATTAGTAGTTGGGCATCCTATTTTTTGGAGACAGCTAACACTAAACTAAATGATATAACAGAGCACATTATAACAATGATATATTACAATTTATTGACAATGAGATAGAGCAAGCTGGTTTCAACCATTTAACAATTAACTGTATTTGTGATTGAACAGACTCTAAAACCAGAGGTGTAAAAAGTGCGTGGTTCAATAATATAAAGAAACAAATTCATGTCATGTAAAAACAATGATGATTTATCGCAATTTATTTGGTATCTTAAATGACAATTTGACTTAATATTCATAGAAATAAACATGGACTCCAGAACTAAATGTACAAAAATTGTATAAGTTTATACAGAACTTTAATAACTATTGTCAAAGCCATTGTCTTACACATAACCTTTCAACAGCCTTACAGCTCAAAGGTACAAATATATAGATTATAAATATTTGTTTATTTAACCTTTGTCCCACTAACATAACTGTGCCTAATTCTGAACTATTATTAACCGTTCAACAAAAAACAAAATTTGGCAAACATATCTAATGCCATTAACCTGTAGTGGACATAAAACTATCAATATTAATAAAATTATTTGGGGTGACAGCTTTACAAAAAATTGAATCCGATTAATGTGTATAGTTATTTAAAATAAAAAGGATAAAAGTAATAATCACAATTTTGAAAAAAAATAAATCGTACCTTCTTTTAAGTAAATAGTCGCTTTATAAAGTCAAAGTTCACCTCACATTTAATAATAATATGCATATTCACATTCAACAGGTTACAACAGATAAATAATTTTACAGCCAATCACTAAATTTTTCATGAATAATAAAAATATAAACAAAAATAAAAATCCCTGTATCTATTTGGATTTTTTCCAAAGCAGCCAAGGCACTAGTCACGCTTATAAGGTCATTGGAAAGCTCCATAAAAAAGGAACCTAGAACCTCCAACAATAACGAAGTAGGAATTCTTCCTAGTTTAATAATTCTGAAAAACTGGGGTGATTATAAGATGAAAAACTATTTTTAGTTTTTAAAGTTCCATTTTCTGTCTTAAATTGTAATTCCAAATCCTCTTTATTTAAATTGTTTAAAAAATGATTTACGTAAGTTGTATAGCTGTATTGTTGCGATCAATAGCAATAACAAAAACAATAACGGGAAGTTTTCTCTACTAACAAAACAAATTTTCTTTATTATAGAAAATAAATTAGATAGGCATCACAACGCATTTGGTCCCTTCTTTGCAGAATTGGATAGTTAAACGGCATTAGTTCAGTTATATAAAACAACGTTAACATATTTCAGCAAGTAATCTGGCAAAAATATGAGTAACTAACATTTTTTGTCTTCGAATCGATCATAAGATATCTTTTCTTCTAATAAAAACCATATAAATGCGGAAACGACGGAGCACCTGTGAAACGATATTCAGGAGCAACAACTCATTAAACTATAGTTCACTTAACTATGTTTGAAGTAACAACAGACTTTATTCAAACAAGGTATACACCAAAGGTTACAGCATTAAACAAGCTATTTCTTTCTTCCTGCGGACGCCTACAATGAAACCACTGCACCCACTACCAGATTAGTCTCCTTCCACACATGGGGAAGAGTCAAGAAAACATTACCCTTAACAACTCAAAAGAGTTCGGTTTTGGAAAATTCCATCATTCCTTTTGAACTAACAGGTTTTCAAGTTCGTCTAACTACAAAGACGTTTTGCGTCCAGTTCTCTTTAACATCTGCCCATTTGACATTTTTGAGACTAATTACAAAAAAATGTGATCGCTTTCGTTGACGGCATTGCGGCTTGCAGCATAAGCCTATATTCAACAAGAGCTCTTTCACAGGATGATTCAGTGACAAACTTGGTAAGTTAAAAATCATCGTGAACCCTGATGACTGACCCCCTCCTAACGAGGAAAAAGGCCTTGGCAAATCCTTTTTTTTTAATTTGCAGTTCACAAAATACCCAAAGGTTATTGCTAAATGTTATAAACACAATTTTTTTTCCCCCAAATCCCCTTAAAAGAAATGACAAAACTTTTATTCACTATAGATTCTTAGGTGAATCTATTTACATATTACATTTTATATGTCCTGTACCATCGGTACACTCCATACAAGGTCTGAATCGGTATAGAAGTTATATAATCAATACAAGTGCAATGATACACAATGTACTTGGCTTCATTTACAAGACTCTACAAGGTGATGGGGCTCACCTTTTTGATCACAACAAAATAAAACTTAAAAACTAACTTACATACTAATTCTTATCCTATTTTTTCCCCGACCAGTCTGTTGCCACCGATTAGGGAGGGGTGGTGGGGTCATAGTGTTAAACACTGGATTTGTGAGGTGCTGCAACGCGTCGAAAAACTTGATGTGTCTCCGGAGGATGAACTCATCCACCAACGACACATCAAGCAACGGGTGCAGGTCGGCGTTCTTTAACCTCTCGAGAGAGGTATGTCGGACCACTTTTCGCATGATCCCATTCTGGAAACGTTGGAGACTTGTGGCTGTAGCGTCAGTCAAGTGGGTAAATAGCGGGGCACCGTACAGCAGACCTGGCTGGAGGATACATTTATAGATTATCAGTTTGAGACGCAATAAACACGATTTACATATTGTTTATTATGTATGTTAGAGAGAGATTTTCTCATCGGAAAAGTTTTATTTAGTACCAGGTCTTCACATTCCCACAGGCCCTCACGTCTCCAGTTAGTCTGGATCAGTTCTTCCACTTTGGAGCCGTTAGCTCCTGCGGGATCCTAAAGACCTGGTGTTAAACAAAAATTTTCTGACGCGTAAGACTGGCCCTGCCAGGACTAGTTAGTTTTCTTAGTGCTCAACAGAATGCACTACGGTGTAATAAAAATTCTAAATATTGCTGTTTAGTTCCAAAAATCGACTAATAGACAGCGCTGAATGTAAATTTATTGAATAAAATACTCCCCTGTCTCACTCAAACTCTCTCTCCTGCTTGAACTGGAGCTAGCTTCCTTTTCTCTCAACAGGTGGCACTGAAATGAATCCAATTTGCTGTTTTTTAATGTATTTTGGAATGTAACCAATATATCGTGCTGCGCTCCAATTATTTACCTAAACTAATCCTCACTATTTTGTGGGCATTTTCATATTTTTTAGGAGAATCATTTGATATCGTGAAATATTTTAGAAATGATCCATTTATTTAAAGTAGCAGTTTCTGTTTATATTAATCAATGCATATCTATATAAATGGATGATAGTGTTCCAGCATAATTATGGAATGGCTGGAGCAATTTTCACCAAACTTGAAACAGATACGACTTACTAATCTTAGTTTTTGTTAACTCTAATTAAACGAAGTGTCAGATATTTACACGTTTCGGGATTGATAAGAGGAAGGGATGCTTTTAATAAAAATTATAGAATTCAATTAACAGCGATTCTCAGGCATTTCAACATAGATAATCTAAGGGATGTTTTTTTCCAAAACGGTAATAAGATGGGAGTCGTTCAAGAGTTGTTGTGATATATTTTGAGATTGATAACCTAGGGGATATTTTTCCTAAAAGGCCCAAAAGATAGAATCGAATCTAGGGCGATTTTCTGAGGAAAAATCATTCTGTAGGTTATCAGTCCATTTCAGCTTAATTTATTTTACTTAAGAATCAGCAAAACTAGTTCCATAAACTAGACCTAAAACCCTAAATTGAGGGCCCTAATCCCTTAACATTACTTGAGACCTTGAAATTTTAACTCATGAGAGTGAAATGTTTCACCCAATCAGCAAAGAACTTATTTATCAGTTAAATTTTGTTTTAAATTATATGTAGTTTATGAAATAGGTTTTTAATATGTATGATGAAGTTTAATAAATTGAAATATGTACCTTTGTGGTTATTGATCTTTTATGTAATTTACGTTGTAATACTTGGAAGTTGATTTTATATTTCACTATTGTATATAGTATATGTGTATTTGAAATATGTATAACATAATGATGTACATCATGTTTAATTAACTTGACCTAGTATGTCATGGATCATTATTTATCTGAGTTCAACCCTTATAACATTTAGCTATACTAAATTAGAAATGTTACCAGCTCTTCTTACTTAAAATGAGACTATATGTGCATGCAACAAACTGCAATAAATACTTTTCAATCCATTTAAATTCTTTATAAAATTTCAGACTTATGACTTAGAAATATTTTTAAATTTCAGTTTTAACTCTGTATGATAACAAGTAAACCTAGATTAGTATGGCGATAAGCTATTATATTATCTATATAAGTTTAATTAATTATTAATCAGTTTTATACTTACGGATAAGATACTTTCTTGTAAATAAATCAGTAAAGTGTCTATATAATATGGTAAGTGCAGAGTTCTGCAACGGATGTAATAAAATAACAAATATTCCGTCTCCCCACAATAACATTTCTTTACCAAAAATCTTCTCAAAAGTTCTGAGCTGCCAATTGACAGTATGAAAATACTTAAAGCATTTTAAATTATTTATATGAATTTTTAAAATAGGTTGTTCCTAGATAGGTAATATCTAATGAACGGAGTGAAGTCAGTAGAGCTAACCAACCTATTTTAAATTTTGGACTTCATATAAATAATTTCAAATGTCATAAGTTTTTTTGTACCATCGATTGGCAACTGAAGGTGGCAGATTAGAGCTGCCAAAAAAGTTTTTGGTAAATAAAACCGATTGTGGAAAGCTGGAAGATTTGTTAAATGTTACTAAATGAAGATTAAATCAGTTTTTCAATGCTTAGGTGTGTGTCTATTTATCATCCTATTCATCCAAGCGATGCACTTTTTAATTATTATGATGCTTATGGGTTGTATTCAGATTGATCAACATAAAATTCCTTTGTGAAAAGAAATTGGGAATGTTGTATGTAAGTAATGGTAACTTGAAATGATAAATGTTTTATAATCTAGTTGAATGCCTTCTAGTGGTGAGCATGACAAATAATTGAGTTCAGGCCATTATTATTTGTCTTGGATTCCATTATTTCTTTTCATTAGCATAAATTTAATCTTCTTTATTCAGGATAGGTTTCTCATAACAGCATGTGACTGTCTATAAGACAAGTGAGTCAATACAGATAATCACACTGAGTAGTTTTGTTTTTTTCCCCTATAAATCAGCAATTTATTGATTCAACTGTTATTTATATTTTTTATCATCTACCTTTTTATGATGAGTAATGTTCCATCATGGGCTCGTTTCAAGGAGTGATCTGTATTTTGGACTTAACTTATTTATATATATTTATATTATATATTTATGGTTTATATACAATGTACGAATTAGTCATTAGGTTCATCAAACCTTCAATAAAGTAATAAAGTAGGCTGATTAGTTTTATAAAATTATTAACTTTTATTTTCTAGCTCTTAGAATTCTCATCAGGAAAATATTTGTCTAGACAGAACATACAATTCTTGAAATCATGGCACCCACACCCACATTTCTTTCAGCAAAATGAAGTTTGTAAAAATAAAAAGGAAACTCAAAGATCAATCCGTGCACCAAGCTTGTTTAAAAAATTAGCGAAGAATATAAATGTCACATCGAGATGAAACTTAGCTTGACAGAATCTAAGATGAATACTCCATACCATAAGTAATATATAATAATAAAACATGAACAAGTAAAATATTTTATTTTTTTATCACATACAAGTTTTTTTTTATTTCAATTCATAAATAAAATAAAGATATAAAACATATTTAAGGCATAAGACATACAAATCCTTAGAATAAAAGCAGTACAAATTTGTATATTCAGGCACCACTAAAAGTACAGGCACAAGATTGATGTTTCAATAAAAAGGCACATGTTTATAATACATTTAAGTACAAATGTTATTTTATAAAAATAAGTACAGAATTTAATTACTCTATGAAATATAACATAGATAATATAATACATCAAGGAGATGACATTTACAGAACATGAAGTGTTCAAATGGAAAAGGCAGTTGGTTATCACATAGTAGTTGCAGTTACCTTTTTTATGTACACAAAAATATTATTTCCATTATGTTCAAATAAATATAAAATAGTAAAAAATGGAAAACGAACATAAATATTAAATTAATTTTGTAACTACAATACTTAAAATAATGACAACAGTATTTAACATATACAGCAATCAATAATGCTATAAATACATTTTTTTTATTAAAGCTTTAAATAGGATAAATAAATACTTAAGAAAAAAAAATTCAAAGAATATAGTTGAATTAATTTACTTTATAAGACAATTATTCTATCTAATTCATGTTATTAAAAATGTTAACACTTGACACAAGAAACAATAAATTTGTAATAACGATCACAAAATAGAAATAATTATTTCATTCAAATAATTTTTCGATCTTTGTGTTTAGCCCATTACTGCGTATATAAAGCTACCATAGGTCTGGGAATTAAATCATTTTCAAAGGTAAAGAGAACTCTCTAAATCAAATATTTCACAAGACAACTTTATCATTGAAATACAGTTTTAAATGCACCATTAAAAAAAAAAAATTAATAAATAATGGAAGACATGATTTCCTGAAAAATCTGCCATTTCACTCCCAGCTGAATAGTATTTCAGCATTCTAACTGGGAAGAAAATACATTAATCCTATGGAAGAGGATTGTGCATCATGTTGTTTAAAAAAATGTTTACGAGAGGTCAAATTTCAGTAATTTGAAAACCTCATTTCTATAACTAATGTCCTTCATAACAATTGGCAACTATATATTATAAATGTGGCAATTGTGCTTTGAACTAAATATAACAAAAATAAATGAGAAATTTGTAGCTGGATCATCCTATGAATTAAATAACCTTGCATAAAAATTAAAAAAAAAGAAAAAAAAAAAGATTGTAGCTACTAAATAAAATTAATCACTGGTAGCCTAAATACAAAGAAGAATACATCGATTCAAAATAAGTTCTTACTTACATCCTACTACAAATTTTCCTGGTATTTCAGTCTATGTTAAAGTAATAAATTCTGTTTTTGTTAACATTTTACTTGGTACTATTAGGTAATAGTATTTACTAATAGATACACATTTTAACTTAGCTCCAAATTGAGGCCAATAAGTACTAGTTATAAAAAGTTTAATGTAGACTGTAAAATAAAAAATTAAAATTAAACGAAAAGAGCAATAATTAATATTTGTTACAAGAATTCATTAAGCCATATAATTTAGTCACTGATAAAAAAAATGAAATGGCTTACTAAACAAAAATAATAAATTATTACTTCATCAGTAATTTCACTTATAAAACTAAGTTTACTGAGGCTTGCTACAACTACAAACTAAAATTTTACAATACTTTACAAGGACCTAGGTTGCTAATAAATCAGTTATTTATTAATGGCACAAACGGCATATTCTACACAGCTCAGTAATCGTGGTAATCATCCACAGTGTGCTTCTCGAGATTCCCACTGAGAGTGGGGTCAGGCCTGTTTCTCTTGAAGAAACCACACCTCCAGAGGGCCAATGCAACAAGGAGCACAAGCAGGAGTCCGCAGACCACAGCCACTATAATCATCCATATTTCTAACCCATCAGTCACCTGCTGTTCAGGGAATCCACCACTTCGAGCTAAGCTAACTGCCTGCAATCATGGAAGAAGTCATAATAGATAGATAAACAGAAACAAATGTTTATTCTGGGAGCAAGCCCTAATAATAATAAACTACAAATAAATAAAGAAAATTCTGGCTAACAAAAAATAAATATTGCATGGCAAAGAAAATTAAAATGAAGTGTATGCCTCGGTTAAACACAAATTATTTAAAATCAGTCCATAATAAATTCATAGATGGATCATTATAAAAATTTAAATAAGGAGGGTTTTAAAGGTTTCTAAGAATAAAGCAAGGGGATATTAGGAAGAAGAGAATTACATAAGTGCTGAAGCGGGTAAGAAAGGAAAGGTTTAATGCTGCAGTTTTTTGGGAAGAAGTATAAAGGCCAGAGACAAGATCTTGGGTTTCGGGAGAATAGTGAGGATTTGAACTGTAGGCTATTGTATATAAACAGGGTGATGAGAATTGATGGTTTGGAAAAGATATGAAGAAAGGAAATATTGTCCATGGAAGAAAAGGACATATCCAACAAAACAGTTTATCATTAAATGAGAAATTTTAGTAACTATTATTTATAATTACTAATAATTAGCAGCCAAAGAAAAAATACACTGGCAGGATCGGGGCTTGAGCCTTTGTCCTCCCCAACATCTAGTAGGGGGTCTGCCCACTGAGCTACCCTATCCCCAGTCACAACTTTTCCGATATGAATTCTCTTTGGACAAACTCTTAAGTGTTAGCCCAATGTTGATATTTATTTATTTTCACATTAGGTCTTACTTATTTCAAATAAATAATTGCTTACATTGGCAACAATGTCAGATGGATTAGAAGTTATTATTACACCTCTACTTCCAGGTATGACAATTTTGGCAGTCGATGCTATTTCCACAGCTTTTACTTTTGGGTAATCTTCGACCAAGGTGCTGTTCCACAATCTGAAACCATAAGACTAAAAATTACAAATAGCTCAAGCCCTTGTAAGTTAGTTAACATTAGGAGTCACTAAATACTAAACCCTTCATGGCAGGCACTAATTTTTCAATCAAAAGGCCTTGTTAGTATTTTAATTTTTTTTTTTTTCAATGAATGAAGATGAACTGCAGCAAGAAATAGAATCAGAGCCCCTAATTAATTACATATAAAATGTTGCTCAAAGTATAAAACCTTATACCCAAATTAAATAGGACATAATAACAGCCTGAACAGAGGAGCAGTAAAATATCACTGTGCACTAAGGAAAGCTAACTTTTCAATTTTTTCTCTAAAACAAAATACTAAATGAGCCCTTTGTCAAGACGATTTACAATCATTTTATTAATAAATGATTTTGCCGTTAAGTAAATCATGATCAATATTTTATAGCAGCTGCTCTAAGAGCACAACTAAAGAGTACTGGGAAGAAAGATAAAATATCACTTTTTCCAAAATTTAACCTTAACGCGCCATTGATTGAACCAGTTATTTATTTCTACGAGGTGATTTTATGATATATTATTTTTTACTAAAACCTTTTCCTATTAAATTTGAAAAAAATGTTTTAAAAAACTTTTTTGAAATCAATGTTTTATTTTAAAAAAAATTGACATGTACTTTGCGTCCCTGTTATCTTATTTGTTCTTTAAAAAAAATGTTTAGCCACATGATAACTTACATGTCATTTGACGCTGATACCAAAATTTTATCCTATAAAATACTAAAAATAAAAACATGAAAACTAAAGTATCGTTAAACATTACGTAGTAGTGAAAAAATTAATATTTTATCACACTAATTATGGTACTGAATTAAAGTTCTCGTCAGATGCCCTGATTAATAATAACAAATTATTAATACACACAATTAACTTGATTTTTTTTCTTTCTTATAAGCAATTAAATGTTCTTTAGTTATATTAATGCAACTTACCTGGCTCTTATAGTAATTGTCGCTGACTGCTGGTTCAATAGTTTGTAAACAACACATTTGAAGTTGATACATTTTGCAGTACCAGCTGAACAATTCTGAAAAATAGAATTTCATACCTTATTATTGATACATGTACAAACAGATAGATAACTGTAATCATTCATGAATAATTACAAACAATTATTATGCAGATACCAATATCCTACCATTCGGACAATATTATCAGGACCCTTTCGAACTATCATTTCAACATCCCTCTTTCTCCTTAGATGGTTCAGTAATGAAGAGTTATTTATAGAGTTAAATTCCATGTTGGACAGCTTTTCAGATTTTCTGTCTCTTAATCCCAGGGGATTGACAAATTCTTTTGTTGTATAGCAAAGACCACCTTCTTCAGCTGAAATTAACAATTAAAATAAATAACAGTTAACAGACATATAGCAAAATAGTATCCTTAATCAAAATTATAATTTATAAATTAACAAAAATTAAGTTAATTATTAAAATTTTAATTAGTAAAACATTCAATGAAATATATTATGTTTGAAAATTTCCTGGTTTTAAGGCCTTAATATTAAAGTTATTGTTTCTCTAGAAGGTAAAACATTTATTTTGTTTTATTGTTTTGCAATAAATAATATTAATTTATATGTATATTTTTTGAAATGGTATGCAAGTGATAGATACAACTATACTAGTATTTTGATAAAAATATGAATTCTATGTGATGCATTTTATATGTAGATGTACATAAATGTCTTCCCAGTGCCTAGGACAGTGTTATTTTCTCTATGATAGTATTAAGCAGATCGAGGTACACGTCGTAATACGACTCGTGAAGGGCTCAGACAGGCAGTCTACCTCAGTTTGTTGAACAGGACTGTACTAGTCCTCACACTACTGACCATCGAAATCACTGTATCGACCTCACATCTTGCTTCATTGAGTACGGTTCGGAAAGAGCTACACTGTTGGCGGCTCGGGATGTAGAACATTTTATTTTCTGTCTCATTATCTCATGCAATAAAATATTTATCAACGAGCTAAAAGACAATTTATACAGTAGACAATTCTAATCAAAAAGTTGTTTACTTACAATATTAGTTATTATAATAATATTTTTGTTTTATTTTTAAATATACAAAGATCTTAGCTTAGTTAGAAAAAATTAATTTGATGGCATTTAATTAGAGTAAATGTTACAATTTTCATTAACTTGCACAAATCAATCTGTTAATTTTTTTTAAATAGTTTATTTGAATTGATTTTATTTGTAGTGGTATTTTGATTTCTTGTTAAGTGTACTCATTGTAAATAATATTGATATTGCGCACAAATTCTGCAGTTGCCTTTTATAATTATTTATCTGGTCTTAATGGGTAAACCATTTGTTTATATGACTTTTGTTTTCAATAATTTTATTTTCGATCAACTAATCAAAGTTTTGTTCCTTTCAAGCTCTTTTCAGCCATCTAACCGTTTCAGTGCCTTTGCTAGTGATCCAGAACAGTTCGAAACGGGGTTGGAGATTTGCATTTTGGGATCCAAAGTTGCCCCTTCCCCCAACACCTGGTAATTAATAAATAAATTACACCTAATTACTTTTTTTGGAATATAATTTATTTTTTTTAGCATTGGCTAACCTTAATTGACTATTGCCATTTAGGCTATGAAAGGTCAAGTCAAGTAGTATGGTTCATTTTAAAGTTTGGAACTGTGTAGGAGAACCAAGTTACCAGGGTACGTTATTTACAGGTTGCCACC
This sequence comes from Acanthosoma haemorrhoidale, assembly GCA_930367205.1. Classification (NCBI taxonomy): domain Eukaryota; kingdom Metazoa; phylum Arthropoda; class Insecta; order Hemiptera; family Acanthosomatidae; genus Acanthosoma; species Acanthosoma haemorrhoidale. The sequence goes on along the minus strand of OV884011.1, from coordinate 154,212,754 downwards.
TTTTTCTAACACGCATAAAACAGGTAAGTTTTATTTTATTTTGTGATAGCATTACTCAAATCAACAAATAAGACATTAATTTTGACTCCCTTAAAAAAATTATACAAAACATGAATACATAGGATTTTTATTTTTATGATATTTATTTTGTTTTTAGGATAATGAAAAATATCAATAAGACCCTAAAAATTGTTGAACAAGGGAAAGACTTTACTTAGGAACAATTACAAAGAATAATCTCTTCATAAAATTTGTATGTAATTTGGTAATTGAGTGAAAAAATGAGCAAATCTATTTACGTTAGAGAAACATTTTTTAAATAAAAGGTTACTTCTGCAATTAGAGAAAATTATACCAATTTATAAAAAAGAAACAACTATAAATAAATTAAAAATAGAATGGTTCTGAGCAAGTTAAAACAGGAATTCACTTATATAGCATAAATTTGACAATAAATGGGAAAACAAAATAAAGATAGAGGAAACTATTGAAGGGGCAACATTTCAAAAACATAAAAACAGTTCATATATTAGTTACTGAATAGATAATAACTCATGAATTGAGGTTTGAGAGTGAATGGCTTGGAAAGACAGGAATCAAGGAAGGCGGAATAGAAAGAGCCATCTTAACTCAATGTAAAGATGTGAGACAGATTAGAGTGAGGGTTCTTAAATAAAACTATTACTTTAACCTACCATCAATAGAAGGTTCTTCATCCATATATAAGAGCCACTTTCCTAATGGCTTGTTATTGGCAACTTGAAAAGGCCAGCTGATGTGTATTTCCAGATTGTTGACTGGTGAGGGACCTTGGTTGACAACTTGGTACGTATGCCGTAGAAGAGAGCCAAGCTGGTCTTTGAACTTCATTTCAGACTCACCACGGATCTGACCTCCATATATCAGTTCTTCTGGTCTCACCGAACTAAAACAATTATAATACTCATTTATTGTAATAATTTTGATATAGGGGAAGGCCTAGTTATCATATTGATTGTAAGATCGATGAACTCATAAACCTTTCTTAAGTTCGATGGACCCTTCCTCAGCTCGTGGTAGGATACCCATAGATCTTCCAAATTTTTATACATGACAAGGGAAGAAAACCTGCAGGTTCACAAACTTTTTTCCTGTGCATTTTTTTTAATTTATTTTTTCACCCCAACCTTTTTTTTAATCTATGAGGGATCAAAAAAAAAAACTGCAGAAAAGAGTGATGATTACTTTTTAACGGTTAAAAATAACATTTTTCCTCTCTCTCTCTCCATATAACGTTCACTCAATCAAGAATCCGCGATCGGCCAATTTTTGAAACTGAAGGCAGTATTTTGTATCTAGCATAAAACCTGAATGGGCAGGAATTATAAGAATGTCATTTGAAATAAAAATTCTCTTATTAGCCCTTCAACCATTCCCCTGACATTTTTTCTTGAGTTTTCAACAAATTTTTAGTGCAGGGAAAAAAGATGAAAGCGTAATTGAAAATAGAAGAATTTTCTAGTCGACGAGTTTTGATAACTCAAATTTAGAGCCCACAAGCATTGAAATCAGGCTGGCCAATTAGTCAATCAATTTATTCATATCCTCCTCCTCCTCATTGTAATGCAGCTTTAGTATATAAGAAATACAGGTAATTACCAAATAATTCTTTATAGCAAAAACCCCAAGCAGGAAAATTTCAGAATTAAAAATAAAATACTAACGCCTTCATAGTTAGATTTGCCTTCCTCAATACTGATGCTGTCAGGGCAACTGGACCCTGAGGATCAAGAATCTCTGACGTGGTATTAGCACTTAACACAAATTTTATCTCGGGCTCGATATCGATTGAAGAGCGAGGCTCAAATCTCAGAATAATACTAACACCTTCATTTCGGACAAGTGGATTGCCAAGGGTACATTCCACCTCTGTTTCAGAAACTGTTCCACAGCTCTGCCTATTCACCTAAAAAAACAAACATTAAAGTTACTTAAAATATTTTAACAACACTACTACATAAGTAAAAATACCAATTCATACCTTAACTTGAGCAACATAACTTATTGTTTTGGGGTGTTTTATTACTAAGTATGATTCATATGCACTTTCATTTAAGTTATGAACTGTCACATTAAGTAATATTTCCTTGTACTCACCAAGGATGAAGTCATATTTTTTACTTCCCCCTGTAATAATAAATGTTACATAATAGTTGATTACAAACCATTTTAACTTATAAAATATTAAAGATATAAAATTAATTAACAAACAGATAAACAAACTTTTATTACTAACTTAATATTTTCAAAATATGACAGCACCATGTAACTGACTACATGAATATCAATAACCTCAAATATGTTGTTGTGATATTAGATATTGTGGAGTTTGTATATAAATATTTAATCCAACCTTGAATCAAGAAGGCAAACAAAAACAATTGAGAGTGGAGGACAAAACAAAAGGTAGTATAGTTGTGGTTGTGATAATGAAAACACAGAGCATTATACTCATCTAGTTTTGGGATCAGCCCGTAATACATGTTATTAGCTTGAGATTGTGAGTAAGAAAAACTTAAAAACTTTGTTGGTTAGTGGTTATTGACTTAAATCAGAATTAAAGCTATTCAGAGAAATAGCACGAAGAGAAGAAGTATTAATTTTTTTTAAAGAATGAAGAGAATTAAAGAAGAAAAGGAATCGAATTTATAGACAAGTATTTATATAATTAATATAGTGTTGTGATATTTTAAAATGATGATTTTTAATAGTGTTTGTTTGAATAAACTCGGAATTAGCGAGCATTGAATAACGATCCGTGATTCATTTTTGAAAGTATGAACGTTTTTATTGTCGTCATATTAATTATTAACAATTGAAATAAAATAATATCATATTTAATATAAACATTTATTATATAAACTTCTAATTTAAGCAAAGTAATAAATATTCAAAACAACTGGCATTAAATAACCAGTTGAAAGTCAAGAAGGCAGCGAAAGGTCAACAAATAGCCCAAACACTCTCATTCTTCGTTCATCAGAGGACAGAGCAGGTAGAGACCAGGTCCAGGTAGCAACCCACGCTAAGGCTGTTGGGCATCAAAGAGAAGCGTCCCCAGACTTGCATCCGGCCATGAGACGTAATAGAACCACGCGCGGCAGAGTAGAACAAGCATGCTGATCCGCGAACCACACGAAGATTATCCACAAGAAGCACTGGCCAGTAATAGTATACAGTTACGAATAATTTACAAGGTACCATTTTAATGTTAGTTTTAATAGTATTCTTTATTACGTACGTATTTTATTTTTGTATATCAATTTTATATCTTAATGTGTGTAAATAAAACCAATATTCCTTTTGCCAGAAGTTTCCTATAATTATTAACAGAACCCTGATATAACGTTAAAGTTATAAATATAAAGTTTTTTAAATTATAATTAAAATATAAATTAAATAAATAAACAAATATTAGAATAATAGGTTTATTTTTTTATTTGTAATTAAATTCATCTTTTCGCCAGAATTATTTTTGTTAATAGAACCTAATAATAAATAGTAAATAAAATAAATTTAAAGTAAAAGAATAAAAAATAAAATTACGATATCTATCAAAGAACGTAATAATGTTTTCTGGCTGTCACTGTCCAAAATTTCTTAAAACAGAACTTTTATATTTAAATGTTGTGAAATTAAGAAATGACATGAATTACAAGCTCATTCTTCAGAACGAACTAAAACTAAATGGTGGTAATATCAGTTATGTAACTTTTTATGAAAAGTTCTTAAATTAAAATGATATCTTCAGGAATTATCTACACATAAAACATTATATAAAAGTATGTCACTCTCTCTCTCTCTCTGTTTGTTCCTTAACAATCCCCTTTTACTAATGTAAACTAAACTGCACTGATGTAGGTACTGCAGAAGGTTCTAAGAGTGTTCCGATAACTAATCAGAAGTTTATTTGTCATACGTGAATTTTTAAAAATTTGGCAGAGATTGTGAGATCAAGTTGCGTTTGAAGCAAGGCAAGAAGACGACAATAAGAACTGCTGCAGACACAGTGTTATGAGTTTGATTTACTTATCTAATTTAAATTAGTCAATAGATGACAAACCACTTTCATTGTTTGTTTTTTAATTGTATAGTTGCTTCTGAAAACAATTACAAAAAATTGCACGGTTGAGATGTTTAAAAATTGTTTTAGAATAGAAAGTAGGTAATAGAAAAATATGAAAGTAAACTTCAATGCTGTGACAGAAATCAGAACCATTTGAAAAAAGCTATTAATGACAATTCCTACAGTCTTGATGCAATTGTTTAAGAACGATCTACTAATATAAAAGATGGAAGGCTGTTCCATATTTTTAGTCAGTTCTGAGGGGTTTGGCTAAACCTCTGAACTTAGAGCAGAGAAATAAAGGTTATTTTCTGATCTTACATCTATCTATTCAGTAGGGTTAAGTAGCTTCATTTCAAATTCGACAGCAATAAAATATAAATGAATTAATACTTTTGAACTGAAACAGTCGGCAATTTCTAAAGAGCCTTACTTGAGTGAGGAAGATTGAGATTGGCATCGACTAAAAGCTGACTTTCACAGATATCGTTGTCACCGCAGTCTTTGAGAAATGTAGCATGGAACACTTTGACTGCTTGGACTTGGTTCAATATCGGAAGCATGTCCATAGATGGAAGTTTTTCACCAGCTCGAGGCTTCTTCGGCTCGTCCTGTACTATGTTATAGCTGAGTCTCATCGATATAGCTGTTTGGATGTCTTTTGTTTCTTCCTAAAATATATACCATAACAGATGGGTATAAAGAATCATTTCTTTCAACAATTAATTATAGGAAAACTAAAGAGTACCAAGAGGACAGAGCCCTCTAGTTATGTAATGAATAAAAATAAATTAAATTAATAACCACAACTTAGATGATAATTATTATTATTAATAATTAATTATTTAGTTAATTATTTTAAAACAAAATAAAAATATGAAATTTCAAACAGTATTACATTACCATTGGGCCAGTTCTGAAAAGGATGATACCAAACACATTTACTACATACAAACATATTTAAAGGATCTTAATAACTCTACTTTTCGGTGCTATTATTTCTTTGTAGTTTTAATATGCAATAAAAATTTAAAACACTATTACATTAAATTTTGATAAATTCTGAAAACAATGATACCAAACACATGTATTTATAGCAAAAAATTGTTTAACTATAAGTATTAATTGATTGTAAGATACTTAATTGCTAGATAATTAATTAGTGATTGATGCAAATATTGCAAAAGTTACAAAATGAAATATAGACATCACTTTTTAAAGATATCAGGAAACTCTGAAACAAATCATTAAAGTTGTTATTTTCGGCATTTAACAGTGAAAAACATCTAATATGTTCTAAGGAAAAGACAGATGCCATACTAACTTTGATTACATTTCAGGAAGTGATATGCTGAATGCCATTAAAATGTGGATCAGTTATCTCTTTTCATTGGAAAATCATTTTTTCTCCTTACATTAGTCTTTTACATCTTCTATAGAATTTAGTACCTAATATAATTTATAATTTGCTCAGAAAAGAAATATACAATTGTATTCAGATTTTTTATAAAATTTCTTTATTTTCTTAAATCAACAAAATATTTATTTATCATCAAAAATCTTGAAATATTTATTTAAATAAAGATCCAAGCCCTAATTATATGTTAACAATGCAATGGATATTAACGCTACCCACATACTACCAAATTATACATAATTTATTAACTAAATTTACCTTGACAAAAACAGTGTGAAAATGACAATGCTTTAGCTCTCCGGAGTCTCTGTTTAAGGATATAATTCCTTGACTTGAAGAAGGTCTAGTGGCCGGACTTCCCACAAAAACTCGTGGTACTCTTCTGTTGATATCTGCCTGAAGGGAGTAATTCAATCGTAACCCTTCAGGATCTAAGTTTCTGTCACGTACAACACCTTGTACTGAGATACATGCCTCAAAAGTAAAGCTGAAATGAAATTTTCATGTTTGAAATTTCTTTCCTGATCAGAAATTATTGCACACTATAAGGCTTGGGACCAAGATCTACTGGTTCCAATAGCTGGATTAACTGAGAAACTTCTCTATTTAATAAACTAAAGTAAAAAAAATACTGCTAGAATCACATTTTCACTAATTTAATTTAATCAAACTAAAACCAAGGTATCACTTTGATAATAATTATTAACCATATATTGTTAAATTAACAGGATTTGGCTTTTAATGAATTCAATGACTAATATTTAATACATAAAATAATAAACAACAATAACAAAATTTAGTTCACTTACCAAGTAAGATTGGTCTCCATATGACCTTTACAACCTCGGCCATTGGGATCTATTCCTCTAAGAGCAGAGCGAGGACGGACATTACTGGTGATTTCGATGATCGGTCTAGTTCTAAGAAGCACCACAGCACCAGATTCAAAGGCACCAATGAGGAGATCAGGATAACCATTTGAATCTAAATCTAACCCTCCACTCAAACTGTACCCGAATGTTTCTAAACCAAAATCTTCTCCATTGATAATCTAAAATTTTTTTTAGATAAATGTACATAAAATATTCTGTCACTCTTCATATTATTTGCTAAACCACCTTTTCAACAAATGATTAAATTAAATTTAAAAAAATTATAAATAGCTAAAATGTAGTAGTAAATAAAAAATCCATTGAAATATGCTCAAATAACATAAAATACATAATTTCTAATGATACTTATATTATATAATAGATTTGAATTTCTTTTTGTGTTACTGAAATAGCTTACACATGACTTAATTAATTTTAAATTATTTTTAACAATGTAATCTGTTTTCGCAAACATCCTATAACTGTATCTAACCAAACATACACACTGCAATCCCAAGTTATTATTAAATATACCTTCAAAATTTCAAAAAATTATATCATTTTTAAATCATACTTCATAGCGTACCCATACAAATTGAGCATAAGACGAATGCCCTGTACCTGTTAGAATATAGCCTCACCCTTTTGACACTCAAATAAAATCACTTAGGTATAAACCATGTAAATTAATTTAATTAAACTTGGTTACCACCTGACTGATAGTAATCAAGAACTTTATAACGGACAGTTAAACAGAATTGTTGATGATTAAATAGTTACCTGGGATGGCTCACGGACTGTACCGTTTTTAGAACCAAGAAAAACATATACTACTCCTTGTTTTTCATACGGTGCCCCTACTGCAATATCATCGTAGCCATCTTTATTGATATCACCAAGGTTGGCAATGGATACTCCAAATCTGAAACATTAAGAAAGGTCACCATTAAATGAACATGCAAAGAAAGAAATTTATGAAACATATATATATTTACTTTTTATTTATTATTTGTGAAGTTGTATGAATTTATTACTTGTTTATAATGTATTTGACTTGATTTTATTAGGTTTAATACAGCAGTGTTATGTACTTCTTATATCTAGGATTTACCTTGATTCTGGCTGTCCTGTAATTTTCATTGGACTAAAACATGTAAGAGAACAGTTCTCATTCTTGTTAACATAAATATAAATAGCACCGCCAGCTTCTTTGTCAAAATAGTTAGGAGCACCAACAATCAAATCTGGCAACCTGAGAATGATGTAAAGAAATAAAAATGAGAAGTTTATTAGTCTAAATTAAAAGTAATGATATAACACAAACGCTATTCGCTAAATACATACTATTAAAACTCAATCAACAGCTTGTGAATTTCAACTATTATAGGTTCATCTATTGAAAAATTTATATTAAACAGCATAGAACTAAAAAGTGAGCATGTTATTGAAGATGGATCAGCTATTCCGAAAGGTGGGAGTTGGAGTGTGATAAATAGCACAGCATCTCTCAAGATAATGGATGGTCAATGGACATAATGTTAAAACCTCACCAATTATGACTTCACCAACCATGGTTTCATTTATTCACAATTGGAAATTTGAAACCTGTTTGGGAGATAGCACAAAACAACTTCACTTATTCCCAGTAGATGACAGAGGTTGAATTATTTTAACATTCACTTTAATATATTTTCTATATTTTTTGAGATCCCATCTTATATTTAATGTATGCTATACTTGAGATAACACAAGAATAAATATTGGTGAATCTCATTAGAATCAGTTTCACTAATAATCCCAATAACCACATAAATTACACAAAGACGTTTTAGAATAAAATAGCATCTACTTACTTATCCCCGTTTACATCAGCTGTAGCCAGTTCATAGCCGAAGTTTGACGTGAACATATCACCTGATAGTTTCAATTTCTCTATCATAGTTGGAACAGAAGGCTTTTCTTTTTCAAAAATGAGCACTTCTCCAGTGTCTTGAGATCTTGGTGCCCCAGTTGCATAAGCGGTGTTTCCTGTCCCGAAAAAATCCGCAGCAGCTACTGACATACCTGAAAAGGAAATTCAATAAAAAAAAAATATTTTTAAGTAATTCGTGAACAGATTTGTATTAACAACTGTCAAATTACAGAACGATATTAGCAAGCTCATTAAATAAAAAACTTATGAGATAGCAACAGAGAAAGAAAATGGGAGGTTATGTTAAGAAAAAAACCCTAGTTTTTGGCCTGAATACTCAGCCAAGACATTGGATTATGAATGAATAAAAGAGATAAATTAAGTTAAAACAATTATTAATTGTGAATAATGAAGTATTATTTTACTTGTAACAATTACGTTTGAAATTAATATAGAAGGAGTAAGATTAATATTAAATTTCTTATAATTTTGATTATTATAACTATAGTTTTATTCCTAGTACTTCTTGTAACTATTGTTTCATTCCTAGTACTGTTCTCATTTTATCAGCCACCAAAGTCCATAATTCATTCTTTCAAGACACCACACTTCTTTCTTTTAAGAGGTAATTTATAGAGGATAATTAATCATAGACCAAATAAATAATATAGCTTTTAGTTAGTTATTAAATTTCCTACAACTTTGATTATTTTTTCTACTAATAACTTCTCAAGGTATCAGCCACTAAAGACTAATAATTAAATTAACTGTTGTTTTGCACTTGGTCTGAAGACCATTACAGGTATTTATATTATTTGCTCACAATACTAGGTTTAATGCTTGGATGTTTCTTTTAGTTTTAAAACCACAAGACAATCATGAATTTTCATTGTCATAAAGCTATACTTTTCGGAAAAAAACCTTACCTAAATAACTGTCTTTTGGTACAGGTGAATCATTCTCCTGATGAGGACTGAGGTACACTGTCTTGTCCCTATCAAGAAAGTTGTCAGATACGGAGAAGACAAATATTGTTCCCCTCCAAGTGTATGGCCCAGGGGAGCCAATAATAGCAGTGTCGTTCACCAATATTCCGCTGGTACCAGATTGGCAGTACCCATACTGTTGCTGACCTCTGGAATATATTAAGTATGAATAACTATTAGTTACTTTATACCAACACAAAAATGGTAATGTCAAAAAAATTGAGAATGTCTAAAGGTAAACAACTACAACCTTATTGTACTGTTCCCTCAAAAAAGTACCATTAAAACCTAATTTTCATGGTAAATTACGATATCACTTGAACATGCTAAAAATAACATTTAAAAAAAATACATAAATAATCAGATAATTCATATAACTTAGGATTTCAATCAACAAATTTTACATTTTATGATGCAATTACCAGATTTTAACCCTTCAACATTCTTTAGACTAAAATGGTAAAATAATATGAGACAGAACTGCAATGAGTTATAGAATTTTGTACATTGAATAAAGTTAACCTTTTAGGCAAATTATAAGTTATACAGAGACAATTTTACAAATGAAACAGTGAAATTTGTAACTAAAGCTCTCTGGTTGGTACCAAAATTTACATTCAGAACTAACAGAATATTTTGTGCTACCATTCTCATCCATATGGTAATAGGTAATTCATTAACTCTTGATAATAACACAAAATAAATAACTTAGCGAGTGATTATCTAGAATAAATCATAATAAAGCCTCCATTTTATCAAATCTAATTTAGATTGTACATTGAAAGTTTAACCATAGACATATTCTTCTAGATAAAATGAAGGAAAGGGTAACCCATTTAATTACCTATCCATACGTCGCCCTTTACATGGCTCCCAAGTGTTATCATAATCTAAGAACTGAGAAAAAGTATAGCACAAGCCTCTTCCAAACATGGAATCTGGGCCCTTCTGGATGTATCGATGGGCACACACCTGAAATAGAAAACTAATGTAATATAAATTCTGCATGTAAAATAACACAGATTTAGGCGGCAATGAATTTTATATCAATGCAGCAATGAGGCAGCTAAGCAGGGTTTTTATTTATTTAGATTAAATTTATTATATAATTTATTCTTTTTTTTAATAAATACAGCTTTATAATCAAGTAACCACACAACCTTTTTAGTTAATTAATAAAATCAACAATTAATTAATATATTTGTTTACTGAAATACTTTTCAAGTTTTTACTCAATTTCATTTTTTGTTAATTGTTTTTGTTCAATTTCATGTATAATTAAATTTAAATTCATGCATATCCCCCTTAGCCAGACTCTTTATATTATATTTATAATTAATAATAATTTAAGACATAATTATATTTATAACAAATTCTAATGAATATAACACAACATATTAATAATGAATTATTCTGGCATGTAATCCAACTGGTGTAAATTTAATAATTATCTGTTAAAGAGCAAAAACATTGAAAGGGCCAAGATTGAACCCATGACCTTTGACTGCCAATCAGCTGCCCTTTTAACTACGATGCCACATGCCACAGCAGGTTTCCTCACTTCAAGCTAGGGACTCCCAAAATATTTGTTTCCCAACTCTATCTATTAGTTAAGGCTCATCATGTCTCGAGTAAGAAAATGAAGATAGTTAGACAGATGATAGCCCTTCAAGGACTCACTTGATCAACATTTTCTTCAAAAACAAATGATCCAGCTTGGGCCAGTAAAGAAATTGACAGTGGACTGTATATAGGTGATTCATAAAATGAATACTTCAAACTGCCAGATACACAGAATATGATATATTTAATAATAAAAATAAATAATAATGAAAGAAAAGAGTGGCCACCCAGTCAGACATAAACCAATCTTAAAATGAATGAAAATATCAACAACAACAGAGTGATGACCAACAGGTCAAAAAAAAAAGATTGTAAGATCAATGGCCATTAAGTTACGAAATAACATTCATAAAATTGAGAAGAAAATAAGATATCTGTCTGTCTAACTAGAAGCAGGCCATACTGGTATTGCAGGTCCTTGTTGTGGCTCTTAGTTGTGTAGGAATCTCTCTTCCCAGTGGAGAAAATGGTCCAATCCACAGCTCTCCAGGGATCAAGTTGAAGCATTGAGTCTGTGAAGCTATCTAGGTGACATTCAAGCTGAGACTAAGGCCATAGGAAGCCAGAGAGGAGGGAATGCTGATAAAATGTCATGAGAGCAGTATTATTTTTGCCCCTGACGTGCACGAAGTATCCCACTTATTTCACACACATAAAGAATCTAACCACAGCACCCACAAAATATTCATAATAAAATATATAAATAGTAAGGACTAACCCAATATAAGATAAAAAGAGATTCATTAACAGCTGCACTGTTAGCTAAATTAATTAATTCGGACTTCAAAAATCATTATTGTACACTAAAAGGAATAGCGACTAAAAATTTTTTAACAACAAGAAGAGGAACCGGTAGTAGAACGCCCACACAAGCCCTTGAATTCCCTATTTCCTGCATAGAGGGATCAGCTATCCTGATTCCATCATCTAATACTATCCTTACCATATTCCTTGATCCTACTCCAGGATGTACAACAAAGAGCCACGATATGAGGTAAAGGAGACTTTAGCACCAAACTAATAACCTGAGTATGTGATTTAGAGGACAGAGAACTTGTCAGTCAGGTTCATGGATCCTCCCCACTTAATAGAGGCAGCGAAAGACGAAGAGATATATTTTATTTTGTGGATGTACCTAATAATAAATTAGGTAATTTTGCTATCTAGTAAAAAGTGACAACTCGCAGACAACCCTTTCCTGCCACAAGTTTAATACAAATTAATTGAAGTTGAGTAAAAAATTAAACAAAGAATAAGAATTCCAATATTAATAACTGTCTCATGCGAATAAAAACAAAGAAGCATTATGAATACATGCTACATCAAGCTCATTGAATACTTACCATCTTATTCAGCACACAACATTGTCTTACTTGTTAAATTTGGCAAGATCAAAAGAATAAATTCATTAAAAAAAATTTAATAACCCAACCTTATGCTTTTACTGCATAGTAATAAAACAAGTAAAAGAGACACACCGGCTAAGAGGGAACCGACCCATCAGCCTAAAGAAGGCCTTCCATTAAAGTAGCATGAGGTGTCCATATGCCCCTGGTCCTTGTATGGAAGCCAAAAATTGAAAATGAGTCACATTTTCATCCTTGAATTTCCCAGAGGAATGCAAAGATGTGCATTGTGGAATAAAATTATAATTTTTGTTCTAAGGATAAATAAATTGAATTTGAAACATGAAGGGAAAAAAAGTTATAACTTTAGAAAGATATGCTAGATAGGAAGAAGTAAACATTTTCAGGATCTCAAAAAAGACACCCTTTTCAAACACTAATTGAGAGGTTTTGAAAGACTATTTTTTGAGATCCAGAAAAATACAATTAGATAAAACATACACTTAATTTGCAAAATAAAACTGACTTGTATATTTCAGCATACACAGTTAAATATAAGAAACAAAATACCTTAATTGAACATTATATATTACTGTTCAATTTATAAGTTGTAGATAATTTAAAGTAAAAACAGGTGTAGGAGTCTCACTCAGTATAATACAAATAACTATCTGCAATGGTGGAGAAAGATGAACTTAAATATGTATGCAAAGATCTGGGTGTAGTTTGCCTATGTCATAGGACTTTTAAAACACTAGTCTTTTGTCTGCTGCTTATGGTTTCAGTTAAACTATATTGGATTATCCAGATAATACTGTATATAGAATATGTTAATTACATTCCCCAGTCATTTTACCCAGCAAGGAAGCAGTTGTGATAATGTTTTGTCATGGCCCTACCTGTACATTGTAGTTACAAATATTTCAGAATTAAATTATATTACACCATAACATTTTAAATCCACAATAGCAGACACATTAATTGTCAAACACAATAGAACTGATTTCAATGTTAAATTTACCTCAATGTTAAACTCAAACAAAAGTACATGAAAATACTAAATGAGTAAATTATTTTTCACAAAAGTATAATAAAAATACTTAACATACCATTACTTTACCTCCAGCACCTTGGCTTCGTACTGTGACTCCAAGCCACTGTCCATTCTTAACTTCATCCTCCAAAGGAGGCTGAAGAGTTTCACTATCAGCATCTAAAATAACTTTTTATCTAAATTCTATCCAATCATAAAAAAAAAAAAAATCAACTATGCAATAATAGCTGATTGTAATAATTCAAAGAAATAATGATATTATTTATTAAGCAACAACCTTAAAGATTGAAATAATATCTAATTATTAATAACATTCCCCCCAATATTATAAATATTTTAATTACTGTTCAATCGCTAAGAGAATGCTGTTGAAACGTCTCCCACCACCAATCTAACTTGCCCCTGAAAAACTTGAGAAGTCACGAGTCGAAAGATCGGTGACTTTTGTAGGTTGGTACACGATGAGTTAGTAAGGCAGGTGGGGGAGGGGGTCCCATGGATTCCATATGTAGGGGAACATGTCTCCCCCACTACTCAGAGGCATTCTCTTGGCGAACTGACAGTAGTTAGGAATTTTTATTTAAAAAGTTATTGGTAGTTTTATTATTAAAATTATTGGTTGAATTTATTTGTTGGCAATCCACTTGGATTGCTAAACAAAAGAAGTTTATTTTCCTTAGGTTTATTGGAGGAAGTTTTGATGTATATAATTTTAATGAAGTATGGTGAATCTGGTCCTGGTTGTAACAAAAAAAAAAAAAAAATACAATGCTTGTAAAAAAAAATGGTACACTAATAATAGCTAGAGTTTTATTTAATCTCCAAAGGTTTTGGAAAGTATGATAAAGTAGTTTTAAAGTTATTTAATAACTTAATTTCATCAATCCAAGCAGATTCCCAACTAAACGATTCTATCACTTTAAATCGGCTAACTATGAATTTGCATTGGCTACTAACACTGTACCAACATAGAACCTTAGAACAAACCAATACATGCAATGCATATAAAAGCTCCTTTATATTCTAATCATTATTACTTCATTAAATTTTTTCCGCTTTGAATGCTACTTAATATTTTCAAAATCAAAGTGATTTAATTAAAAATGCTAAATGTGTAGCAGAGCAAGTAAATTGTAAGCAGCACCATCATTATTTTTCAAATCCATGCCATTCTGAAAAATAAAAGCAATATTTTGCATTAACCTGAAGTTTTCTTATAATGCACATACATAACCCATTATTTTTTTTAAATGAAGAAACCCAAAAATGGCGCATTGATTCCTAAACCTAGAGGAATTTATTGTCCATTTGATGAAGCATAAAAAGCCATGTTGCCATATAATCATGTAAAAAATATTTGGCCGTAATAAGATGCAACTGTTAATCGATTTTGAGAAATAACACTGTTCTTATTACACATAAGTTTGAGTGTTATCTTAACCACCTATGCACCGAGAGAACCGCTATCATGCATCCTACGTTAAAAACAACCATATGTCAAATGTGAAGAATGCACAAGGAAGTGAACATAAACTCAATATACAATGATCATTAAGTTCATAAGAGATAGTAGTTAAGTTTTAAGCCCAACTTATATTCCCGAAAGAGAGTATATCTGGGAAACTTAGGAAAAAGGTGGTGGGGAGAGCTAGGCGATCTTTCCCAATTGAATCAAACACTCAAAACTGCCAAAACATTCCAGCTACATGGCCAACCCTCATGTTTTAGTGATAATATAGAAAACCCTCGCATTAGTCATACCTTCTATTGAATAAACCCTTTTAAGGAGTTGTCCTGATGATGGTAAAAAAGTATTTGTTTTAATGTATTTTTCTGTTTATCAATACTTTAAAATAAATACTTTACTTTAACTTTAGAACCACAATTTCTCAAGAATAAGTTTTATACAATGCCTTAAACTTCAACTAAAATCTTTCTAGATAAGTAGAATAGCAATTATGAATTTGAATAACCTATTACAATTAATGGATAGTGAATCCATGTAGTGTTACTCTAATACTAGCTATTCAAACCAGTCTAGACTCTTGGCCTGGCTAATGCCACTTCTTCTGTGCGGAACTTTTCTATATACACGGCACACATTCCTCTTTGTGTTAGCCCATAGCACCAGTGTAGAGACTTGCAGACACCTTTCCATGAGACCCGTTCATCTTACCTTCCTAGACATTTTCATGAGAAATGTCTCTAGATGTTGGTACTAATTCTCCATTTATTGGTCATACTGTCCCACACTGGGTAAAAAGAAAAATATAGGATGTATGCATTTGTCCACGATGATTAGGAAGAAAGCAAAGACTTCTTTAACATGAGTATGGGACAATGGGTATGAAAATTAACCTTTCGAAATGTGAATGTAAGAACATTAGATGTCCTGATTCTGGAGATCTTTGTGTGGGTAGAGAAGTCTGCTGCAAAGTGGGATGTTTTAAGTACATAATGCCATATCTAGAATGTACATCTCTAAGATACACATAAAAAAAATTAAGAGAGTAAAAATAAGGTAATCTAGGAGAAAATAGATGATCATCCAATCCAAGGTGACAATGGAGAGAAAAGGGGAACATCTGCCTGACTGAAATGGTAAGGACGCTGATAGACAATGTCACCATGTGGACTAGATGATTTAAGGCTGGGAGCCATCTTTAAGATAAGATGGATCCAAAGATTTGAAGATGAGTTAGGGTTAACCTGCTACCTGAAAACGCAACCTTTTGTTCTAAGAGAAAAAATGGGGGAAGGAGATGAACAAATGCGCACACAAGAGTTGTGTGCACACAGATAGGAGGTAATAATATATTTTGGTACTTTTTTATTTAAATCTCATCCACTTATATATTTTTATACATACTAGTGATACAGTTAATTTGATTTTTTATTATCAAAAACATTTTCGGAAGATATTTTCTAGACCCAAAATACTATTTACAATTCAATATATTATACTGACCTGAAGAGAGTTTTGAATCTTCTTTTTAATTATGACAGCCTAAAAAGCAAAGGAAAGAAATCGGGAAAGAAGGAACACATAAGTTGCCAACATACCTAATTCAAAAGCAGAGTGCACAAAAACTTTCTTACTTTTGTATTTGTATCAAGAAATAGTTAATTTCTTTGAATAAACACAAAAATGGTATATAAACAAAATATACAGAGCGGTGACTGATTTCTAAATGCTTTTGTCTTTATACTCGTGAAAAAAAACCAGCTTTACAGCTCATTTAGTGTTATGAATAAATAAAGATTTAGTGTTTTCTATGTGCTCAGATCTTCAATAGAGCTTAGAGATTAGCATAACAGCAATTCACCAGTTGCACTATCGTCTAACCAGCATTACGCATAATTGAATATTTTTAAAAGTGTAAATACTAAGTAAAAAATAGAAGAACATTCAATTTCAACTTTACTAATATTTAAAAATAAACATTACCGTACTTGATAACTATAAACTTCTAATTACATACACATTTATTCATACAATACTATCGTATATGTATGCAATTCGTGAGATGTTATTATACAAAAGGTTGCTGAGTATATCGGACATGGCCAGATTAATGAAATGAAATGAGGAATGACATGCAATAAAAAGGTGAGCTTCTCATGCAGAATAGTGTGCAAAAGAATGCAATCCATGCCAAATACAACACATATTTAAACTAAAAAATATCAGCTTGAACTTACACTCTTTGTAATGCCCATCTGCGTCTGTTCAAAAACAAACAAATTTTATTTAATTAAACTTGCATTAAGAATATATCCCTGAATTTTCATATGATGCTAAAAGACGGTAATAAGACTAACAGAAAATAATTTAAATAATACAATTTTTAAGTTGAATTCTACACCAATGGCTAAATTAGGGTCCCCACTGATATTGTTGGTTAATAGTTATGTTTTGCCTCAATAATCACTTTATTTAATTCTTTGACACAGCAGCTAAATGTAATAACCAATTATCTGAAAAAATTAGACTGTCTTAGTGACTTTGTTCAATTATATCCTCAAACCAGCTCTTAAACATTAATAGCTTTGTGATCTGATGTAATAGTTGTTAACAAACTGCAATAAATTAAATTATCATTTCTATAGTATGTTGTTTATTACTTTATTTATCAATCATTGAATAAAAGAATAAGGCTAATGATTGCCTAAGGTTTAAAATACTATAACCTCAAGAGAAATGTCCAGAAGTATATTTGGGGGTATGTTCCTATTATCCCAGACCACCAGCCTGGATAATTAAGCAACCTTCTAATCCCAACAGGTTGCCAGACATGAGACACTTTGTCAGTTAACGAGGGCCACTACTGAGCCCAATACTACAATTTGCAGTTTTGAAGTTAAATTTTTACTTGATTACTCATATAGGTATATTTTGATTAACACAAATATGAATATTTCACAATTTAATTTCAATGACAAAAGCAAATTAGGGTACCTATTCCAAATTGAGTTTTTACTGCAACAAAAGCACTGCTAAGAGTAACAGCGCTGACAAATTTCACACAAAATTGACAACGCTGAATTTCCAGTCGTATTTAAGTAAACTTCTTGATAAATTTCTCATATCAAACATACCACAAGTTGATAACAAGACCCAAGAAAATATAGTGTCACTGCTGGGAGGAGAGATGGTAGCTCAGATAATACAACACTGGGACGGAAACCTAATGTCACTCGAGCAAATACCGGCCGTATCTTGTCACTATTTTTGTCTTTCCCCCAATAATTATCTCAATAAATCTTCAAATATAATATAATATAATTGATTAAATAAGTAATAAATTACATATTTTTCATAAAAAAAACTCATTAATTATAAATAATTAAAATTAAATGTATGGCAAAATACTTTATGATGAGATAAAACTGAGGTTGCAATTTTAGTAGACTTGATGTCTCCCTAGACATCCCCTGGTAATCCTCACAATATATATATATATATATATATATATATATATATATATATATATATATATATATCTGTTTTCAAGATCAGATTGGCTATTTCTATTTTATTATTTTTGTTTAAATAAATACTCCTATTTTCCCTTAAGATACTCACTTGACTGAGTTCCTTAGTCAAGGTCTTTAGTCTTTAGGTGAGTTTAGAATTGAAACAATGTCTCCATGTCAGCATTCGGGCTTGTGAATCTAATGATAAGACACCTAGTAGCTTACTACAGAACCAGGCCACAAAAGCATGAACTTTTCCTAGACAGCCACCCCACAAAGGACTATCTGCTATCTATGTTGCTAAGCAGGTGATCACAGAAAACCAGTTGGTTTAGTAAATGTGACATGGATGTTCACTTATAATATTGTTTAGAAATGTCCAGTACGTCATAAGTTCTAGTTTAAATGAAAGATTATTTTTATAAAAAATTTTAATAGGTTGGCAAGAAAGTAATTTAGGTTTTTTAATGTAAAATAGAACTTAATTTTTTCTATACAAAAAATGAAATTTAATCAGTCAAATATCTTCCATTCTGTTCGATGACCTTTTGCCATCTTTCTGGTAACTTCATGATACAGCGGTCATAGAACTTCTGGTCCTTATCAGCAAAAAACTCAACCAAGTGCGATTTGAGGTCATCATTATTACTGAAATTTTTACCATTTAAGAAGTTTTGTGAACTTCGAAATAAATGATAATCCGGTGGCGCAAGGTCAGGGGTGTATGGGGGATGTGACATCACTGACCAACCAAGCTCCAATAGTTTCATACGAGTTGCTAAAGATGTGTGAGGCCTCGCATTGCCATGGCGGAACCACTTCTTCCTTGGCTTCTTAACAAGTACAAGATGTCTTATATGATTTTCAATTGTTGTAGGTGGTACATTTAACTGTTTTCCAATCTCTCGCATATTTATATGATGATTCAATTCAATTATGGCTTTCATTTTGTCATCATCTACTTCAGAAGGTCGACCAGAATGTTGGTCATCTTTCAGTGAAAAATCTCCAGAACACAATTTTTAAACCAATCCTGACATGTGTGTTCGTTCTGTTAAACAATCAACACCATAGACTTCACATATCTCTTTGCGAGTCTCAGCTAAAAATAAAAAAGTAAAATGTGTCGAAAATGCTTACTTTTGCACTTCATGTTAAAACTAACCATAAACTGACAGTTGTAAAAAAATTACATGGAATTTCTTTATGTAGCAACCTAAAGGTATCACTACCAAATCTCAAAAGAAAAAAATTCTAACATTTACAAAAGAATAACGAAACAAACATAACACTATCTACGGGTGCAAACCGAAATCACTTTCTTACCAACCCAATACTTTCCTCGAATCAATAAAGTGAGGACCCTATATATAAAAAAGCTAACAAAAAAATAAGCACTAAATGTATTGTTTTTTTTACAATATAAAAGCGACTGGAAAACAGAAGCAACTGAAAGTTTAAATGTTTGTTAACTAATCCTTGACAAAAAACATTGCATACTGCACACCTTTGAAGGTTGAAGAAACAAATTTCAAACACCACCACCTTTAATAATTCTCCAATACCATTAATATATAGCATTGGGGCATCATGTACTTATGAATTGATGGAGGGGGCTATTAGTAAATAATTAACAAGAAGAAATATTTTCTAAAATTGACAATTATATTAGTGGTGCAACAACAAATAATAAAAAGAAAGAAGTGACCTTTACCAATATTAACGTCACCACAAAAAGTTAAGGCACATGTAATATTAATAAATAGAAGATACTGGGTAATTTACTTCCAAGTTTTAAATTTATAGTAATCGAAACGAGCAATACTTAATTTTATTTTCAATGGGTTATTACGAGATAATTTAAAGCACATGTAATGATTTATATTATTGACACGTCTACTTAACAAGTAACTAATGTAAAAGATAGAAAAATATCTCGATTTGCTCACATCTCCTCCCATCTGTGATGATTTGTTCACAGTCATTTTCCAGGGTAGTGACAGGACATTGCCAGAGTGCACCAGAACGATTTGTAGATGGTTGAATATTTTGGTCCAATGGTGCACCAACTAAAAGCCTGTCAAGCAAAAATTGTAAGAATTGTTATAAAATTATTTAGCTAAAAGTTTAGTGATAGTAGGATGCATCCTTCATTGTTTCATTAGTATTTTATTTACACATTGATTTTCAAGGTTCCCCAGGAGAACTTTCTTTTAGCCCCAAGGAAGAACCAGGGTTTGCAGATTCTGCAGAACACCTTTTGGGTGCCGAACATTGCCTTTGTATTCTTATGCCTGTTCCCATTGTACTTAGACCCATAAGCCTAACCCTGCTAGTTTTTTTAGAATAACATAATTTTATAACAGACAACCCAATGTTTAAATGACTTTTAACTGTGTATACTTGACAGTGCCAATACTATTTTGTATTCACTTTTATTCAGGTAGCGTGTTAAATAGAAATTCCAAAATATAACCAAAATTCAGTTAAGTAATGTGAAACTGTTATTATTGAGAAATTGTGAAAATACACCAGTGTTAGATTCCTGTCGCTTAGGGAAATCCCAGATATATTACCTTAGCCCTTACGACAAAGCAGCCCTTTGGCCCATAGGGAAAACCAGTAAGCACACCCTTGGACCAATGTGGCAGTTGACGTGTTAAGAAAGCATATTTCGTATAGTACATTCAATGATTTAAAAAAACCTTTTAAGACTCTGTGTCAGACTGCAAACTTTGGAGGATGCTGAACAGCAGTTAGAACCAGTTCAATGATTATTAGTATCCACAGGTCACTCTGGTATGACCACGGAACAATTTTATTATTTACAAGTATATAGCCGATTGCACTAAATAATCTTTGAAGTTTCCTAGCTAAATCCCTGATATATCTATAATGAAAATTAATTTTTGTGAAAGAAGTATTATATATTTATATTATAAATTTACAACCCAGCAATGAATAACAACTTGACAGTAAAAAAGTACCCAAAGATGGAAAGAGGTCCTTATTGTTGAGTAACACTATAAATACTTTAGAGTGGAAGCATGAGCTGGTGTGAACGTACTTGTGCATTGGAAAATTAAGGGTTAACTGCGGGTATTACCCCTACAACATTGACATTTTCTTTATTCCATTGAAGTGAAAACCCTCAATCGGCCAAACAATGACATTTCACAATCAGAAGCACCAAATTTAGTTAAAACTGCATAATATCTTATGAAAGATACTGATACTGCCATTTTATTACCCTCCTGAATTTGTTCAGATTCATACCTAGTTTGTCATGAATACTGAAGTGCAAGCAGTTATGACTCAAGAGGGTTGGTTGAGCAACCCAGCCAGGTCTCCACTGATATTATACAATAGAGTTAAATATATTTATGTTATAAATTCACAACCCAGCAATGAGTTGCTGTATTTAACCACAATGTGATGATTGTGGCTTGGATTTTTGCTGAGATTTATACAAGAAGTATTTCAAAATTAATATAAAAATGTAACACGAAGAAGAGTATAAGTAAAAAATAAACAAGGCAAACAGGTTAATCCCTTAGCAGCTTCAGTTAAATCACCATGAAATACAGCCCCATGTATCAAACTGAGTCTGTCATTAGACATGGCAAGTATCGGTTTGTTGTTAAGAAGTATTTGTTATTTTATATCTCCTACTGTCAATGTATAAGAAATATCTTGGTATTTTAAACATCTAATAATGTTTGATAATTTTCTCTCTAGATGTTCCGTGTCTTTAAAGTGAAACCAATATATGTTGATTTATGGTGGTTGAAATTTATTATCTGCAAAAGTATAAAGCTGTTAAGAGAATTGCTTGAAATGAATATGGCAGTGACACTCAAACATATGAAGCAGAAAATTATGTAAATATGTGACTTCCCAAATGCTTCTTATCTATTAATCATAAGGGAGGGGCAGTTGCAACTATAATATTTTCCCCTATCCCCTTATTTCCTATTTATTGTCAGATTATTTCCAAATTGGGCATGGAAACAGTATAGCACCATTCAAAAAAATAATAGCTGAGGCAACTCAAAACCCTTCTCCCCATTAACTCCTATTTGTTATTCTGTATATCCTATCTAATTTGACAAGAAAGAAGGGGTTCATTTTATAAGCTCAACATTTTACCAACTAACCAACTGCACACAAACTTAGATAAGGCCAACTTAGACCTAAATATATTTAAGTAACCAAATAGAGCTTGAAAAGTTTACAACTAAAAATTGAAACATTTGTTATGAAATAATAACCATTGTATATGATTATCTTCAAGGTTACAATTTTATTTGAAAAACTTGATTCAACTATCATCTAATAATCTATTAATTCTATGATTTTTATTTATCAATAATAAGTAGTAATGAGTGAAGACACTTATGTTGTTTTTAGCTCACAAAACATAGTTAATTAGTTGGTCTAACTACAAAGAAAATCATTTTAATATGAACTCAATTATTCATAGGCCCAATTGAGGACATTTCTGAGGATGACATCACCAAATGGTGTATCCAAGCCTCTCTGAATAAACAATTGACTCATAAAAATAGAAACATTATTTTAAATAGAGGAGAGTGAGTCCCACTTATCTCAAGCACATGTGTCTTAATAGACAATTCAGGATACAGTTAGATAAGATAGATAGAAGCTTTAGGTTTGAAAATAGTTGAGAGGCAAACACAAAATTATGAATGGACCATCAGCAAAGGTAATAAATTGAATGCTGATCACTACAACAACTGAAGCATTCTTTTGTTTAAGATAAGATCTAGGCCATCTGTGCTTTATTTATTTTATTAACCGAACACCAGGCATAAATTTGCTTAATAAGTTAACTTTTTAAAGATAAACATCTAAAAACAGAATAAAATCATCAACATTTGATTTTGTTGGTAAATACTTATGTTATTTAGATGCTTACTAATGCCCCACTTTATTAATATGATCCTAATACACAATACATAGCACAATCAAGTATACTAGACAATCCTGGTATATTTTTTGCTATAATACTTGTAATCCTAAGTGGAAATTATTTAACTGAATACAAAATGAAATTTAAGAACAGATCTAAACCAAATACTTGGTGTTAAGGGTTCAGGTTAACTAAAAAACTACCTCTCTTCTATATTGCACATCCATTTTATTAAAACCCTAAGCAAAACCATTTAAGTACAAAAAACAAAAAAAAACAATCTGTGGTAACCAATTATGTGCATAACTTATACCCCAAAGGCATTTGTAACATCATTCTTGACAAAACTGAAATAAAAACTACTTAAATCATCTTACTTAGCCTCTCCTGCTGAACCATTTAAAGAAATGTGTTGGGCAACAGAAAATCCAAAATATGAACCATCACCTCCTCTTTTGATCACAGGCAATCTCGTTTCAAAATTGAATGCATTACTTAAAGATACTATAGAATAAACTAAAACTAAACACGATTCGAGATCCATAATTATTTCAGTAATACATTAAACCCTCCCCAGAATTAACACGCCCACCTGTAGCCCAAGCATTAGCATACTGAGAGCTGATTCAAGCTCGTAAAATATTAACCACAACGTTCACCAATCTGGATGCTAGAACGTTTGACAGGCAACGGAAGAGAGCCGAACTAACCCGAATCCCCACGATATTTAAATATACTTCTTATTTTGATAACTGTTATCCAATCAGAAGTATTGTGATAAGTTGTATTGTAGCAGTTAAATTATCATCTCGTTAAAATGAAGAAAAAATATCCGTATGAGAATCTGGATCAACACTAACTTGTTACCCCTTACAGTTTATTTGTGTATCTTCAAATCTTTTCGACTTAGTTAATGCTGTAATTGTAAGGATAATGTATTTTATTTGAACTCGAAACATCAATTTAACAAACGAGCTCAATTTTATTCAAAAGTAATTCGAAAAACTTGAAGGATTCTCATTAATTCGTGTTAGGCATGGGGAAAATGTAAACGATATGTAAGTAGAAAGATGTACGATTTTGCTACCACTAAGGAGAGTAGTAAGAAGTCCAAAACTCAAAGTTACTTTTAAAACACTTCTCACCAAGTCCAGTTTATTTTCAAATAGCTTCCCGAACTTACAAAACCGAAGGCACATTCAATGGCCTGTCGAGATAGATTTTTCAGTTTCATGCCTCCTTGGATATTAGTCTCATTAAATTTTCTGATAAAGGGAAAGCCTCATCACTCAGAAAAAAGTACCACAGTGGTTCAGCAATCGTAGCTATTCGTTCGGGAGTGGGAAGTAATTAGTTAGTCACTTAATTTTCTTGCCCAAGACACTGCTTACAAATACCATCACTGAACTGGGCAGGATAGTGATATTAAGAAATAACATGTTTTATAGACAATACATTAGTTTCTAAATACATTTTTCTCAATTTGGTTATAAATAATTTCCTTAATATCTAACTTAATTATAGAGTGTAAAGGTAAGGTACTATGGCTTACAATGAATGCATATGATAAATTCAAAGTTAAAGATACATCTATAAAATCGTAATACTGAATGAAAGGAGTAGGAGTTACAATAGTTGTGGTAATACATTTATCTAAGTTCTTATGCAATTAGATATGCAATCATTGCTAAGATTCTTAATGTTAATACAGAATGAGTTGGATTTTATATAGTTACATGTTGCAACAAAGGTTTCTTGTATATTGTACAGAATTAAATGGTTTGGTACTCTAGTGGGTATTACATGATTGTCCTTTCGTACAGGCGCAGGTAAATTATACATTGAACTTAGTTTTGGTCCTTTCTTTGGTAATTGTATGATGTAATGAATGAGTCCGTTTCATATAGCACATGAAATTTTACTCGTTAACCAATTGATTTCCAAGTCTTGTGATAAAGGTTGGTTATCAATTAAGTCGGTAAGTTTTATCACGTTAGCATGAGGGATTCCCATTCTTCATGTTTCCTGTTCTTCTTCAAAGACTGTTCTATGTCTAGTATTTGTACAGTTAAGTAGTTTAATATTTCGTACAGTTCGGTTAGGTGCATAGCATATTGGACCCTG
Organism: Acanthosoma haemorrhoidale; assembly: GCA_930367205.1. Lineage (NCBI taxonomy): Eukaryota > Metazoa > Arthropoda > Insecta > Hemiptera > Acanthosomatidae > Acanthosoma > Acanthosoma haemorrhoidale. Next base: position 154,187,405 of record OV884011.1, on the reverse strand, counting down.
TCTATGCAGTTGATTACCTCCATGATTTTATTATTATTATTATTACTAGCAGCTATTGTGAGTGTCACTGTCAGTATCAATGTCCATCTGTTCTCCATCTGAAACATTTTGTTCTTGTGGTATAAAATGTCTCGTTTTGCTTTTTCTTGAAGCTAATGTGATATTTTAATATACGTCTTAGAGTTAAGTCATTTAGTTTCTTATATAAATGTGTTTCTTATATAAAAGAGTTATATAGATGTCGTGAAAGGCTACCTCTTTACCAATATTATCATGTTTCCTCTACCCTTATTAAAATTGTCGTTTATCAATTTAATATCAGTCTTAAAAGCTTCTATAATTTGTTTGTTCATATTTACTGTCTGCTCGATATTATGTTTTGTATTATAGTTGTTTCGTTCAACTTCACTTATGACATTGTCATAATGTTGTTTGTCCGTAGCATCCATAGTACCAGTTAACCAACTAATAGGTGTTCCTGGTCAATGTAACAATCCACGTATTTGTTTTCTATTATGATTTCTCAGTAAGTCAATTTTATTCTTGGTTTCATGTATTATATCTACTATTAAAGGGTAGATTGTTAAGTTAAGATAGAGTAGAGGATGTTTTGTATATTAGTTAGTTATAAGTCTGATAGACTTATGTTATAAAAGTGGTAAGTTTTAAAGTATTTTTCAATTTTTTTACATTATTAACGTGTAATGTAGTATTCCGTTACTGTTGGTTAGGTCAGTTACTTTCAGCAAAGTTGTTGCAGTCCATAGCATTGTCTGAATTAGCAGAAGTGTCTTTATTGTTATGTGAAACCTATTTCCGGTGGGTCACATGTTTCTTAGGAGGTCGTTTAATATTGTTAGCATACGATTTCTTTATTTCATTTTTGTCACTATATTTTATTACTGGTTTATAAGAAGTATCTTGCTTTCGATGGCTAGTAGTTTTTATCATTAATTGTTCATCAGAAATTGTCGGAATGTCTTTCCGATTTTGGTTTAGTTTTTCTGTTCGATCAGTCTTTTCTTTTATTATTTTTCTCTTTACTAAGTCATTTATCAGGCGTTTATTATCATGATATTTTTGAACATATTGTTTTTTTATTGATATTTGTTGGTTATATTGTTTAGTTATTCCAAGCGTCATCTCGTCAGGAGTCATACTTAGTTTTCCATTTAAGGTATTGTTGTTAGCAATAGTTGCTAAAGAAAGTTTGTTAGTTAGCATCTTATTAGTCAATTTTTGATTATTTAATGTCCATAGTAATTCGATCTATGTGCTGTGTGCACGATTCAAAAGTCCTAAAGAATTTAAGTTACTAAGCGTTACATACATTGGTTCTATTCCATTCGTTTCAAGGAAGTTGGTAACTAATTTATTTTCATACTCTCTTCCGTTGTCCATTCGTATAGAATTTGGTGTCAAGTAATGTTGTAAGTATTGTTTTATAACGTCACATATGTTAGTACTTGTTCTAGAACTTTTCACGGTTCTTGTGAATAGTCTTTTTGAAAAAGTATCAATTATAGTGATTATGTATTGTCTTTCGTAATGTAAAGTATCAATAATTAAATCTTCAAAAGGTTTTTCTGGTGTAGGTGTTAACATAAATTTAGCTTTAATTAATTTCCATCCATACTTATTTTTTCTACATATCATCCATTTGTTAATATAATCTGCAATAATTTCTTTCATAGAGGGGAAATAATATTGTTTTCTTAATTGGCCATAAGTTTCAGCTGTTCCTCCTCGGTCTTTCCTGTGTGATAATTGGAAATAATCTCGTTTTGTTCGTCCCTATCTGTTACATTTAGTACATGATTTTTGTATCTTTTTATCTTAACAGTAGGATATTCTGTATATTTCTTGATAAAGTATTGAATTGTTCATCATACCAAGTAATCATTACATTGAATTTCGATTCACAATAAATTCCATAAACATGCTTTGGGTGTACAATTTCTTTTATTATTTGGTCTAATTCGTCTTCATTTCTTCATTATAGAAAGAAATGTCATATCTTCTTTTATTAAATGGTTTCTTAAATTGTACTTGTTGTGTCAACTTCTTCACCACGAATAATTAGAAATCTTCTCGGCCCATAAAATATCCACCTATTTTTCCATATTTTAATAATAAAAACCTTAAAGCGTCAGTAAGAAAGGGGGAAACTAGTGTACAAAACAGCTGAATCCACTACGGGTCGCGTCGGGGCAACCCCCGCCTCTGGCCGCCTATATAAGTGGCCAGATTATGGGCTTTGAGACACTTTTAACTGTAAAACGAAAATTTTTTTTGTAATTTTACCCTCCTTCAAATGCTTATTATGCTATGCAGGAAAAGGAGCCATAAACCTGTAAATTTGTTATGCTATTGTTCATTTGTTTTTTGTTTGTTTGTTTAAATAAAGGGGTTTTAAAAAAGAAAAAAAAAACGAGACTTTTGGAACCCGACACCTGAAGAACACTGCTCTCTCTGTCTGTCTCTAGACTGGCGCTTGCTGCTCTACTCGAACCATGGCTTTCTTATTCAACAACCTCTGCATCTCGCTTTCCTAACCTCACTATGTTCTAGTCCGGCGTTGTCAGACCCTACACCTCCCTGGTGGGATTCTCTGTCTTCGTCTCGCTAAAACTAGCACCTCCTTAGGAGAGACCTCTTCCTCGCGGACGACGGTCGCCGGGGCCCTACAAACTTTACCAGCGCCTCCCCCAGCGATCCTGTTTGCCTCTCTCCGGTTCACACTCGCCTTTGGGATCCGGACGGTTTTCGCCTACCCTCAGATACCGAGTGTGACTTCGTGGTCATTATAAGAACACATAAACTACCTATAAATACCTACCCTGTTCCTCTTCTCCTGAACATAGTGCACTGTCAGGGCACTCCTTCTAAGATCTTATGGAGTCAGATCAATAAGAATAAATCTGGCCGCCAACTAGGCCACCAGCAAAGTTTAGTCATATGATAGTCATTAAGAGCTATTTCTGATTCGTTAATATGTTTGTTTCTATCTAAAATATTTCTCATGTCATAAAAATAAAAATATAAAATTATACTGTGTGCAAAAATAATACCTTGAAGTCTTTATTGCTGTTGACGAAGTCTTCCGTGTGGTCTATATTAAATTTATTGTTTCTGTATAACCTGCATAAAGCGTTTAAACGCACCTTTAAAAGAACAGTCCCAGCTCTGTTAATATTGCCTCGAGCCTTCTTAGCCTGTCCGTCAGAGTGGTAGCCAAACAATACCAGATCCTGTTATCTAAATAAAATTATAATTTAGGAATTACTCACAGATGCAGAGAATATTTCTTCGGATCTTCTGAGCTTGATGACGAACCGTCTTCTCTTCTGACTTGAAGTTCACAGGTCCCAAGTGAATGATGTCGTCAATGAAGTCCAGCTTTCTGTCTTCCTTCAACTTCCTCAGATATATAACGAATTTCTTTAGGTGATTACCTGGTGAAAATCTATTGAAATAGATCAGTACCCAATATTGGTGAAGTGCTGTCCTATGAAGTATCTTCCCAGAAGCATTTTCATTGGCCTTCTGACGCTTTTGGAGTAGTCTCACTTTCCGTTGCCAAATGAGGGATCTCTAGATGGTGGGCTACCGTGAATTTACTAAGTATACTGCCAGGTGCCTGTTCGGGGCGCCAGTTAAATACTCTTTGTAGAGGAGAGTCTTTTAAAAGAAACGAAAGAAAAGCTTTATTATGAAGTACAAGCAAAACACTGGTATCAACAAATATTAAGAGTTACGTCACTACATACAGGGTAAAATGTCTAGGAACAAGTGGGGTCTGGAGTTTTTTTGTTGTTTCAAAACCCCTTTTATTTAACATTTTTACAACATATGAACAATAAGGGTCTGGGGCTAAAGCTGAGACATATATGTATAAGAAAACGATAAGATTCTGGGAAGCAGGGAGGTCTTGGAAGGATCTGGTTTCTTACTTAGAAATAACAAGGGTTCTGCTGAAGCCTCTTCCACTTGTTCTTAGCATTATAAAACTTTCGATATCTTCGTCTTCTTCTCATAACTCATCTAAATTTATCTTCACTAAACCATGCTCTCCTCACTTGCCACATCCATCGCCACATAGCTAATCAGTTTCTCAAATCCAGGCACCCTATAAAGCTGTTCCGGTGTAGCAGAGGATGCTAATCGTTTCAGAAAAATTGATCTTCCTAACACATTGTAATAAACATTTGAATTGTTGTGTTTAAACATGTAGTGAAATGAAATTATATCCCCTGGATACCTAATCCTGCCATAAGGAATTCATTTATATAATATTTCTTAAAAATTAAATTATTCAAAATCGCCACCTCTGGCCTGTACACAGGCCATTCGTCTATTGCAGAACGCAGTAACTTCTTCTGGAAAATTGTCAATTATTTTAACTAGGGTATTTATCAGTTTCTCCAAACTAGCGTGTCCCCTGTGGCAAACATTAACTCCAAATTGACCAAAGTCGGAAATCAGGAGGGTTCTAATCTTGACTTCCCAGGGCCAGTCTACAACCTTAATGAACTCAAGGACAAGGCGTTGAATGAACCTTAAGTGCAGGGGCTGAATCTTGTTGGGAAAGACTGTGTTTTCAATAAAAAAAAAAGTGCTCTAAAGGTGCCTGAAGTGCTCCAGATTATCTTACTGGTAGTTCCTGGCTCGAGTTTAGATGCCATGTTCGCAAAAATGAAGTTTTGTGGTACCATAAAAGTGTACGCACAACCAAACAATAGATCACATCACTGAGCTCAGATGGTGCCCTCGTTCCACCCTTCCAATTCCATCTTGGGCTTTCCGGGAGTCGTGGGCATACACTTTGTCATTCTGAAGATTAAATTTTTCTTCAAAGTTAAAAATATTCTCGTCCGAAAACGGCGTACTTGCTTAATATTGCCTTGCTCCCTCCTCTCTTTTGTGAAGTGAAGCAGTGAGCCTTTGCCCTGTCAGCCTCCACTAGGCACTCATTTAACGGCCATAGTTTACATTATTTTTTGTTTTATTAGTGGATTTCTTTGAATTTGAGTTTCAACTTGCTTTAATGGGATTTTTTGTTCTTACCGTACGTAGTCGACCTTATCGGGGCCTGTCCTTTACAGACTTGGTTGCAATGAAGTGATTAATTGCGCCACAGTTGAACATTTAATTAATTTATAATAAGTTAAGAGCTTGAAAAATATCTGAGTTAGAATTACACAACTTGTGAAGAGCAATAATAGCATGTCGATTTTCTTCTATGCTTCTCTCCTTCGTGTCTAAATGAAACTCAGAGACAAACTAAAAGCGAGTATAAGCTCCATATCGCATATACGAGGGTGGTCTGAAAAGTTTCCGACCTCAACATGAAGATAGGAGCAGTCGTAAATAAAAGCTAGTGAATTTCGTTGTTCATCTGTTGACAGTTACTCACCAAAGTATCGGCCATTTTGGACGCGCAGTTGTTGTGTAACAGTCATTTGAGTGAGTCGATGTGAGTGTTTTTATGAAAATGGACAAAATCGAGTATCGAGCTGTCATTAAATATTTGTTTTTGAAAGGCAATAGGCCTACGCAAATCAAAGATGAGTTGAATTCTGTGTATGGGGACTCTGCACCATCATTTACCACAGTGAAGTTTTGGGCAGCTGAATTTAAACGTGGTCGTAAGAGCTTGGGAGACGATGAACGCTCGGGACGTCCAAAAACTGCAACTACCGACGAAAATATCGCCAAAGTTCACCAAATGGTGCTAGACGACCGCCGAATTAAAGTGAGAGAGATAGCAGAGGTTATGAACATGCCAAAAGAACGTGTCTGCCACATATTAAATCAACATTTAGAGATGAGAAAGCTGTCCGCGGGTTAGGTGCCGCGTTTGCTCACGTTAGACCAAAAACGTGTTTTAATGAACATTTCCAACGCTCTGTTGGCGCAGTTAGGCGCAATAAATCCGAGTTTGGCGCCAATTAATTACTGTGGATGAAACTTGGATACACCATTATACGCCCGAAACAAAAATACAGTCCAAACAGTGGACTGCCAAGGGGGAACCGGTTCCAAAAAAAGCAAAAAGTGTTTTTTTGGCTGGGAAAGTGATGGCGACTGTTTTTTGGGATAGTCATGGAGTTATTTTAATCGATTATCTTCAAAAATGAAAAACCATTACAGGAGCATACTACGCATCATTACTTGACAAACTGAAGGCAGAACTTGCGGAAAAACGGCCACATTTGCAGAAAAAGAAAATCCTGTTTCACCAAGACAACGCACCGTCTCACACCTCAGCGGTTTCCATGGCGAAAATCCATGAATTACGGTTTGAACTCCTTGACCATCCCCCTTTCTCACCAGATCTACTTCTTTTTGTTCCCTCATCTAAAAATTGCGCTCGGAGGACAGAGATTTTCGTCAAATGAAGAGGCAATCACTTTCGTGAACGATTATTTTGCAGAGAAAAACGCCGAGTACTATTTGGACGGGTTACAGAGATGGGAGCGTCGCTGGGAGAAATGTGTAGAGTTACAAGGAGGCTATGTTGAAAAATAAAAAAATAAAATTTTGAAAAAACGTCCTGTATCTTTGTTAGGTTGGAAACTTTTCAGACCACCCTTGTAAATAACCAAATGTGAGACTTTAATGTACCTGGACAAGTATGTAATTTTATCTAAGACCAAAGAGGTAACAGAACTTATTGCAAGACTACCTATAAAGACAAGCAAAAATTTGTCCTGTTTTTATGAAAAGTATAATTAGCAGGCTTATTTTAAATTCTACATACACGTTTTTGGCATCATTCTTTTTCTGACTTTAATGGAATACTATTTCAAATTTGTATTGAGTTTTAAACAAAACTTACTCGCGTCCCCAAATCCTAAATGGGAAAATCAAAAAATGTAAACTAAAATAAAAAAACCAAACTTTACATCAATTCATCGCTTTAAATTATATTATGCGCACCCATAGATCGGGTAAGCCCCTCTCCGCCAAAAAAAAAACAGACTTCTCTTCTAATTGGTGGTCTACCATGGCTTCCATCTTAAACGACAGTCGAGCATTAGCACTGTATGTATGCTAACTATTCAGTAAAAGTTTACAAGGCTACATGGGGGACAGAATTTGGGGAATATACGTTTGAATAAGGATTGAGGTGACCAGGGAGGCGTGAATGAAAAAAAATTACTAAAATTTTACTTATTGTGATTTAAACTATTTGTATAGTGAGACTTAGAATGTCCCTCATTGACACTGCTAAGTTCCATCCAACTTAACAGAAAGTCATCAAATTTTGCAGAGCTAACCTAAGGGTCAAATATATGCCAGTTCGGATTTTGGCCATGTACTGAACGCTAAAAACTCAATTTTGGCAACTTTATGACTCTGTACATTGGCTTTTTGGTTTACATCTAAACAAGTCTAAAAATTATCAAACTTAAGAAATAGATCAGACCAGGTTTCACTGATCTATGACCATAAAAACTCAGTTTTTGTCCCTTTTAGACTCCATGCAATGCATTTTTGGTTAAAATCGACCTAAAGAGATTCAGTTCTATCTGCAATTTACTATTTCGTTAATAATTAATTTTTACTTTCAAAATTCGTGACCTGGGAACTATTCTACAGCTCTGACCATAGTCAAACATGGCTGATGTTGAAGGGCTCAGAATGAACCCCCAAAAAGAAACAGAATTTATTTCCAATTATTTCCACCTTCTTACTAACTGTTTTCCATTAAGCAGCTAGTGATGACTGTTACTCCTGGAACTCATTGGCTGAATGAGATGTTCCCTTTCACTTGTCTTACTTAAATTAAAGGAAATATCATCATCCACCCACAACACCCTTATGTTTTGTTATGTCTAGATTATGAACTATACATTTTCTCGAAGGAGATGGTTTTAGAATAATGGTTTATTTTATAACGCTTTATTTAATATTTCAGGGCTCTGGATGGTTCTAGTGCACAATTATGTCTATTTTAAGTGTTTCATATTAATATAATTGGCTTAACACATTTAAAGATATAATTTAAAAAATAGTTACTTAATATAAACAATGATTTATAATGTAATGGTACAGTCTTCATTGCTGGGGGATAGGTGGTTACTTCACTCCTAGTGGCTTTTACTCTCTGGTCTAAAACATGGTTGGTCTGTAAGAGGCACCTAGGCCTGTGCTCTGTGGAGATCTAGTAACTACTACTTTCAAATTCTAACATATGACTGCCTGAACTGAACTGGCTTGTATTCACTGAATGAATGAATGAATTTTTTTTTTTCCCCTTAACACTTGTTTATTTATCAAATATATAAAACATGTACACTGGTTGGGAATGGGCTCCTTGTTCCACACCAGAGGTGTATTTTATGGACTTACAGTCTAGCAAATCGTGTTGCAGTAAAAGTTAAACAAAGCAATCAGGACCAGGTAATGGGGCTCACCTTTAAAGCCCTTTGTTTTCAAGTCACCTAGAGTACCATCATAGATCGTCCACCTCTACTCTGTCACTCAAGAAACCCACCCCTCATCACCCCCTTATATAAAATTATTAAAATATACTGAAGACACATTTCATTCCAGTGTTAACTACCTCAAAATCATATGTTTTCTTTTTCTTGTTGAATTTACTTGTTGCTCAGTAGTTATAGTTATTTGGGTTCGAGAGGAGGCCTCATTGGCGGGGCTTATCTCCCCACCACTCATGTCAATACTCTTGTTGTCCCGAGTATAGCACCCTACCATTTATAGGCAACACACCATTATCCAATCATATGTGTGGTTATTCTCTCAGGTAACCCCGTGGCTTTCTGGTTTTATACCTAACAGTAAATTTTCTAGCTTTTCCATCTAACTAGATTTTAATTTTAAAATAAAAATTTTACCATAAAAATATTGCTCTAATATTGTACAGTAAAAACCTGCTCTCACATCTTACTTTCATCCCAGTCCATCTCAAATAAGGGCCTGCTTCAGACATTCATAGTATGATGAAACATTGGGCATAAATAAATTTTATGAAAATTTAATCTGTTTCTGTCATCGACCTTAGCTGATAACCCAACAAATACATCCAATCAAATCTAAATTCATGGCTAACTATGAACTCGCTTTATTCATAGAAAATTTAGGCATTAGTATTCTCAATTGTTTATTTCAAGTTCATTTTAAGTTATGTATATTATTAAGATTAAGTAAAATCTCTTACCATGTCTATTACCTACTTATGAATATTAGTGATGGAGTAAATATGAGTATGTATAAATTTAACTTTATTGCTTCTTTTGATGGCTATATTTCTGTAAGAATCAGTTTTATATATTTCATTTTACAGTAAAATGTTTTGTTTCACTAGCTATATAATATATTTAAATTTATTTTGTGATTTTCTTAAATGAAGTTTAAATTTTTTTTAAATAGGCAGGCACATCTGACTGAATCTCAACAAATTATGTTACAATGTGTTTCATCTGCAATTTTTTTTCTAGTTTTGCCATGATATATAAATCCATGTTATTATTACTTACTCTGTTATTTGTATTTAGTAAATTTCATTTCGTTCTTAAGGAAATGAACATTCTCTTATTGCTGCCTTGTATTACTAGGATTCATGGCAAATATATATATACTGACAAAGAAAAGATATTTAAATCTTAACTTTTATGTAATAAAATTTACGCTTGTTTTTATCAAATTCGTCCATTCTGACATCATAAGTTATGAGATTTCTGATATAACATCAGTTTCATAATTTAACCTTTATATCTTAGGTTAAATACGAGATCCACATTGCTTGTATCTTCTGTAGTCCTAGGGAAACCATAACCGATACTACTTAAGTAAGTCTAGTTCTAAATTATATAGATTAATTTGTTTAAGATTAATAAAATAAGCTTTGCTGTATCATCTGTTCAGTGCATTTTTCCTTAAGAATATTATTTCTTAGAGAAATTTTTTAAATCCAAGTTACTCCCTTTTTAACCAAGAGGTATTTATTAGTGGTTATTTGCTTACATTTGTTATTCTATATGCAAACAATTGTATTCATATATTGTGGTATTTTATACATTAGGGTATGGATAAATTGACAAATATAAATATTTTTCTAAAAACCTCTAACTTTCTGTGAAAATGGAATATCTATACCATAAAGAAACTAAGTATTTCAGTATTTCATAAGAGAAACCACATTTATAATAAATTTGGGAAATATTTACAACTTTAAATTTTAAAATGAGGACTTGAAGTAATGTAATATTTTATTATTTTTCATTTTATGGACGTAATATAGTAATATAAAATATTTAATGTATTGTTGTAAATTTGAGATATTTTTTGGCCTTAGTGCCTTTCATCTGGTTTCCCACTGGTGGGACTTTCTGATTTCCCTCCAGATATTCTTCCAAGTCACCATATTGTAATAATCAATAATGTATTAAGTGTAACATTTATTTTGCACTTATGACGAGTCCTGTTTATTATCTTGTTTAATTACATTGGATTGCCACACTGTTCAATTAAAATGTTTTCTTATTTTTCTTCTCATAATGTTCAACAGGAAAGGTCCCAGGTGCAACTCCCAGCACTATTTTTTTCTTAAACCAAAAAGTAACGTTTTATAAATTTTTAACCATTTTTATACTATTCCTTTAAAACACCTATATAATCTATTCTTTCATGGTTATTTAACTGTCGGTTAATAGAAATAGTAATAGCTAAAGTAGAATGAATAAGAGAATTCATCATAATGATTTTTGTCCTTTGTCAAGGTGAGTTGAGAAAATTTTAATGGTTTTGGATATTAAAACAATCTCATTTTTCCACCACCTTACTTTAAGTCCATTAAAATGCATGGAAGTATCAAAACATTAATGTTATGATTAAAACGTACAATACTCAGAATGATTATCTGTTTCCCCTACTTTTTTGATTGATTACATTATGAGGGAAATACATTTAAGAATGTTAACAGTTGTAAAGATTAAAAATAACTAGATAAACATAAATTCCAATTTTTTTTTTATTTTGAGTTACGTCATTATTTTATAAAAAATAAAGCTGGTAAAGGGAAATCATTTAGGAAGCAGATATGGAAATCAATTTCCTGTTAGGATATATATAATTGTATTTATTAATTGCTACCTAATATGTTGTAGTTTTTAGTCAAGTATAGTGTAAAGTCATTCTATAAACAATATAGAATTCTATAACAATATTTTATTATTAATTTCATTCCGTGCGTATAAATGAGCTATCAGCTAACAATAGAATTACAAAATTGTAGTGTTAAAGATCGTCATCCCCCCCCCTCTGTCACCATAGTAAAAATATCACGAAACAATCATTTTAATCCATGATGAAACATAGCTTTTGAACGTGAATTAACATTATTTTCGAATTAGATTCCTCGTGAGAATGATAAGTAATTTTATAATGAATAATTTTAATAAATTCTACATACGTCCACAACCAATCTGTTATCAAGTTCAGTACATTTGAAAAAAAAAAAAAATTGGTTGAATTTGTAAACAACTACGTCATAAACAAACCCTGTTAAGGAATTTTATTAATAAAAGGATTTTGAATAAAACGACCGAATTATAATTTATACTTTCTATTATGTAAGTTAGCTTTGAACAACTAGAACTTCATATTTATTGCTGAAAAATATCCCCCTGTTGGTTTAATTCCACATTCAACAGGTTGTTTTCATGTTCCCAATTATTAGGGTTCATTCTTCTGCTAATTGAGTAAAATTGAATTACTATTTTTTTAAATATTTTTACAAACATTGTCCTTTAACTGCAAAATATGCTCGTTACAGGTATTAGATACTGTTATCAGTTCGTTACTATTAAGTTAATAAAATGGCAAATATTTTGATAATTGGAAGTGGAGGAAGGGAACATGCATTGTGTTGGAAACTATCTGATTCCCCACAGGTAAAGTTTATCAAATTATTTTGCTATCATTTATTCTAATGAAAGAAAAATTTTGCTGGATTGTATAAAATTATTTTCAGGTGAATAAGATTTTTGTCTGTCCTGGGAGCTATGGAATCAGCCAGTTGAAAAAAATTGAAAATATTTCTTTTGACATCAATGATCACCAGGTAAGACTAGCATAACTTATAATCTCTTTACTGATCTGAAATGAAGGGCTCACTAATGTAACGGCACAATTCAGGCTAGTCACTTATTGATCAATATGAAAGACACAGGCTTTATTTTATAATTTGTATTCCATATTCTTAATCTACCTATGGTCATTTAAGACTAAATTTTGTGATCATCTTTTGTACAATGAAGTCATTATAGGAGTAGCAGCCCCTTTGTGCAGTTTTATTGTTCCAGGCCTGAAATTGTAGTTAAATAAGTACCTTTCCAAAGTTAAATTACTAGGTTATAAATATTATCGACCCTGACCAATCTAACATTGTCTATTGTGGATACCTATACTGGCAGTTTCAATAGAATTGTTTTGTAGTTTTATATGATCTTTGACCACCTGATAGAAGTATATAGTTTGCTCTACATCTTTGAATACATTAATTTCCTAGAAAAAAAAAGTGACTCGTAATTGAGTTGAAGAGTTTGTTGAAAGATAGGCTTTAGTTGATATAAAAGAGTTTCTAGGTTTTCATCAAGTTTATTTATAGAAAATGTTTCGATATAAATGTATTTTTGAATCAGGTCCTTATTTGAGATGTACTGGATACGGAAGGAAGAGAGATGTCAAAGAAGGCTGGTATTTTTTTTAAAAGACATTTAGGAGATTAGATGGAACCTAACAATTATTTTTCATCAACCTAAACCAATCTCGCAACAAACTCTTCAACTAATTTATATACTCAACAATGAGTATATAATATTAATATAATATTATGTATATATATATATATATATATATAATATGAACTCACTGTATAACTTAGTTATGATCCTTCAAGACCAGAGATCAGTGCATGAAGCCAACTGTACCGAGCTTAGTGTCTAAGTCTAATTTTTATGTTGCTCTATTTTTCCTCGTTACTGATGACAGCTAGAGGCTTCTACATTAACTGCTCCTCTATTGGTTTAGGTACTTTGTAACTGCTGCAAAGAAAATGACATTACCATGGTCATCGTGGGCCCGGAGGTTCCTCTCGCTAATGGGATTGCTGATGCACTTGAGAAATCTGGTATCAGTTGTTTTGGGCCGAAAGCTAAGGCTGCTCAAATAGAATCAGACAAAAAGTGGTCAAAAAATTTCATGGTTAGACACAACATTCCAACGGCTAAGTTTGCATCGTTTGATAATTCAAAGGAAGCAAAACAATTCATTGAAAGGTATGAAATTTCGAGTTGTGTAAATCTATAAGTCTCATTGAAAATCTAACTATTCATTATTATTTATGTTTAGTGCAAGTTTCAATGCTTTAGTTGTTAAAGCCAGTGGATTAGCAGCTGGTAAAGGTGTTGTTGTTTCATCTGATGCAGATGAAGCTCTCTGTGCTATTGATATGATGATGAGAGATAACAAATTAGGAAGTGCTGGTGATACCATTGTTATAGAAGAACTTCTTGAAGGAGAAGAAGTATCTGTAAGTTGCTGAAACATTTTCCTAAGTTAAAAGTAATACAGTAGACTCAACTAATGTGGACAGGGATGAGCCAAATATGAGAAAATAATTTTTTTTTTTAAACCAACCCATTGTGATAAATTCATCATTTATTCAGAAAAATCTCATGACTTTTCATTCATGAGAATCCTACAATACTTCAAGTTTTTTTTTTTTTTGTTAAACTCATTAATTTTTTTTATAAGACACTTTTCTCTGACTTATAAGAGAGACTCTCAGTAGGAAGCATTATGTAAAGGCTAATTTTACCTGCATCGAATATTTGATCCCTTGTTTAATTCTCAATAATTCACATATTCTAATTGTGAGTTGGAATCTGTAGACAATTTTTTTTCTGCTGATGAGTAATGGCCAAAGGTCTTGGTTAATCTTGCAGCATTTACTTTTACTAAAAAAACAGTAATCAGAATGTCCTTTCTTACCTTCTGCTGAATAAATCAAAGAAACCCTCCTTCAAATTGATGTTCACTTGTAGATCCGCTTAATTGTTATGCCGGATCTTTTTTTTTTTTTTTTTTTAATCCAGTCAGTTCGTTGAAATCCCAATGATAAATTCATGTCCATTATTTCTCCTAGCTTCACCTTCCTTGACTATTTAAATGGTTTGGATATTTTTTGAAATTATAATGACTCCTCACATTCCTGACATTTTTTAATTTTTCATAAATAACATACCCAGTTTAGAGACAAATGACTAAAGGTATTTGAATAAATGAGAGAAGAAGGGGCCCACCAATCCCAATAAGAAAGAGTCTACTGTATTTGAAAATAATATTTATTATAAATATTACAAATTTGTTTATTTTTTTGTGATTATTTGGTTCTCCCAGGCTCTTGGTTTTAGTGATGGAAAAACTGTTAAAGTAATGTTACCTGCACAAGATCATAAGAGAGTATTTAATGGAGACAATGGTCCCAACACAGGAGGAATGGGAGCTTATTGCCCTTGCCCATTAATTGATGAACAGCAACTAAAGTGGGTTAGAGAAAACGTACTTCAGAAAGCAATAGATGGTCTTAGGGAAGAAGATTGCCCATTTGTTGGTAAAATATTGATGTAGCCAATGATCTTATTAATTTTATCATCAGTGAATAATTGTTTTTGCGTTGTTTTTTTTTTCTTTGAAGGAGTCATTTATGCAGGTTTGATGTTGACCAAAGATGGTATAAAGGTATTAGAATTCAATTGTAGATTTGGTGATCCAGAGGCTGAAGTTATCCTACCTCTTTTAGAAACAGATTTGTATCAAGTTATGAAGGTATGTCAAAAATTACCATTATGAAATTACTATTCTTGAATAAAATCCTTGCTTTTTTAATTATATGATTATATTATTAGGCCTGCTGTGAAGGTACCTTAAATGAATTGGATTTGGAATGGTCAAAAGGAGTTTGTACTCTTGGTGTTGTGATGTGTAGTCGTGGTTACCCTGAAACTTCAAGTAAAGGAGATATTATCACAGGTATTAAATTCTTATGTTACTGGATAATTCTAAAATTAACAAAAAAATCTAAAAATTATCTCTTGAATCATAGTTACTGAAAAAATAAATATAAAAAAATTGCATAATAAATACAATCAGATAAAGAGAATTGATATTTCATGGATTGAAAGAGTGCTTTGCCTGGCCTGAGATTAGGAGGTTCCAAATTTAAATTCTACCAGGTCTTGTCACTACAAATTTTCTTTGGGAAATAACTATTAAAACAGTGTAATCATACAGACCACAACTAGTAATTCACAACTTTTTTTTCTATTAACAATGTGTTACTATTACAAATAATTAATCATATTGCATTAAAGCAGTCTTCTTCTTGTTGTGTTATTTTTTTATTTTTATTTTTTTTTTACTTGTGCACCTCATCGCCTCTAATATATCTGAAATTGGTCAGTCTGGTAATAACCCGACAGTAAGCCATGATGTGTTCAAGTATCATTGATTTTATTCTTGGCTAATTTATCTATTTCTGTTTAATCAGTTAAATCGAATGGTATGTAAATATATATACATATTTTTTTTAAGGAATCAATAGCAATCGTGATCCAGGGATTGTCACATTCCATTGCGGAGTAGCAAAGCAAGGGAATGACCTTGTTACTAATGGTGGTCGAGTTCTCATAAATGTTTGTATCTCGAATAGCCTCATTACAGCCGCTGCAAAGGCGACGGGCGCTTGCAAAACCATTAAATTTCATGGTTGCCATTTTAGAAAAGATATTGCTCACAAAGCCATACCGAGGTATCAATTTGACTCTTCTTATATTTACATTTAATTTTTTATAAGTGTGCAATATATGGCTATAGTAATTAATTTGTAGTTTACTTTCACTAATTTAATTTAAATTAGCTATATACTATAACATTATCAGTTATTTTTATGTGAACAAATTATAAATATATGAATAAATTGACAGGATGTTCTGATAAAGTTGTTATTTTAAGGCCAATGTCAAATTATTATGTATTAAAACTTGCATAACTGAGAGAACATTATGCCGTTTCTTGTAACAAGTATTATCTAAAGGAGAAGAGAAAAAAAATACTATGGCTTTAGCTTCATGCTATTAATATAACTGAATTTCAGGATATGCTCCTCAAGCTCATTGATGTATATTTTGTTTTATCCTTAAAAACATATTAGAAATATTTTCATTATAAGATGTTTCAATAATTATTAAATTTAGTTTTTACAAAATTTGTAAATGGCCTTATTTCAATCCATGGTATAGTAATATTTTTAGGGTTCTTCTCTTTAGAGAAGGATGAATATTTAAGAGCAATAGTTAATTTAATCTTGTTAATAAATAATCCAGCAATAGCTATCATTATTTATTAAATTAATAAATGAAAATAGAGTTTAAAAATGTCTTGTGTGGAATAAACTTTGGTTAATTTGTTACTATTTATTTCTGATATTGAATGGTTTTATAGATGGCTAATGAGCAAAGGCTGCTTAAGCTACAAAGCGAGTGGCGTTGATATCAAAGCTGGTGATAATTTGGTGTCATCTATCAAACCAGCATGCAAAGAAACATTCAGATCTGGAGTGGTATCAGCGATTGGTGGATTTGGCGCTTTATTTGATTTGGGTTCGATTGGTTTCAAAAACCCTGTCCTAGTCTCTGGTGCAGATGGAGTTGGTACCAAACTAAAAGTAGGTATTGCTTCTTTTTTCATGATATTTTAATTTAAACAAATTATTATCACATACATATATTATAAAATGGAACTGTTAATGGTTTGGCATTATATTTCATTATCTTTTATTTTTAATTTAAAAACTGTTTCAAATTGATAAGTATGTCGATACCTATATGTCTATTTATTATAGGTTATTAACTTCAATGTGTAATATGATTTAATCTCTTAAATTAATACCTTCCACATATTTTCTATTTATTAATGTGTGCACAGGTTTTCTTACTTCTATACTAGCACATTTTATTTGACTTACAGATTGCTCAAGCCTGTAATTTGCATTCCACGATTGGAATAGATTTGGTTGCAATGTGTGTAAATGATATTTTATGCCATGGTGCAGAACCTTTATTTTTTCTGGACTATTTTGCTTGCGGAAGGCTGAACACTGGAAGGGCCAAAGAGGTTATTTGCAGTATTGCTAAAGCATGCCAAGTATCAGGATGTGCTCTAATTGGTAAATTATTTTGGCTTAATATCACAAATACACCTGAAAACATAAGATGAATAATAGATTTACTTTCCATTATTAGGTGTTTTGAAGAATCTATTGATTTTTGTTTACAATGACTATCTACTATTGATTTGGTTCATTTTCAGGTGGTGAAACTGCTGAAATGCCAGGGTTGTATAAAGACGGGGACTATGATCTTGCTGGATTTGCTGTAGGAGCTGTCGAGAAGGATAAACAACTTCCAAGAGTTTCGGATCTAAAAGCTGGGGATGTTGTCATTGGATTGTCAAGTTCAGGACTTCACAGCAATGGTTTCAGCCTTGTGAGGAAGGTTATGTCAAATCTGAAACTGGTGTATGATGATGACAGCCCGTTTTCGGATGGAACGATAGGTATATATTGTAATAATATCTCATCTTTGCTTTAATTTTACTTTCTTATACTTAAGAGTAAGAGGAAATTTATAATAAATTCATAATGAATAATAGTTTATTTTATAAATCTTCATTCAAAATGGTCTCAGGATATTATTGGTACGAGTACATAATTTTGTATAGTTCATATTAAAATAATTGGCTATAGAAATTTATATATAATTTAAATAATAGTTACCTAGTCAGTTACAAACATTGATTATAGTTGAATGCAGTCTTCATTGTTAGTGGGGATGGGTATCTTGCTTATAAACCCCCGTGCTTGGTTCCCACTATCTGGTTTAACACATGGTTTCGGTCCTCAAAAAGTGTGGCAAATACCCCTTGATTTTCCTAAGTCTATTTTTCAATTAAAATGTATTGGATTAAAATGTATCAATATTTTTAGGGGTTTCAATATAATTAGGAATGAGAGTATTTGAGTGCCAGTAATTTTTTTGTAGAATATCTTTGATCATTCAAAACAATTTTATTCAACCAATATAACTAATCATAAACAAATATTGTAATCCAAACAATTCAATTTGGAACTCCATTGCTACCTAAAAAGATTAGCTTTTTTTTTTTCTGGCTTATTCTCTAGGGTCTTTCACTCTAAAGAAGACCCGTGGATTGTAGTATCAAATATCAGGAGGAGAAATTGACAGTCCTGAAAAATAAATAAAAAAAAAACAATATATAGTAACACTCCTGTGGAAAAGTTTGAAAAAGCAAAAGATTATATTCCTCTATTATGAATAAATTAAAATTATTCATGACTTAATCAAAAATTGCTGGTAAGGATGTATTAATTTGTGTATCCACTTAGATCCCATGTATTATAATGCACTTCATGTTGACTAAAAAATGTTGTAATGTTGGAATAATCTTTAAAATAACTAAATAATGTTTTAAAATGTATGTATATATTTACTTTATTGTTTTTGACTGAATCTAACTTAAATAAATTTTACTTCTCCCAGGAGAAGAGCTTTTGACGCCCACTGCAATATATGTTTCACAACTGCTGCCTCTTTTAAAGAAAGGAATTGTGAAATCGTTGGCACATATCACTGGAGGAGGACTTCTAGAAAATATCCCAAGAGCATTAAGGAATGATCTTAAGGCTGTTTTAGATGCAAAAAAATGGATGATTCCCAAAGTTTACCCATGGCTTGCTGCATCTGGTAAAATCGTCTCGCTATTAACCAACATTGTTTTCTTAGTAATTGTCGATTGGATGTATTATCTATCTTAATTAAGTGTGAATGTGCACAGGTGGTATCAATGAGAGAGAACTGCTTAGGACTTTCAATTGCGGAGTTGGTATGGTTTTGGTCGTAGGTGAAGAGCATAAGAGAACAGTGGTGAATGAAGTGCCCAACAGTTCTGTAATAGGAGAAATCCAGTTAAGAGAAGAAGGTGAGTTTTAAACTGTCAATATTTTCTGTTTAATTGTAGAAGTACCCTTACACATGTAGTGTTTAATTTCCAGGGGAAGAACAGGTACATGTTCAGAATTTCACAGAAGCAATAACTCCGATGATGAAGCCGTACGTTAAGTATATAGTCAAGCGTGCAGCTAATGTTAAAAGGATAGGTGTATTGATTTCTGGAAGTGGCACCAATTTACAGGTATTGTTTGTATCTTTTACATTTCTTTTTACTTTTTATCATGTTATTAGAACTGCCAAACTACTATTTAATTACTGCTATACAATCGTTTCTTTACAACTATTCTTCTGAAGAGACTATTAATCTAATGGACTACTTGCCTTTTTATTTTTCATAATATAAAATAAAATATTAAACAATATTGGCACAAATTTCTCAATAAATATGAATTTAGGGTAGTAAAAGGTTACATTTAGAATTCATAACCATCAGAGTTTTTTTTTGAAATACCAGTGTTTCTTTTTAGAGACAGGCCAAGTCTGATTCACTGGCCATTTTAAGAATTCAGATGCAGGCATCATAATCATGCATCTTTTTTACAATATGTTAAAAAAAAAAAAAACTTTTTGTTTATATTTTCTCTCGAAATTAACAATATTATTAATTTTTTGGTTACCATACATCATAATTATTATTTCAGTCATTGATTAATAACATTGAAGCTGGAAACATAGAAGGCGAAATTGTAGTTGTCATTTCAAATAAGCAAGGAGTACAAGGTCTCGAGCGTGCAGAAAAAGCTGGTATACCAACAAAGGTTTGTTTCTTTAACATCAGTTTTTCTTATTTTTTAAAATTGATCATGCAGATTTTAAGTTTTGAAAGCTGTTTAGATGCCTAAAATCAGTGTTTAATAAACAAAACATATTTTTCATCCCCTGTACTTATTTATCAAATCTGCTGGACTCGTTTACTTACGATTAACCAAAGCTGGGTAATGCTTTGACAATTGGATGTAAATTCTTGTTAACTGTTTGCAGTAAACTTCGGAGTTGATAGAACATCCATCAGGAACCAACTCATATGAATAACTAACTTAGATTAACATATGAATAACTACTTACTGTTGGACCACAATCAAGCTATTGCCCACAGGTGTCAGGATTTCGACAGTAAATCAACTTTTCATTACATGTGATAATCTGTTGGTAAAATCTCATAACAGTAGGGTTTTTAAAAGCTTTTCGCATGTTTCCACCCTTTAGCAGATTGATGTGGGATAAGTTGATGCATAACTTGTCTGTCTACTGCTGTTTACCACCTGACCTTCCCCATGCCATATAACCGTGTCTTTCGACATTCTGCTCTGGCAAGTACATGTGGTTGGATTAGATTCTACAGCCAATCATCTTAAAATTATGAGAAGAACCCATCACCTTTCTTTCTGTGGTGAAAATACCTTAACTAAGGCTTTATTGAGGCAGTGGAGTGTTTATCAACAAGATTAGATAAGTGTTGCACAAGAAAGCATTAATTATTGGTGAACATTAAAACTTAAATTATATGGAGTCATGGTATATACAGTCCTTGGAATCATGCTTCGGTCATTTTTTTTATACCTCCCATTATTTGTCTAAACCAGAGATATAAGTTATTATTGTAGTTATTTTTCAGAACTTAATTAAGAACTCTTACACTGCATATTTTTACTTTTACAGGTAATTCCTCATGGAAATTTCAAGGGCCGTGAAGAGTTCGAAGAAGCTATTCAAGTAGAATTGACTGCTAAAAGGGTTGAACTTGTTGTCCTTGCTGGATTTATGAGGGTATTGACAGATTATTTTGTTTCACGTTGGCGGGGTGCCCTCATTAATGTACACCCAGCTCTTTTACCTTCATTCAAGGGAGTTAACGCTTGGCAGCAAGCTCTTGATACCGGAGTCCGAATTTCAGGATGCACTGTCCATTTTGTTGAGGTAATTAATTGAATTTATCTATGCTATTACATAAAACTCTTACGGGTGGTGTATACATAAAACTAAAACAGAATCATTAGAATTGAAGCATAAAATTTTTAAAATATATACCCTATGTACACTAAAATATACACCCCTGCATTGTGGAATGGTATACTAAAATTATAAAACGGCTTTATAATTTTACATAAAAATTTTATTAAGAAGCTGATTTTTACTATGTCAAAACCTACTCTAGAACAGATAGCATTCACTCAGTGATTTGCAACTATAATGTTTCACAGAAAGCAGAGAATCCTTGATTTAAATTTACTTTTTATTATTGAACAGAATTTGGTAATTAATATTATATTTTAGATAACTGCTTCCAAAAGCAAATCAGCCAGCCAAGCTAAGGCCATTTGAACAGTAAAAAGGTGGTTTTCTGGAAAAACAATTTTTTTTTGGCTTGGATGGGTGATATCTCGTCAACATTTAGCTTTAGTAGAAAATAAAAGAAAATGAAATTTAATGTCCTTTCCAAATCAATTTCCTTAGGTTTCTAGAACTTAATTTAAACTTATTTCCCCCAATAAATAAATGTTGAAATGAAAAAAAAAAGTATTTTTATGAATCTTCGTTTACATTTAACAAAATAAGAAATTAAAAGGACATTAATAAAAAATCATAAGGAATAAAAGTATTATTTTGATAGTTTTTAAATTAATATTATATCGTGGTTCAATGTAGTCCTAGTGCATGATGTTATTATTTAAAATGCTTTATATTAGCATAAATGGTTCGAGAGTTTTATATAGCTGAAAATAATAGTTACCAAAAATATAACAATAATATCATGGATATTCTTCTATGTTGGGAGGTGGGTTGCCCTCAATCCTACATGAGATAAGGGTTGAAGAGAGGCCAAATGTCTTAAGACCGGATAAGTGCTAAAGACTCAGGATACCATGGAAATGTATGATAAACAGAGGTTTTAGAGTAATCTAGAATCTTCTAGGCAAGAAGTTTCAATGTACAGCTATTTGAGCATTTTTACATACAGACATTCAGTTGTCAAGAGGAGGTAGTTACAGGCAGTCAGGGTTGACCGATTTATAGGTATAGTTATAATCATAAGATGTGAAGGAACCAGTGTTGGTTATGTGCACAGTAAGTCATTAATTAGCAGTTGAGGGAGATGAGCAAGACTATTGTTTGATAACAGAAATTAATGGGTGAATAATATAGAAGGGTATTATTAGAGAATTCAAGCAAGCTGTAAAAAAATGAGTTATTCAATCAACAAGATACAAAACATAAAAAAAAGTAACTATTTAAGTTTTTTATTTATTTATATAAATTAAATCATCCGGTAGTGTCAATTTTTTGATTAGAAGGTAAGGAATCCATCTCAGATGTTAAGCTTCCCTTTATTAAATAAATTAATTTTTTTTAACTTATATTTCTTATTTATTTTGCTAAAAGTTTCATTTCACTTCAATTTATAATTGCGCAAAAGTTAAATAAAATAATTACATTATATTGAGATTTGTTTGTTATATTGTGAATTATGATTACGTAATCAAAATTCTGTTGTGGTTCTATAATAACTCTAGGATGAATCTGTTGTTTCAAGGTCTTATTTTGGTAACTTTCATATCCATTCACCTATCTTACTCAATTTTAATGATTAGCTGTATCTGTTCTATTCCACATATGTGTGGTATAACACCATTGTGAAAGGAAACTATTAAATAATCATTTGTTCTCTGTATAGGTAGACGTTGATGCTGGTGCAATAATTACACAAGAAGCTGTTGGAGTGGATGTAAAGGAAACACTATCCACCCTCCAAGACAAAATCAGGTTAATGGAACAGAAAGCACTCCCTAAAGCAGTACAACTTATTTGCTCTGGCAAATGCCGTCTTGATGTAAAAACTAGAAAAATCATTTGGAAATAGTTTACTGTGTAAATTATTTAAAATGTATAAAAAAAATTTTTTTTTATTAAATTATAGAAACCAATTTGATGTTTATTTATTAGTTACCAGCACAAAAGAAACATTGACGCTTATGAGGTATATAAAAAAAAATGAAAAAAGTTATTTTTCCTAATTATTAGATAAGTTCTCCCACATAAGAGAAATTTGCATTCTATTGCTTTTAGAAAAAAATAACATCAACAGAGTATATTTTAAGGTTTGCTGAGTTGGTCTACAATAATCTTCATCCCACTTTCATGTTGTATAAGGTTTCAGAAAAGTACTGAATTACTGGAATCTTTAGGTACAAAATGGCTTTTCAAATTAAAAATGTGTAGCCAAGAAAATGACAGGCTGTGATTTAGTCCTAGCGTGTAAAGTATTTATAAGTTTTCTTAAAGAATGACCTCCACTTGAACAATGGAAAAAAGGAGATTATTGTTGATTGATTTGAAGAAGGAACAAATTATCAACAAAAAGTTTAAGTTCATAGTGCATAACCATATGGT
This sequence comes from Acanthosoma haemorrhoidale, assembly GCA_930367205.1. NCBI lineage: Eukaryota > Metazoa > Arthropoda > Insecta > Hemiptera > Acanthosomatidae > Acanthosoma > Acanthosoma haemorrhoidale. The sequence goes on along the minus strand of OV884011.1, from coordinate 154,163,895 downwards.
TAATAAAATGCTTTAATTTTAATAACCTTTATTCGTAATAAATGTTTGTTTTATTGGCACTGCTAACTATTAGAGTGATTACTGCTTGTAGAGACCCTAATTCTTTGTGAGTAATGTAGTAACATTAATTACTTATTTCTATGACTCACGAATGCCAGTGTTGTTCTTAAAAGATTCCCTCTCCCCTAGTGAAATTATGAGTTTCACTAGTCTATGCAACTATGCAAACATCTATTGCGTGGTATTTTCATGTAACTTTGCCTTGTGTGTATGCTATAAGTAAACCAGTGCTGACTGGTTTAAATGTAATATGGTCTGATTGTAACTGAATCATGATAGGATTAGGTGCTCAGTTAATTTTATTCACAGTTCAATTGATACTTAGTAAGTACAAAATCTAAGAGAAATGCCTACTGTATGTGTTACATAGTTGTCGGGTCGTCTCTAGGGGGTGCCTGATCACCTAGCCCTGGTGACAAGTGCGGATTGTTCGAGTTAATAACCTGGACAATCATTCCATGACGGCGTTACTATCTGACTCCATTTATGATAGGTATGTTCCCCGACAATGCACTATGTTCAAGAGAAGAGGTACAGAGGTTTCGTAAAGAATAAAGCAAGTTTTCAGAGTTCGAGCGGAAACCAAGCAAGCGTCACGGGTACAGGTCGCCAGAGAGTCTGCAAGGAGACTGGTTTACAGGGCCAGAAGCCCTGGCTTAAATATTGTCTCTACTTCCTGCCGGGAGGCTGCGAGGGTCTAATTCGGCGGCGGTTCCCGCGCACACCTGTGATGAGGCACGTGACCGCCGCCTGCTTACCCGACCCGGGGCAATCCCTGGAGGTAGAGAGGGCCTAAAAGGGTCGTTAAGTTTATGACTGCCAGCTGGTGACCCTTTCATGTTTATGACTGCCAGCCGGTGACCCTTTCTCGTTTATGACTGTTTGGCTTCCGCCTTTTATTGCTTAATACTTTTACAATGGTTTACATTTGTTTATAATATATATGCACTAGAGTATAGGGTGATTTAACTTATGTAGTTAGCGGTCGCTACAATAGTTTTTAGAGAAGTACTTGTCAGAGATAGAGTGGAAAGGGTGGTAGTCACTCCTTAATTATTTTTTATTCCTATAATCGCATTTAACTCATTCAGGTACATTCCAGATTATAATTAAATAAATCATAACCAAATATATAAACACTTGTAAACCAAAAGTGGAGCAGATGCAATGTTTGTTTAATAAATATTCATATATATTTTTATTAAACTTTAGTCTGGAACATGCCTAAATAAGTGAAATGTCGACTTGTTGATTGATATTTTATGAATAAAAAAATAATTATGAGACCAATGGCCTGTCTGAAAATTATTTTTCTGCAGCATAAAAACTAAATTTGTTGTAAATTGCATTGCTGTTTTGTAATGCCAAATTTGATAGCCAATAAGTATTTGAGTTTTCCAGGATAAACATTGAAACTAGTCGAGTCCGAGATAAAGTGCAAGGTCCATATTGATCCAATGAAATTGTCCTCAATTTGCCATTGAGGGAAATAGCAGTATAATGTAAACAATTTTATTAGAGCACGGCAAGTCCCATTAATTCTGCCTAACATGCCCTTGTGTCTTGCCAGTCTTCTAGCCGAAATCCTCAAGCAGCCATCGTTTCCTCCAGGCTGTCAACATCTCTGCTGTTCACAGTTACAGTACATATCATTATTATTAAAACCTAAGAGTAAGCAGCAAAGGTTGGCAAAACTCAATACATTTAAATTTTAATAAGAGCTTATAAATAGGTAAGCCAAAATGAATACAAAACCTATGTTTGCATGTATTTTCCATTTATTGCATTTATCAGTTTAAAATTTCTCCTTGATTTGAGATCATAGCTACTTTCTTTTTACAATATTAATACAAATTGAGGTTTTTTTCAGGTATTAAGTTGGGTGATGTAAATTTATCGATGATAGCATTATTATTAATCACGACTTCAGGCATTCCAATATTTCCTTTCTATTTAATTTTTTTATTAATTCCTAGTCTCAACAACTTGCTTTATCACATTGACTTGTGTAAATATGTTAAGTGAATATACAATAGCAAGCATGTATATGCCCTCAGTGGTGAATTCACGATAATGTAAATACCCCAGCAGAAAGAAAATAGATCGATTGGTACACATCCTCAGTCCATGCTAAATCCATTTTAAGTGCTATTTGTTGCTATTGAACAAGAAGGTAGGGAAAATTCAAAGGATCAGAATTTAAATGATTCTCCACGTTATAAGAAATTCTATCCTGATGAAAAGGATTTCTGGTTGTTAGTCAAAGTTGAAATCGTACAAGGATTTTTTCCGTTATATAAAAAAAAGAATATACTGAAATATTTGCATATTAACAAATTCGTGCTTAGTGGTCATACTTATAGGACCTCGGATATGGCACTCCCCTCCCCCCATTCTCTATACAGAAACTCCTCCAACTTAGGTAGTTCCTTAGTACTAATAGCTACTAACTTAGTAGCCAATATCTTGATCTTGATGAAGCGTTTGCAACAATCTGTTAGGTGTATCTCAAAAGATTTCCTAAAATCAATAGAGACTTCATCAGGAATATTGTTGCCCACATACAGTGGGAATTGTTTGGGTTAAACGCCCACACTGGCAGGTTATATATTGGTAACTACGCAGTACTAGTCTGTTTTATGCAATTAGGCTAGTCAGATTATCCGTTCCCACCCCCCTTTTTTGTGCGTTCAAGTGTAAGTAATTCACAAACAATAAATTAATTGTATATTTTGGCAATGAAGGTGAATGGTATATTACTTTTTGGTCTTTAACACTAAAAACAAGATATTCAATAGTATTTATTTATAATGATTTTGTTTACAGAAATAGCAATAATATACTTGAAAATAATGCAAGATTGTTCCAAGATGAGAATTCACAAATATCATATTCTGATATGGTACATGTTCCTTATTACTCTGGAAAAAAAAAATACAGTTTCTTAAAATCAGGACCCTCAACTCCACCAGTAAAAATCAATATAAAAACAAAACGCCAACAACAAATAAGATCAATCAGAGCAAGGGATAAAAATAAAGAGCGCATTAAGAAAATTTACAAAAAACTAGCTGAAGATTTCCAAATTCTTCAAGATTTACTTGCTAGCGAAAAAAATAGTTTATATGAAAAACAAGCACCTGAAAACCAAAACTAACAGATGCTGATAACAGCAATAATATTTTCACAGTAGATAATGTAAATAGCTCTAATGTAAAAACCTCTGAAGAATAACACTTTTCACAAAGAATACAATTGAACAAAAATCTACTTCCAATAGTCTGGAAAGAAAAATAAATGTGCTAAAAATTAAACCAGTGGTTAAATATTTAAATGTTAACTTATTAACCTTAAGAACCAAAATGTACTAACACCACAACTAATGGTCAAATCAAATGGAAATTGTCGCTATTATTATGATACACTGGGTTCACTTTAAAATAAATAATTAATTATATAATTAACAGCATTTGTGGGTTGAAAGACCATTAAATAGGCCAAATCGTACAGTTCACAGCTAAAATGATTAATTAACTATGGCTGTGTATCTCAATATGTTTAAAAGTTGGATACATATGAATCAGTCAGGCATTATATGGGGGTGTGGAGCCTATAGGGGCATTACTTGAAACATAACACACTTAATGTCTTCATACCTGAAGTATCACTCGTGATATGAATGTACTTTCATGTGGCTTTTTGGTCTACCATCGGAGTACACACATCCTTACTATTTATTACTCTTAATCCATTTCTGAAAAGAACTGACATTAATGCCACAGAAAAAATATGAGACCTAACATTTCCTTCTGCAAGATAAAAATGATTTTAGATTTCGAAATCTTAGCCTTCATACTGGGAACGATAAATTTATGTTTAAAATGTTTATTAATAAAGGATTTTGAGTCATAACTACCCATCTTCTAAGTCCCCAACCCAACAAAAATTTACTTTTCCTGTTATTTCCGTAAGATTATTCAAATAATTGCAAAACAGAATCATCGTTAGCATCGATCGATTTCTTTGCAACTCACCTAATTGTTTTGGGTTTTAGTTCAAATTTAAGAGATAAGAAATGAAACAGCTATATATCTGATAAATTAACAATATATTATCAACAATAAGCAAAATTTCCAGTCATAGTTAAAAAATTGTCTTTGACACAAATTATTATGTTTATTATTAATATTATGAACAGTTTATGCACTTACACAACAATAAATAAATTCATGAAGATACGGTTGTCACTGTGGCTAGGGCCGAGTTATGAAAACGGCCAACACTAAACTGTAAACAAGCAAGCAGCTTTCATTTTAGAGTGGATTCCATATTTTTTTATTGAAGTAAAAACACATTTTCCCTCAATAGACCTAATGAAGCAATTAACATTAAATCATAAACATATCAGAAAATACATGAATAGTATATAAATTTGGTAGGTAAGTAATTAAATTACAGCTATAATTTAATTCATATTCTTTTATTAAAAGTCTCTACTACAAATAAAAACTACAGCTTTCTGATATTTTGTTTTTCTAATCAATGCACATGGTAAACATTCATTAATTATTTCTCTGCTTCATTACTGAAAAATAGAAGCAATGATTTTATGTAGACTTGTTTTCTTAATGGCAGCATCGTCCTTTTCTTCTTCAACTTCAACAACCAACACTTCTTTATGTCGGCCTTTTTCTAAAGCTTCTTTTGACTCTTTTTCTATGTCTAAATGGAACATTTGCTGATGTAAAAGAGGTACCAATAAATTATAAGTATCTGAAAAGCAATATTTTTTTTAGTTTCCTGAACAGCGAATACAATATGTTTCATATAATTATGCGATACATAAAACAAATTTCATAAATTAGTTTTATTGCACTAATACAGAAAAAATGACCTGCAAATCTAATAACGAACATGCAGTATCAGAGAATCTGCTTTAAAAAGTTTTAGGACATTTTTTCTCAGTTGTTGCATACAAAAAAGTACAGTAGTTACTGTAGGTCACAGATCATGGGTAGATACACCTTTGAAGCCACCAAGAGCTTCCAGTACCTTGGCTCAGAGGATTAAAAACATATTTTAGCCTCTAGTCAGCTTGGAATATTCAAAACTGTGATAGATATGCCGGCTACTTGAACTATTGTTAAATGGAAGTAGGCCTTGTGCACAGGTTTGAGAGGTGGATATTAAGAGTCCTGGTCCTGGGTGGGTATAAAAAGCATATTACGACAATATAAGCATTTTCAGCATAATGCTGCAACACCTTATGTGGCAGGGACACAATATAAGGATAAAGGAAGGCAAGACTGTCAAGAAGGAACATGATATAACATCAGCCCGAGTTGAGCAGCGAGGAAGACCACACAGCTTTTTAAAAACAGTGAGGGGCGGGAACTCAGGAAGTTGACGATCAAGAATACCCATGCTCAAGTCGGAATGAAATTGTTGGCTAAAGGCAATTTCATGCCCCATTGAAAGAAGAAAAGCTATGAGAGCATTGCAGTGCTATGGGTTGATCAGAAGGTAATACCAAATATTTTCTTGAAGTTTTACCTGTTCATGCAAATTTATTCTATAGTAGTGAATTAAAAATGAAACAGAGGGGCATCAAAGCAATAAGATAGTTGGCAAAGCCATTGTGGTAATGGGAAAATTCACTTGATTCTAAGGATTGTCTTCCTTCCAGTTTACCTCTAAAGTCATAACTGCTCTCAAAAAAATAAATAAAATAAACTCCAGTGCATTTGTATCCACTTATTTCAATGCTTGACATGTATAGGATATTATTATTAAAAACATTTAATACCAGAAAAGCAGCTAGTATCTCCACCTGTTGGTTACTGAGTGAACCTTCTTTTCTATTGAAACAAAAGTAAAAAAACAGTGACAGATTCACATTTCTACGAACTTCAGTTATTTTTATATTCATTTACCATTCGCTTTTATAAAAAAAATATTTAAAAATACAACTTTTTAACATGAATTCAATTAAAATACAACTAATTGTCAAAGATTAATAAGGAAATAAAAAAAAACAACTAAACTGTACATCCAACATGATAGTGCTGAAGCAAAATCAAAATATGAAGGTTAAAATATTATATTTGAAGTTAGAATATTATAATCAAATTTTACCAATTTTAATTAAAATGATCACAAAAAAATATATGACCAGCCTAACAAGGTGATGTTTCATAAGAGGATTACACAATTAACAAGAACATAAAAGGAAATATTTGTACCTATCCTTCCATTGATCAGCTTAACTTCTTCACTAATTATTAACAATACTTGGTGCCAGTAGTTCTTTTCTTTTTCTGTTAAAGGAAGAGGACCTAAGTTTTCCCTTAGTTTTAGTAATCTTTTTCGAAGCTCCTCAGTATTTTCCCTTACTTCTTTTTGCAATGTTATCCAGGTAGGGGTAAATCCATTTTCTATGAGTACCTTGAAAAAAAAATGACAAATAAATGCCAAAAAGGATATAAGTTAAATACGCTTGACCTACCCCTAATAAAAGATGATCTCATTCAATTTCCCATACCATTACAGTGGGTGGGTGGCTAAAGATCTAATACTACATAAGTATGTAATTTTTCTTTACGAAGATATTTCTTGGTTGTACTAAGGATGTAAACCAATGAAGTCAATTAGCTACGAATAGATACCTGATTCATTTTGTGGGTCACAAAATCAACGTAAGGGTTGTTTGCTGTAGCAGTATGTTTCAAAGGTTTTCCACTTCCTGACAAATTATCAAACTCTCCTTTTGAAATGGATTCTTGAATCAGATCTTCAACAAGACGGTCCATGCCAAACCTTTGCATGATAAATAAACAAACAAGGTTAGTTTTCTTTTTAACTTGAGTCTATAAATATACATAAATAAAGAGACGGTGGGTACCCAGTTCTAATGTCTTTGACTTTTTTCTTACTTTCTTTTTTCATCACCTGTTTAGCATCAGGATTTTCTTCACATAACTTATTTATTCGGTATTGCGTCACATTTTCAACAGCCTTCGCTGCCTTATATGCATTGTACTGTTTGAACCTCTGAGACGGAGTTCCAGAACCTAAGCCTTCATAGCTTAAGTATTGCCTATGTTGTGGTGCAGTATGCTAAAAAAAAAGTAAATTTACAAAAAATCAAACATAGAACACAAAACAATAAAGGGACTATGACCCGTAAGGATATGTGGTTAATTTGTAAAAAAAATAGTTTAATACTAGGTTTTTCAGTTAATAAAATATAAAAAATTTAGCTCACATCATAATTTTAACACGTATCTAATCTTTAAACTACCTTTCACATTTCAAAAGCTATTAAAATTAATTAACTTATCTAATTAATTTTGAAAAATAAAGTTAATAGAAAATAAGGCAAGCTGACAGAAAAGAAAACATTTTTTTTACATTTATTATTGTAACGTTGCATCAGTGATATAATGTAACTAGTTTTCTAACTTTGATATCTGGATGCTCCACTTCATCTTCATCTTCATCTTTTTCTTCATGGTATAAACCATATTCACCTAATCCTTCATTCGCATTAAATCTATCATAAGCAAACTTGTCCTGTAATTTTCTGTACGCATGTTCAATCTACAAAACAAAACCAAAGTTCAATCATATTCCCTCTGTGGTAAAGAGACAAAATAAAAATTAATGAAAAATGTGCACACTTCTTGAAATTTATAAGAATTCGCATCTGGAGATTTACTATCTGGATGATATTTTTTCACTAATTCTATAAAAGCTAACCTGACTGTTTCTTGGTCACTGTTAATTGGCACACCCAGAGTAACAAAATATTTCTGCGCACAAAAATAAACATTTCAAAAATAAAAAATATATGTATACTAGCAGTATATGACTTACTTTTCAGTTGATATGAACTTACAGCTATGTCTATTCCTGTTGAAAAATATGATATTCCATTCCTATTAGTATTGGGCTTAAGAAAAACTATTCTACGAAAATTGTACACAAACAACTCCATAAAAACAGGAATTAAAAGCATTAAAAATAAAATTCAGAATACTTCAGAGCATGTTAAAGGTTTATTTTTTATTATAAGTAAATGTCTTATCAATTAATTGACAAGACAGTGATAAGAAACATATGGCTCTCATTCATAACAGTAATACAATTTAGTTGAATGAAAGCCTAGTCTCACTGTACGGAAATTCTTTTTTTTAATTTTAAACTTCATCCAGTATCGCTGAATAGTTTCATTGCCTGAAGACCTAAAAATAATTCGCTTCTACTTCTGTTTTTTAATGCTGTAAAAACTTAATTCTTTATCAATCTTCTTAGCAATTTTATTAAGGAACTATAAATCTGTTTTCTTCTTAGAGTATCTTTTTATATGAAGAGGAAAGCGGTGCTATCTAAAATAGCAAGTTTATGACTCCCCCCCACGCTATTTTTCGTGAGACATTGAACAGTAGAATTTGTGCTAATATTAGTATGAACAAGTCAATAAATAGAAATAGATTGAGATAGCAGGGGAGGAAAAGTATAGAATCTTGTGAAAGGATGCATATTTCCGGTTTCGTGTTCATTTTAAGACTGCGTGGTCTGGGAATCAACACGGTTCCATTCACTTCCAAACCTGCGCTGATTTTACGCCGGTCAGTCTTGAATCATAGGCGGTTTTGCAATGAAGCGAGTTGCGTAATGATATTTGATACGAGTCTAACCCTAGCGTCAGCACTCAAGTGAATGGATTTATTAAGTTTAATTTTTGAGTGTTTACGCTAGGGTCAGTCTCGTATCAACCACGATTTTGTAATATGAATATGCAACTCGCTTCAATTCAAACTCTGCACGATTCAAGACTGACCGACGTGAAACCAGCACAAGCTTGGAAGTGAATGAAACATTACAAATCCCTGTTGATTTCCAGACCGCACTGTCTTAAAATGAACAAAGAAGTGGAAATTCGCTTCCGGGTCTGCGATCGCACAAACCTGTCTAATGTTAACGTGTGATTGCTCTCCGTACAGTAGTTTCAGATAATCTGAATGCACGGGCTTCTTGTCTTTGGCTTCGACCACATTATACTAAAGCAATAACACGGGCTACTTGTTTTACCATGTTTAAATTGAAATAAAAAAAAATTAACAAAGCCTTTTGCTGAATTTTTAGAAAGCAAAATAGAAATTTCTCTTCAACTTTTTAAATATTTATTGGGGTTTTCCTTCATATTTATAGCCCCTTATTACTAAAAACGTTTAATATTAACTAAAAAAGAATTGAAAGCCAAAATAATTCTATTAGGAAGCAAATGTTTGAATTTTTCTAAGTACGTCACTTTTTTTGTGGTATAGTGTATTATCTATCACTCAGATAAATTAGCATAAAAACTTGTTCTTATATAAAGTGGAATTTACTTATAGTGATTGTTGTACCACCTCTTGATTATAAATAATTATAAGTCACCCTCTTCTCGATCAAATCATATCTATCACTGTTTTCATATGTATAATAAAGGTTATGACGTCAGTGAGAGTGGGGGTGGAAGTAGTGGGGGAGACAGCCGTAGGTGGGGACTTACCCCCACCCTACTGGCTGGCCTCCTATATAACCTTGGGCCTCCCAGAAAATTAATTACAATTAATAAATTACAAACAGTGCTGCTCAAACAAATGCCGAGGAGAGGGATAGTACAACTAGCAAACTTATACAACTCTTGTATGAGATTGCGGTACTTTCCTGACACATGGAAACAAGCCATCTTGTACCTGGTGCTCGGTTTCCCTGACACCGGCGAAGAATCGCCTTGAGCTGCTTCGGTGATACAAACATGTGGTTCTGTTCAGCATCTACCGGAGGAGGCATGTGGTAGTATCCCATCCTAGCCGTAATGTCCCTAGCATAATGGTCGGCCAGTTTTGTTGCCTGTTGCTCAGCAGTCAGAACATTGTCGCCTTCGTGGAGACGGACGGTGGCTGTCTTGCCTTTTGTAGTCTTCAACAGCTTCCAAAACTTTCTGTGATCTCCGTGAGTGCTACGAAGTCTCTCATGCCACTGCGCTGTTTTACAGAGTTTCATCAAGCCCCGGATCTGCGTTGTGAGAGAATTCACAACGACATTGGCTTGCAAACTAATCGGACCTTTACTTGGAAAACTACTCTCTCCTCGCACTCTGCACTGGCGCCTGCTGCTACTCAAAACCATGGACTTCTCATTCAACTACCTCTGCATCTCTCTTTCCTAACCTCGCTATGCTGTGGTCCGGCGTTTGTCAGACCCACACCGTCCTAGTGGGAATATCTGCCTTCGTCTCGCTAAAACTAGCACCTCCTTGGGAGAGACCTCTCCCTCGCGGACGACGGTTGCCGTGGCCCTGCAAATTTTACCAGCAGTGTCTCCCATTGCAATTTAGTCTGCCTCTCTCCGGTTCACACCCGCCTTTGGGATCCGAACGGTTTTTGCCTACCCTTAGATTCCAAGACCACATAAACTACCTATAAACCTACCCTGTACCTCTTCTCCTGAACACATTGCTTTGTCGGGGCACACACACCTTCTAAAGATCTTATGGAGTCAGATCAAAGCGAATTAAGGCTGCCCGTCGACTAGATCGGCCGCCAGGGTGAAATACCATAGGTCCACCCACCTTATCTCTTTCTGGGTGCTCGCCGGACGGGGTCTAAGAGGTTTTAGCAACCCTTGCCCGCGGTGGGCGTCTCCTCACCACTTTGAGGATACTCAGGTATAAACTGAGCCCCTTAGTGACGAGCCCGACAGTGATGTTAAAAGGACCTAGGAAATCACATCCGGTGTGTATGGAAATGTATCCGGATTTAAGAAAAAAATGAAATAATAAAATAAGTACACACATATACATGTAAGTAAATAAAAATAAAAAGTGGAAGTAAAGTAGGTTAGTAATAGGTTGACAAGAAAGTAATTTCGGTTTTTTAGCGCGAAATAAAACTCAATTTTTTCTATACAAAAAATGAACTTTGATCAGTCAAATATCTTCTATTCTGTTCGCTGACCTTTTGCCATCTTTCTGGTAACTTCATTGTCGGATCGTCACGAGGGGGTGCCTAGTTACCCTAGCCCTAGTGACGGAGTGAGGGTTGATTAGGCTATGACCTGGACAATTGCTTCATGACGGTCTTACTATCTCACTCCATATTTCATAGCCATGTGACCCGACAGTGCACTATATTCAGGAGAAGAGGTATAGGGTAGTATTGTAGGTAGTTTATGTGGTCTTGGAATGACCCCGAATTCACACTCGGCATCTGAGGGTAGGGCGAAAACCGTCTAGATCCCAAAGGCGAGTGTGGACCGGAGAGAGGCAGACTGGATTACCGTGGGAGACACTACTAGGTAAAGTTTGTAGGGCCAGGGCAACCGCCGTCCACGAGGGAGAGGTCTTTCCCAAGGAGGTGCTAGTTTTAGCGAGACGAAGGCAGAGAATCCCACTAGGAAAGTGTAGGGTCTGACGAGGCCGGACTGAGAGAGATAATGAGAAGGCCAAATCTTGAAACATCAGTCCAGAGAGCCGTAGTTAGAATGATTTATCGGCTAAAACTAGGGGGTATATATAGCCCCCAGTAACCAATGATCTGGGGTTTTATTCTGACCAACCAAACCGCAGGGTTGCGGTGACGCTTGCCTGTTCTAGACCGGGACCCACCCAGCTAGCAATCGCTACATTCATGTACCCACGCTCATAGAACTTCCGGTCCTTATCAGCAAATAACTCAACCAAGTGCGATTTGAGGTAATCGTTATTACTGAAATGTTTACCATTTAAGAAGTTTTGTAAACTTCAAAAAAATGATAATCCGATGATGCAAGGTCGGGCCTGTATGGGGGATGCGACAACACTTCCCAACCAAGTTCCAATAGTTTCATACGTGTTGCTAAAGGTGTGTGAGGCCTCGCATTGCTGTGGCGGAACCCCTTCTTCCTTAGCTTCTTTACAAGTACAAGATGTCTTATATGATTTTCAATTGTTGTGGGTGGTGCATTAAACTGTTTTGCAATCTCTTGCACAGTTATATAACGATTCGATTCAATTATGGCTTTCATTTTGACATCATCAACTTCAGAAGGTCGACCATAACGTTGGTCATCTTTCGGTGAAAAATCTCCGGAACGAAATTTTTTAAACCAATTCTGACACGTGCGTTCTGTAAAACAATCAACACCATAAACTTACCTTAAACTGACAGTTGTAAACAAAATTACACGGAATTTCTTTCTATACCAACCTAAAGGTATCGACTACCAAATCTCAAAAGAAAAAAAATTCTAACATTGAAAAAAGAATAAGGAAACAAACCTAACGCTATCTACTGGTTCAAACCGAAATGACTTTCTTTCCAACCCAATATAAAATAAAAAGGGGTGTAAGTATATAATTCATTTATTATTTTTAAATAAATGTCATTTTATCCTCTTGCTTGATGTGACATGAAAAGAAGTTGAATTGTTTTGTGAATCAGAAACTGAGTGTCACTCGACCGCATGCTTGAATATAACAAGGTGTACATATTTTGAATCATGCCATTTCCATTACTAACATCACTACTCATAGCATCTCATTTGGTGTATTGTTGAATGTATTTGCGTTTCATGGAAATTCAGAGTTCGAATTCTTAGATGTCATCTAACATTTCATCTACAGTTCCACAAAATTATAGGCGGTTTGATTAACCCACTTATCCTGTCCTAATGGGGTAAAACTTGAAATGTATATGGTATAAATAAGTACAAAACTAAACAATTTTTCTCTTGAAAACAAAACTAAATTCCAGTTTAAACAGAAGGTTACACGCGGACCAGTTGTTATGTAATCAAAACAAGTACACACCTTGATCACCTTAGAAAATAAAAATAAATAATTTAGTATCATCCGAGATGCCAGAGTTGAACGAAAACGATGTCGCTGTGCTTAGTTACATATTCAATCCTGATATAGCGTTAGGATTAAAAATAAACGAAGACGACGTTATACAATTGGTTGGTATGTAAAGTTTACTCCTTTTTTTTTTTCTTCAACAAATATAGAATTAAACTTTAACAATACAAGTACTAAATTGATAGATGAAGAAGAATCGTCGGAAGAAGCAATTAAAGCAAAAGAAATTGAAATGGAAGGTGTCAAAGCAGCGGAAAAAGGCGAGTATGAAAAAGCTATTGAGATTTTAACAAGTTCTATTGGCGCTTGTGAGAGGGCTTCTGGTTACAACAACAGGGCACAAGCTTTCCGTCTTCTCGGAGACGAAACAAGTAAGTTTCTATAACAAAATACAAATTTATTTCCGGGCCCGAACGGATCGACTTTACTATCAAACGGTTAAGGGAAATCGTGTTACGTCAACCTGTTCTAGGATCGCGATGGTACAAAACAAAGATTTAAAGGTGTATTTAACAACCGAGATTAAGCCAAATATATGTTGGTTAAGATATAATAACCGAAAGTATGGGAAATAGTCGGTTTGTTTGTCTCTTAACTAAGGTGACCTTTTTTTCACCTTTAAAACAAGGTCATTGTTTTTTTTTCTTTTTACCAAGAAGTCAATAGCTCTAGTCATAGAGTGCTAAAACACATTACCTATAAATAAAATATTATAGATCAAGAAAGTAATTTTGGAAAATACACAACAAAATATTTGGTATGAGTATATACCTACTTAAGCAAGGTGTAGCAGAACAAAATAGTTTTAATGAAAAAAAAAAAGTACAAAAGTAAATGGTCTAAATTTCGGATTTTGATTCTTATTCTTTTAAATGCTTTTTTTAAAGAAGTTAATTGATTCCAATGATAATTTGTTCTCTTAAATGTTTTTATAAAGCTCAATAGAGGTTTAGTTAAAGTAATATTTAGTAATTAACAAGCATTTCAAGGCATCAAAACGTAATTTGAGTTTTAGTATTTTATAAAATGCACTAATAAAAGTTTCTAACAATAAAAATAGCTTATTTAACATCTTTCCTACCAATTTTGATAGTTTCTGTTTTTTAAATAATCTAGTATTTCCTTATTTGTTTCGTTTAATATTTTCAGGTCCAATTTTCATTGAGAAAAGACTTCCTCTATATTTTCCTTTCAATTCATATTTATTTTGTTTATGTTGTAGCGATTCTGTTTTTGTTTAAAAACTATTTTATACTGATAATATAAAAGATGAATAAAGTCTTCATGCCCGCTGACTAACTTAACTCACTAATTGAGCAATATACAAAAACAAAGAATGAAGACCTCTTCAGGTGCTCTGAATAGACAATGAATGTATAATGTACATTATACTTTTGTAACAATCTCAAATACAATGTAAAATTGTTAAAAATTCTATAAAATGTAGCCAAGCTACAAGACATATAATATTGACCTATTGTAAATAGATTCATTTACATAGAATCTATATTGAATTACATAATTTTTAATAACAAGAGGATTTAAAATAAAAATCAAGTGCTCTCTTCTAAAGGCTGGCTGGTATTTTTATAGGCAGCCTACCTCCTAAGGGTAGGACGAAGGTGAGCCCCATCACCTGGGTCCTTTTTCATTGTATAATTTTTTTAACAATAAAACAGATATAAGATAAACAATAACTGCTTAAAATGCAAAGATGCAGTAAAAGGAGCCACTCACAGCTCAATTATATATTAATTCAATTTTAACAATATTAATATAAGGGTTAAGAAAAAAAAAGTTAGGACATAAAAGTGGCTTTCCCCAATGGCCATAGTTAATTTCCAGGGTTCATTTCCTAATACCTATCCTAGTAGACCTGTCACCTAGTGGATTTTCCCAAAGGTACAAAGACACTGGCTAGGTTACACCAGTTTATTCAAATTATCTCCACAGAAAACTCCTTTCGTGAAATAAATCTGAATCAATTAATTTGCTAACTAAACAAGTTAATACAATCTAGAGCTTTAAAAATTCAATTGAGCTGGTAACTAGACTAATATAAAACAAAAAATTCTGCAAAACAAAATCTTTAAGTTATCCTTGTATCAACCAGTGAACTGCCATTAAGGTAAGGCAGGGAAGGTAGGCCAGAAACCTCTATTTATATAAATGAAATCCATTGCCATCTAGGAATTTCAATCCCTAAACTTCATATTATGAAGAAGTTATGAGCATTGTAAGCATTAAACACGCATAAGAATAGTATTATCAAAGCTAAAATTTATAATAAAAGCTCCTTAAATAACAACAGATGCTCTAATTAGGTGCTTTGGAAGACTTAAATACTGCAATTGAATTGTGCAATGGAAAGGGCAAATCTGGTTGCCAGGCACTTTGCCAAAGAGGAGTACTTCATCGCAAGTTAGGAGATGATGAAAAAGCAAGGTCTGATTTCAAGTTAGCTGCAGAGCTTGGTAGTAAATTCGCTAAGAAACAGGTATACCTTATATATACATATAAATTACTTACTAGCAACAGTATAAATAATTAATAGTTGTAGTCTGTAATCCCACTGTTCTGATAATTATTAGCCAAAGAAAAAAGACAGTGCCGGGATTTAAAGCAAGTGATATCTAGTCATGTACTCTTTTCAACTGTCCATCTGAAAGTCATAAAACATTTGCAAGTTTAATATTATTTTATAATGTAATCTTTATACATTATTTTTATTATCTATGGGTATTAAGTAAAACTCTCATGCAAAATGTCATCCTCCGACTGAAACTGGGGTTGAAAAATTATTACAAATAAACTTTTGATGACAGTTTTAACAAATTTATGCAATTATAGTCCACTCAAGCCTGAACACATATTGCATATTAATAATCAGGGGTTTGAGATTATTAATTAATTTATTATTTGAGAGAAAACGACCAGGATCAGAACTTCCAGTGACTAAATATTTATAAAAGATCAGGGGTCACTTCCGCTTCAATCTCTGAGGAGTTGTAGGAATGGGTGATACTTGAAAGTGATCTTGCTAAAGGATTTATTATATGAGCAGATAATTACTGACAGGACTTAAAGAATTTTGAGGAAATGTGATCGTGAATAGTGGGAATTTTATGGTAAAAAAAAAACAATAACTAAGGTATATTGATTATATTATTGAAAGCGATCTCCATATACACAATTACTAATCATCATCATATGTATTACTGCATCTGAAAATAATTGTATAACCCTATCGAAAATCTCAGTGTCCAACAGAACTTTGTGAACTGATAAATTTAGTCATTAATTAAATAATTACACCTACATGTAAAATATATATGTAAACATGCCTATTATTGTTTTGGGGGAATAACAGTTGATATTTTTAAAGATATAAATTCTATTAAATAAGTTAGAATCTTTGTTTTATTTATTATCAGTATTTTAACTGTTTTGACCTTTCCTGCCCTAGGTTGAAGTATGGCGCTTAAATTCAAATGAAATACAAAAGGCATCCGGCATCCATTGTTTTGCTATAGACATTAGAATCATTTATACATTACCATTGGTAATTTTTTATTTATCTTTTATTTTTTTCAGCTTGTCGAAATGAACCCATATGCAGCCATGTGCAACCAAATGCTAAACCAGATGATGTCAAAGTTTAACACTCCTAAAAATGATTCTTAAGCTATCAATAAATATATTTCATGAGTAAAAAAGGAATATATAAATGAACAAAAAAGAACATTTGAATATTTAATAGTTATATATTTGTAGAGAACGAATAACAGAGCTACAATAAGTAATTTAAAGTTCAAATAAATATATAGAAAAGTACATATGACTAAAAAGTGGAATGATACGTTTTTTTTTTTGCAGTGAAAATAAATATCACTTGTTTACAAAGCACTGATTTGCTTTATTTTTAAAGTACATGGGCTCACTCCAATCAGGAAACATAATTGTCTTCTACAATACATTATCTACATAAACAGTTATGTTTTTAAAAAATATATGGAGCCTAGAAGACTTTAAAATAGTAACTAAAAACATATAATATGTTTAATACATATACATTTTATTATTACAGTCTAATAATTCCAATGGCGATTAAAATAAATGTTAAATTTGATTTTTAAGCCACCATTCACAATATTATTTTGTATCTTAAAAAGTTTAAAATATACCATACAAAGTTTCCTGTCAAAATTTGACGAAGAAACACGACAGTAATTTACAAATATTTACAACAAATTAACTAACTAATAATTAGTTTTAGTAATAGAGGACACATATTTATTTATTAATGTGATATTCAGGAACAAAATAAACTATTTTATAGGTAGAAATTTAAAAGAAAACACAAAAACCTTTAAAAATATTTTTGGATTGAAAAAAATAAATAGATAACTGTTGGATTTATTGCAAGGCAATATTATTTAAAATAACAAAAGCATCAGTGCAAGGATATTTAAACTTAAATCTTTTTATCTTGCGATGCAATAGATATGAAAGCCCATTTTATGCTAGAATGAAACCAGCGGTTGATAACTAAATAGGATGTTAACTTGCTGATTAGTAACTAAATAACAGCAATATAATAAAAAGAAATATGTACTGCGATTTAAATGAAGTCTATAATATGTATGTATGTTTTCAAATAAATATTCATGAAGAATAAAAAAATATTTTCTATTTTTTGAGATGTACAGTTGCTGGCGAGGTTTTCCTGATGTTTATTGAACCTAGAAAAGAATAATATTCCATTTGAATACTTTCTAAAGAATATAAAAAAAAAAATCAAGTAAAATGGTAGTGACTTGAATTGCCTTAATACACTGTGGATATACGAGAAATGCCGAACTAACTTTTTATTTCAGGATATTATGCTGTGAGTTTTTCTTTCAACCAACTTTACACTAAATGCCAGGAAGTGATAATTGTTGTTTTGAAAATAGGACTTTTTTGACCATAAGAATGCCACAAGTGAAATTTAAGATTGTTCTCAAAAATCACTAAAATTATTACATTTTGGTTCTTAGTATTTATAAAAGGGTGACCATTTGTTTTAACTGAGTGCTCTTAAAGTAGTTATCTTTGAAATGGTGTGGATATCTCCTATCTTATGTTTGCTGCAATGACCATCACTTGACAAGTGTATTTATTGTACAGCAGTATTGAATCTCAGAACTTTATGTATGTAAAATTTTCAAACCATGAGTAGAGGTGCACATAATCTGTGACAACCAGAAATCAGTCATTGATCTACCTTAATGACAAACAACACAAATTATTAACCATATAAAAAACCCAACGAATCATAGAAACCAAGAAGTGGTATACCTACATGATTCAGAACAAGCATTTAATGTTGAATCCCAAAACTCTTTCAGTGCCTGGACAGATAAACTCCCACTATTGCCGCCAGCTGTTCATACTTAGTGGTTCAAATGGTTAATTGCAAACAGTACCCCTGAGATATGCTAAGATTGTTTGTAGGTATGTGTAATGAATGAAGTTTGACACCTTAAGAAAGCAAGGCTTTATTCAGGGATAATTACATAAACAGAACATTGGACTGTCCTACAGACATTATTAATAAGTAGTAGTAATTATGTAGTAAAAATGTCTAACAATAATCGAAACAGATGCACAGATACAAACATGACACTAAGTGAGGTTACAGAAAATATGGCAGATGGTTATAAACATATCACATTATGTTTGAAGTCAGGTATTAGCATTCTTTAATGTGCAGCACATCATCATGCTATGTATGTACCTTGATATAACAATTTGTGTTTCACAGAGATATTTTTGTAAGTTGGATTAAATTCTTTTCTTATTCATGAACAGTTAACATAATTATGACAAACACATTTAATAATTAATAAAACTTAAAAAAAAAATCAGATTATTCAAACCTATTGTTGTGCTTCAATCTCAGCTTTGTCAACCATTTCAAAATCTTTTCCAGTCTGGCTTTGTTGGCTGCTGCTTTCAGACTCACTTCCACTTCCATCAATTTTTTCTTCACCTCCTTCTTTCTCATTTTGTTGATCCCTTAAAAAATTAAGTTAATATTAACATAAAAATGAACAAATTCTTAAAATAAATTAGTAACTTATTTAGCGATGATAATTATAAGAAGATATTTGCCGAAATGTGCTTTATTTGAAATCAGATTTTTGTATCATATTACCAAAATTGTGAAATAAGAAGATTAATAATATATTGATTATTGGATAGTTTCTATACATTTAACCAGAGGGCTCTGGTAAACTGTTTAGTTTATAAACAAAATATTGTAAGCATGGCAGAACAAAATAGAATTATTAGTAGTTGGATATCATATAATAATTAATAATTTCACAGGCATCTAAGTAATTGGGGGGTTAGTAATTTATTAAATTTTGAAATATTTTGCACAGTACTTATTGTTTATTCTTTGCCAATGACATACAACATCCTGACAGGAGCAGACAAGCAGGCTATGAAGGGGCCTTAACCTGACTTGGTGGCAGTGGGCTGGTAAATCATTCTTATTACATAAACCCAAAACTATCTAATTATGATTCTTATCATGTATAATACGCAATACATTTATAAAGCCTTGGCTTATTAGCTTTGAAATTTGTAAGTGCGATGGGTTTAATATGACACTGCCAGAAAATATAAGTGCAAGACTATAGCAGGGAGGAGTATTTCATTTTTAAAAAGTATCTCATTAGTAGTCTATAATAATAATAGTAATTTGGTAATATGATACAAAAATCTGAATTCAAATGTTCAAAATAAAGCATATTAGATGGTTTAATAACCAAGATTAATAAAAACAATGCTATTCCTCTATGAATATTTGATAACCTGACAAAACAATAATGGTCTAATAACATTTCAAAAATTAGTTAATTAATAATTTTTATAATAGAATTTATGCTAAAAAAAATAGATACATGAAATTCATTAATTAATGGAGTTTTTAAGAGTAAAATTATCTACTGTTGGATTTCTCCTTCCTCTTCTACTTCAGCAATGTCTTTTTGTTCAGGTTCAGGCTCAGGCTCATCTTCGTTGTCAGATAACTTTTCTTTCTTCTTTTTCTTTTTTTTTCCTGTTTCCACAGGCGGCTTGTATTCATACTGTCAACAAACCTTTAATATTAGATAAAAATAATAATAGAATAATATCTTTTAATAATCACAAAATTCTTTGTAAAGTGAAATCTCAAACCTGTTGCAAGTAAGTCCATGAGACATGGAATCTTGAAATCAATTCTCAAAGTTTCACGATTGAATTTGTAGGTAAAATTTTAAATTTCAACCAAAAAATGTTGAAAGTCAAATTCAAAGAGACCAGTAGCTAAATATTTAAAGTTTTGTGAGAAAGCAACCAAATTCAATAACGCTTACATTTATTTACTAGCCTCAACCTGACACCTTCATAGAGCGGGGCTAATTAGTTCTTTCTAGTGCAAAGTTATCCAGTTTTTTTTTTGAATAATAAAAATGACAATGAAGATGAAATTTCCACCTACTCCATTAAGCATGAAATATGTATGCTAAGTGTGCTCTTATAACAATCAGCAATATGCCGAGCAGTTTCACCAGTCTTTTTATAACTATATATGTGGCTACCATAACAATAAAGATTTCTTATTAGTTTCTTATCAGTAATTTAATAATAATAATAAATAAACCATTGACCCTCAAATAAAAACTGAAACTGATACTGACAGAAATAGTGCAGTGAATAACAAAAGTAGAGATTTAATAAATAAACTAAACATTGATTGATTGAATAGTTAGTCTTCGATGTCACCTATTAATTTTGCCACCACTAAGGTATTGCACTGCTATACCTAATTATTAACTGTTCTTACCTTATAAAGTGGCCAAAAAGAAGCAAGAAAGCCCACATCTTCTGTTAAGTTCGGGAAAAGCCAAAGATGATGCCTGCCAAGAGTAGTAATCCACAATAGACAAAATACAATTGTTCGAACAACTGTCAAGAAAACAACAAAGACAAGGAAACCGGCAGCTGCTATACTTAGATAATAGACAACTAATCTGAAAAACAAAAACAATATCACATAAAATATTATTTGTTTAAAGCAACAGTTAGCTTAATTCATCTAATGAATTAAAAAAATAATGCTTTTAAAGATATCAAATATATTTGCTGAGTGAGATGTAATTCAAGTAAATAAAAAAATCTGCATATGCACCCACATTTACATGATATTTTAAAAACAAAAAGCAGTTCTTACATAACTGAATGAAATTGATCAACACAAAACCCTTCTTTGTTTTTTTGCTTTAAAAAAAAATAAATGAAATTCAAGAAATTTTGAACAATTATTGACTTGTGAGTCAATACAGTAATTTATGCTTATTTAAACAAACATATTGACAATAATTGAGTTTAAAAAAAATTTAAATTGGTTAAATTGATGCCTTAATGTGTTTCCACAGATTATTGGAATATATTGGTGTATTTAAAATATTTTTTAGTATTTAAAATAAAAGGAGTGTGACAGAGTTTTAAGAGATGACAATGAGATCATTTTAAAAAATGGATGGTAACAAGCTAAACACCTAGGAGATTATCATCTTAATACTATTTTAAATTAAATAAATGAGGGACACAGCACATTTATCAAGGATTTAGAGTAATATAATAAAATGTTGTTCACAATTTAATTTTGATACTGAGCCCTCTTTGCTTGTAACCCTTCCATATATACAATGATTCAATGAAGAATTGAAGTTTGAAATAGTCTAGATTCATAATATAATTTTTTTAAAATAAAAAACATTACTGTTTATTAGAGAGCTACAAAATTTAATTAAGAAAGTACAGAAGAAACAATAACGAACTATAGATTACATTAATTAGTCTAAAGTATCTATGTGCTTTCATTAAGATATCCCAGTATAATTAAAGACACATCACAATTAACAATGAACAGTGTTATTATATTGAGGACTCATATACATAGTGTTGTCAAATTAAAATATTCATATATTACATCGCTTGTTGAAAGAAAATACCTGACAGAAGGAGGCCACAGTGGAAAGAGGCAAACGCCAATGCCTGCCATAACGACGAGGGCTCCAAAAAGCCAGTAGTGAGGAGGGATTGGTTCATAAATCCATACATAAGCATCCAGATTATCAGCGAAAAATTGATCGAAATGCATTTCTAACCTAACCTTCTTTTTCTTTTTTTTTTGCCTTTCTTCCTCATTCTCGGATAACTGAAATATATCATAGATTATTTTATACAGGAATTAAGTAAGCTCTATTATTTTCACTAAAAAAACCCATTAAAGTACAACAAAAACAAGACAATAATGTGTATGATATTTGTTCTTTATTACTTTCTGATAGTAAATCAAAGCAGAAACATTAATCAAAGTTAAAATCATAATAAATTAAAAAAGAGATATTTACAATGTAAATGGACGTTCATTTATAAATGATGGCAAAGATAACTTTGGCTATAAAGTCATAGATAAGCATGTTTTAGCATAGCGTTACAACTTACACCATTTTACAACATAAGAGCATTAAATTAACATCAGTGTTTAAAACCTAATTTAATCTTCGTTCTAAAACATTTTAGGCATCATAAAATTAAGTGGAACCTATAAAAGGAATGAAATATTAATGTTCCCTCAATACTATAAATAAAAAACTATAAAGGATATATGATATGAGGTTGAATTAACATATTCAACAATGGTTTATTGACAGAAGTGTTGTGAATTTCCATCAATTAACATTTGAGCCTGTAGATCTAAAAATAGCTTACCAATATGTCAAATACGAAATTAAAGCACAAAAATCAAATTTCTTACCTCTTGACCTTTGCCTTCAGCATGACTACTCTCACCATCATCTTTTTTCTTCTTTTCTTTAGAAGTATCTTTTTTATCTTTATCATCTTTCAAAACAATTTTTTTGTCTTTTTCATCTTTTGTACCTTTTTTCTTAGATTTCATCAATAACTCCTCATTAATAGGAACTTTTTTGGCTCGATGGAAGAATTTGTTGTGTAGCATACTGCCAAAATAGAATAAAGAACAATAAAAATTAAAACCGCAAGCCTATCAACACATAGAACATATTGTAGAAGTAAACATGATTGAACTTACACATCTAAGAAGTCAATGCACTGAGCACGGGAAGTAAAGAATGGTTCATCTCCTTCTTTAATGGATGTACCCCAAGTAGAGGCCATGATAGCATCAACAGCTTTCTTGCCTTTAAGTGATAACATACATGAAATATTAACATTGACATGAGATATATCAATATAACATATGAATTCAGTCATTGATACCAGTAAAATATTGAACATTGTGATTGAGGAATTTGGTTTTCTTGGTTGGTACATTATTCCGCAACCACTTAGCAACTTCATACTCTTCTTTGGAAGGCTTGATTTCTTCTACAGCTTCGTTTTCCTAAAATAATTAATGTAC
The DNA here is from genome assembly GCA_930367205.1 of Acanthosoma haemorrhoidale. Lineage (NCBI taxonomy): Eukaryota > Metazoa > Arthropoda > Insecta > Hemiptera > Acanthosomatidae > Acanthosoma > Acanthosoma haemorrhoidale. The sequence goes on along the minus strand of OV884011.1, from coordinate 154,140,463 downwards.
AGTAGGAAATAGGACAAAACTAAGATATTCCTGGAAAAAAAAAACTAATAACAGGTTTCATATCCAACAGTCAATTCCAATAAATACAAATCAACATGAACAGATAACGACATATGCATATACTAAATAAATGACAATGTCAACGATGTTTCGTAAACAGGGACAAGAAAACTGAAATATGTTTACGTTTTGATGTCACCGTTCCTTGTACTACATTTTGAAAATACCAATCAGCCATTTGACCTTTAATCTGGACATTAGACGAAAGTTAACTACTTCAGGGGCTTTCCCCAAGAACATTTGAATTCATTTTGAGATATTTTCTCATGGAAAATTACTCACATCGCTCTTTTTCTTGCTCTTCTTCTTGTCGGCCATATTGTCAACACAGTGTAGAGACAAGTTCCATCAACTGACCAGAGCAAGCTAGTGATAGAAAAAACGACCAGCTGGCAAAACGAGTAAGTTTTATTTACTTATGGAAACGAGCTAATATTTTTAGCTAGTTGATTAAAAGATCAGCAGCTTCTCCATTTTTTAAAATTAATTTTAATTTTAATTTTAATTTAATTTTTTTAATTTTTTGAAAAACATACAAACGAAATAAATGATGTTGAAATTCAAGGAACAGTAACGAGAGATGGTCGCGGACATTTCTAGGATACCGAAGGAGTCTCGCTATTAAATAATTGTGCCTAGCAATATTCCTCGACACTCTTTTACACCCCCTCCACCAGTTCGGTTTTTGCTAAGCTTCAACTATTTACCGATGCCAGTTCATTGCTGATTTAAATTCTGCTTTATTTGTGAAGAGTATTACACAAATGTATTTCTTGTTGTTACATAGGCTCCCTGAGTGTTTGAACTAGCTTCTGCTCCTTATCTTTGGGACATCTATTGGCAACGGCCAATTGTTCAATCTTTCTCGTTTACCTTTCCCGTTCCATCTATTTTAAGGATGTACTGATGCACCGGTCTATGAGAAATGTAAACGTGGATATTTCGTATTTGTGAAATGAATCATGATTAGCGACGTCAGTATTGTAGGCCTGTCTGAATATGTCATAATGGCATTTGTTGTTATTCCTGTCAATAGTTATGTCAAGAAAATCTATACGTCCATTTTTCTCCACCGCAAATTTTATATGATTCTTTATTTGCTACATTCGGCGAATGGTTTGTTTTTCCTTATTCTGGATACTTACTTGCATACCAACACTATAATGTATCTAATATATCCTACTGTATCCAAATACATAAAAATCCTTTTTATATCTACCTCACTTACCCCCAACACCATGCCGGTAAACTCAAGGCGAATAATTAAAATATTTGATTGACTGAGATGCTATTTAATTGTTCAAGCATTAACAAATTTGATTCCTCTATCAAATCCTGAGCCGTATTGCATTAGCGTAGTGATATTAAAAATATGCTCACCCAATAATATTTAATAAATTTTATATTGCCCCAGCTACTTCTAATCCAAAGTAATTTACCTCAATAATTTATTGTGGTAATAAATGGAAGGAATTTCTTTTATAAAATAGAATTTTACAATACAATATGCTTTATTCAATGTTTGAAATTATTTAATGAAATAGAATTAACAATTTATATAAATCCAAATCATGAAAAAGAGTACATATTTCTTGCTAACTATTAAAAACTATTCTTACGAATACACGTTGTCTCCTCTAGATGCAGGGCCCCTCGAGGCAAGTTGCCCTCAGCCAGCGTCTCAAGCAAGTCACCCGTCAAAGATGTGTTCTCCAGAGTCTACCCAGAGAAAAGGTGAGATAGATGAAAAATTTAATTACTATTGTTAGTCAGTACTATTATTATTGTTACTATAGTTACTATTGAAGGCGACCACTTTCAGCTAATAGTTTTTTGTTGAATGGCTCAAACCTAAATTTTTAAATTCGGTAAGTTTTAAATGGCAATTACTTACATCGTAAGTTAACTGGAAGTCTGTTTCAGGGTGCCTTGCCTCAAATTTAGAGCATAGTTTCAATTGGAAGTATTTTTGTTAAATGCACCACACAGATTTAGGGCATTTGAGGTCTTCAGTTCACGAAATGCAAAAACGATTGGTGGTCTGTTTGTGGGATTTCAGTCCACGGCCCCAAATCATTCAATCACGTCCACTTTCATGGCCTTTGTTTTTTCGTTGAATGGTTTCAACCTACATTTTCAAATTCGGTCAAAAGTTTTAAATGGCAAGCATCGTAAGTTTACTATAATTCTGGTCCAGGGTGCCTTGCTTCAATTCTTCCTCTGACGATCAACCTTGCTCCTAGGTAACTTGGCGCGATGTTCTCCTGGAGATTAAGAAGTGCCGGGACACAGTAGGTTCCTTCCTTTCATATTTAGGCAAATAGCAGAAATGCTAAAAAATTCTGCTCTTTGTCAACTTATATTCGTCTCCTACAGGCGCTGAACACTCCGAACCTTCGCAAGAGTTTCTCAACTGCTCAAGGTCTAAACAGGTACGAACTACAGGCTCTGTGTTGTAATTATCTCTAGAGCAGGGGCAGCGCAGATTCTTTGTGCTTAACCACACAGTCTACTTCAAAATCCACCATTTGGTGCTCCAATAGCCTGAGTGTACCCATTTGCCCCTCGATCTATCCTCGACCGAAGGAAAGTCCTTATGGAGGATCCCCTCCATGCTGTGCTGGACTGTCTTCAACCCTGCAGGGTCCTTTTCTTTAGATGGACCTTTCACTTCCTGCAGAGGTGAAGTTGAGAGATCTTCCATAAACTCCTTTCAAACCTTGTCTTAGAGGAACTGCTACATCAAGAGCCGATCTATTACTATTGCCACTGCCAAAAGTATATCACCTCAAGGGAGACTGGGGGCTGACTTGTGCTCTATATTTCCGCAAACAAAAATAACAGTTAAAATTCAACGCTATTTTTTATTAATAATAAATTCCAGGGAATAAATTTATTATTGAAGGGGACAAAAAACAATACAATCAAAATAATTACCATTTTTTTCTACCCCACCTCATGAATTCACAAATATGAGTCTAGCCTTGTCCTCTGTATTTCTAAATGTTTGACCCTAGCACCTAGACCCTTCAATTCGATTTGTGATAGCTTTTGTTTTAGGAACCGTTGAATTTCTAAAATCATTGAACATTAGATGGTATTAATTTCTAACTTTTTTTTGTTGCTTTATGAGCTAACTTAAAACCTCGAAGCAATGTTCATAGTCTAATTGTCAGTAGTTTCTGGGACCTAGAGTTATTACATCTACATCAACTATTTTTCCCAAAATAGTTAATCATGTTACAATAACATGTGCAGAATATCTACTAACGTGAATAATACCTTTCAGTTTTAAAAATGGAACTGGGATTTGTTTATATATTCAGAAGATTCATTTTAACAGTAAAAACTTACTGGTAATTTAAATCCAATGTTAATAATGTTTGATGTAATAACTTATTATAATTTAACATTCAACAGAAAAAAATTTTCTGTTGCCTTTTCTTCTGAAAATTACGTAAAGCGTATTTTAGAGTGTTGAAATATAGCTTTACTCCAACCAACTAACGTCCGTCTAAGTCTCGTACAAATAACAGAACTCGTCATCACTACAAGTTGTCATCACTGGGTGGGGGTAAACCTTTCTCAACTCATTTATAATCTTAAATATCATTCATTTCCCCTCAATTTAGATAAAAAATTTACAATTAATATTAAAACTTATATTTTTTTATCTATCGATTTCTTGTGAATGCATTTTTAAATCATTTCCGTGCTGGATTGCTCGGTTTTTTAATCCTAGAAACAAATACTTTATATGTGAAAAATGATTATAGATTCTTGTATTTTTCATTCAATACCATTTCAAGATGTTCAATAATTTCAGTGGGGAAAATACAGTTCCTGTAGATGATTTATATCGAAAAATAACAAATCTTCAATTTTCTACTTCTCAGTAATCGATCATTGGTCGTTCTCAGACTTGTAACTTGTTATTAAGACTTGTTAATTTTAGCTACGTTATGGCTGAGAAAGAAGAAACTGATACTTTTGATAGTTGGGAAGAATTTGATGATTCTGGAGTAGGTATTTAGTTATCCCGAACTATGACACTGTTATTTGTAAGGAAACAATCGACCTACATTGAGAAATATTTACGACCTTTTTCTATTTTTATGAAATTGTTTTCCCTTGAAATCGTATAACTTACACGTTTAACGTTTTGAGCTATCTAATAGAATACGAGTCACAACTTATTATAAAGGGTTATAGAAATCGTCAGGGTAGGTTTCCTAAATAGGTTATAATTATGCATCGTATAGTTTTTATCTTTTATAACACTTATTTCTCTTTAGATACTCACAGATCACATTTATTCTGTTATTTTCTTTTAGATGGGTCTACTCTAGCAGTATAGCTTTTAAAAGAACGACTTGTTTTTCAGGAACTGGACAAACAGATAGAAAAAATTCAACTCAGTCAAATGTCCATTCAAAACGGCATGTCCAAGTAAGTATGTTTTAATCGCTACGGGAAGTCACATAGATATACATTACCTATTATTTTATTTTTATTAAAGTTTTCCATGTGTCTTTAAAGATAGCAATTAAAATTTGGTTTGTTTTTAGTTTAAAACCGGGACCTTTGATATTGTCCCCAGAAGACATCAGGCTTAAATGCATGCCACCTGAGCCTTCAGTTAAAATATTGCAGAGACCAAATCCTAATGGTTTGAGAAATGGACTAGTAAATGGTGAAACTAAGCCGAAACAGCCTGTGAAAACCTTGCAACAGGCATGTATCCTTGAGTAGATTGTTAAATTATTGAATTATTGTGAACAAATAAATATATTATTTCTTGTTTCTGATAGAGAGAACAAGAATATGCAGAGGCTCGTTTAAGAATTTTAGGTGAAGCTCGAAGCCCAGAAGAAGAACAGTACTCTCCCCAAATAGACGAAAGGTGAGTGTAAATTAAAACTGCCTTTGCTGATAATAATTGTGATGTTTTATAAATGGTTTTATTCTTATGAATGGAAATCATTCATAACTTTTACCAAATGTATTACTGTCAGGATTGTTTAATTTGACTTCTTTTTCAGCTTTTATTTCTCCCCTTTATTCGGCTTTTATTGATAAAAACTCTTCGATATTATGTAACATTTTGGGAAATGATTAGTTAAAATGGTCGGGTAAGAAGGTAAGGTTATCACCGGTTCATTTCAGAGATTGGTTCGTTAATTTCAATGAATAGATCATTGATCACAATATATTAAATTCAGTGTATTTGACATGACTTTTAGAACTCATTCAGTAATTATTTTATTGAATAAATTACAATGAATTATGTTGAATGTACCTTGTTAGGGTAAACAAATGCACTGAAATTTGTTATTTTATTTATATGTTTTGAAATTTTGCTAATTCATTTTAAGTAATAAAAATCATTCGATTTAAAAAAATTTTTATTTACAATTAAAAATGCTAAATATTTTATTTTCATGAATTTACTTATTATTACATAACTAAATTTATGTAAATCACTTAATGTATTTGTGTTGTATGAAAATGTTATCTAATATTTACAACTAAATAATTTATAGTTAATTTCAATCCGCTAGCAATGGCAAGCAAATCCACTAGTTAATCATTATAACTATATATACTAACTAGCTTATAATATGAAATTTCTTGAATGTGCACTCCATCTTAGTGTTATCCATATATAATGTCATCTCCACATAAATGCTTTTTCTGTCCCTCCCACCTCCACAAGTCATCTTGCTTTGTCTTTTATTGACCTCGAGTTTTCTGATGGCTCACTTCTTGAATGAATATCATTTTATCCTATACTAAATTTAGTCTTCCTATCTGATTAAAAATAATTGCAAGTAATTACTTGTTTGTCATTTATTCTGTCCAGATAAAGTATGTTTCAGTACAGAACTTAAGGTAGGGCATAGTTTGAATTAGTGAAGTGGGAAAAATCCACTCCATTCTAAAGATATTTATGTACAAAGCTTGTTCTAACTAACTACTGAGGAGGTAAACTTTTTTAGTTTAGCCTATTCAGAGATATGACCGTCAAACCTGCCTATAATTAAATACAAAAACAAAATTGATTTTAATCATGGATTCAAATTAATATTCATAACTAATTGATCAAAGGATCAGTTGGCTCCATTTTTCCCTTTTTATCAAATATTTGTATTATTAACTAATTTTTTCATCATTATTTTTATATATGGAGTCCTGATTATCCACATTTGGATTATGCGCTGTGCAGAATCTAATCAGTGATGTTAAAAAAACATCTATTTATGGAATTCAATTGTATATGTTGATTGTCGATTAGTTTGATGAAATATCAAAATGCAATTGTTAGTTAAACCTGAAAGCAAAGTATAAACAAATTCAAATTGTGATCAAATGAGTATCAAATGGTAATTATTCCTAATAAGAAAAGGCAAGTTAACACTATGAAAAATTGCTACACACCTTTGTTTATAATTGAATAAAATAATAGATTTTTGACTGACCCTGATGTGCTAATGAGTACTGAGTAGATATTTAATTATTTGATCAATGTTCCCCTTAATATAAGTAAGATCTAAGTATAATATCATCCATTCGTTAGGTTTGTGTTTATTAAAGTAGTGTGCTAATGAAAAAAAAAGTACTTGTTTGTTATTATAGCTGGATAGGAAGGTTATGTGGCTAAGTGAGAATGTGGTTCATAAATTGTTGATTGGTTCACTTCAATTCTTTCATTCTTTGATTAAAGAACATTAGTATTGATTCTGACACATTAGTAGAGTCTTGGTTTAGCACATATAAAAAACCCACTTTAAAAGTCTGGAATTGGACATATCAGGGTAAACCATCACCATAATTTCAAAGATTTCCAAACAAGGGTTCACCCTTGACAATAGAGTGGTTATTGGGATAAGATAAATGAAGGTAAACAAATAATGAGAAAGAACATAATAGAAAAAGAACATCAATCTATCCAGCATCAAATTACAGGAGATGGCTTCTTTCGGCAATTTTGAAAGGAATAAAAAATGTTTATAACCAAAACTATAAAAGAACATAAATAGTATAAAAAAAATAACTGGTAAAGCTATCAATTACTAGAATAAATGAGTAGTATAAAACAAAAGGTATGTTTTGATAACTTGAAAGATTTCTTATCTCAAAGCCAAGAAGCTATTTAAAGTTTAAAGACGGTAACTCAAAAGGAATTTAAAAAAATAATTCTAATCAACAACATTTTATGAGCTAATAACAAAAAATATTTATTTAAAGCAGCTCAATTTTATTTAGTTTATTGATATCAATATTTTATTTTTTTAATTTTGTTAAAATTTTTAGTAAAACAAGTATTTTAAATAAAAAAATACTGAGTATTTTTTTCACTATCATTTAGTAAGTGTTAACAAAACTGTTGCGTAAACTCTGGCCCGAACTCATCTTTCGATATTGTTTCCTTGCTTTCCTGTCCTTAATTTGTTTTACATCACTACATCAAAAAATATTATTTAATTCATAATTGATGCAAAGAAAAAATGTAGCTTTTAAAATTAAAATACAGTTGAGTCCTGATTATTCGCAGTAATTATAGTAATTCTATTAGTGTCTCATAGAAAACCAAGTACCGCAGATATCCCAAATTTCAAGTTAAAAACAAATGTAAAAAAAAAGCCAACAATTTAGAGAGCAATGTATTATATATTAGATAAGTAAAGGAAATTTTAAGTAAGTAAATTAATTTTCTTAGAAATTAATAGTGAAACAAGGAGTCTTAATAGAACTGCTAACTTATATATATTTTTTAACAGATACCCAAAACAAGTCTAAATTTATATATTTATTTATTTATAAATATAAAGACTGTTGATCTTGATTTACAATCCAATGATAACATAGTTTGGAATTTTTGATTGATTTTATTTGAGATAATTTTAGTTCCTTTTGGTGAATATTAATCCAGGTCAAGGTTCTTTCTCTGATTTTTCTAGTTGGTTAATGCAATTTTATCTTACTTTTTGACAGTAATGGACAAGACCCATATGCATCCCTAATTATTCATTGGGTCTTGATATTCACAAAATTTAACCATTTTGTTACAAATAATTTATTTTCTAGCTTCAACAATCTCACATTAGCCTATTTTCAACTCATTCAACTTCAAATATGTGAACCAATATAAACAAATGTAGCAGATCTTTCTGTTTTCCTTTGCAATCTGTTTTCAAAGACAATTTTTGAATTTGCTATAGAGAAACAAGAGAAACAAGTCATATAGTATTTGAGATTGAGAGTACATAATTTAAACTGCTTCACTTTGTAAGAAACTTAATAGATATTTCCTTGAAATGAAAGATTTCCAGCTGTTATTTTATTTGGCTTAAAAACCAGGGAAGTTATTTTTTTTTTTGTATTTTGTTCTATAAAAAACTCACTGAGCATTTGCATATTAACAAATTTGTACTTATGTGACCATGCCAATCAAGACATAACTACATGTACCGCATATAGCCTTAATGTGTTATCTTTGTATTTGTTGTTTTCTATGAAAAAAACAAAACAAAAGTTTTTGGTAGTATTTGACTAAAAGTTTCAAAGAAGGAGAATCAATAATTGTATTCACTTATTCAGGCCATTGCAGTGGTTTTCCCCAAAAAACGTTTTGTCTGTTTAGCCAAAATGTTTTTCTTCATCCATATAAACACACATTTTCATCAAGCTTCTATATAGAACTAGCCACGCCACGGCTAACAAGTAATTTGGTTTTATTTTATGAGCACTGTAATCACTATGAACTTTTCATAGATACTGTTTGTCTCTATATTGATGTGGTTTCTGTGACTTAGTACATGAGTACCTGGATGTCCATCCAAAAGATTATCATTACATTATCATCTACATATAATCAAACTAACTTTTGTTACTTGGTTTTACTTACTTTAATTTTATGCTTCTACGACAATAAATAAAAATTGAGGGGGGCCAGGTAAAGAGGATAAGGAGTACAATTTCACGTTCATCTCCTACTCATAACTAAATAGTATTTGTGTCATATTTGGTGCTTTTCGTATAATAAAAAGAAGGGGGGGGGAGCAAATGGGTAAGAATTGCAAAAGAGTAGGAGTAAAATGTGGTTGTGACCCACCCTCCCTAGGTAAAGGGTTGGTCAAAAAGTCCATTGGGTTTTTTAAGGGAAAATATGACACAACTTTTAAACACAAAGCGATTTATTCAATCAATTATATAATTGGCGTTTTGTTCCAGTATCTTCTGCCATCTCATGGGCAGATTCATAATTCCATGCTCAAAGAATTTCCTGTCTTTACTGGCAAAAAAATTTTCCAAGCGGATTTTTACATCTTCTTCAGAGTTGAAGGTCTGTCCATTTTGAAGTGACCAAAACAGGTGCAAGGTCGGGCGAATATGTAGGGAACGGCAAAACTTCCCAGCCAAGCTCCAGTAACTTCTGCAAAGAAATGTGCGGTCTGGCATGGAAGACAATCCCCTCACGGTGAGCTAGTTCTTGACGCTTCTGGTGGATTGCTGCATTTAATTTGTGCAGCTGGTCACATTACACATCTGAATTGATGGCCCTGTTCATGGGAAGAAGTTCGTAAAAGACAACACCCCTCCCCCAATCCCACCAAATCGAGAGCATATCCTTCTTTGGGTGAAGTCCTGCTTTGGGGGTTGTTTGTGGTGATTCGCCGCGCTTCCGCCATAAGCGTTTGCGCTCCATATTGTTATAGACGATCCACTTTTCGTCCCCTGTCATCATTCTTTTCAAAAAAGGATCGTTTTCTTCACGTTTCCGCAACGAATCGCAGATGGAAATCCTTTGGGGGACGTTAGCCTTACTAATTTGATGGGGAACCCAAACATCGAGCCTGCTCACATAGCCAACTTGATGCAGATGCTTTTCCACACTCGATTTGGATATTTTGAGGATAACTGCGATCTCCCTAGTTGTATAACGGAGATTGGTGTTGATTAATTCATTAATTTTGTCGCTGTTAATCTCAGTTGGCCGTCCAGAGCGAGGTGCGTCTTGAACCGAAAAATTTCCCGATCGAAATCTTGAAAACCATTTCTGGCACACACGTTCTGTAACAGCGTCCTCTCCGTATACAGCGCATATCTTCCTGCAAGTTTCCACTGCTTTTTTAAAATAAAAAAGCATGAAGTGTCGATAATGTTCGTTTTGGTTTTCAATTTTCAGGATGATCCTAAACACACAAAATACAATCAGTCTCGTCGGAATTTTGCGTCAAACTGCGTTGAAGTGTCTAGTATCTGACGAGAGCGCACTTGCAAGGGACGGACTGAAGTTAGCCACATATTAGACTGCTTGAAGTTTTGCGACAATAAAACCGAACGGACTTTTTGGCCAACCTGATACTATAGAGTTTAACTATATATACCTGTGCCAGATTTGATGCAAATATCTGTCTTGATGTAGAAGACTTTGCAAAACATACCTGCCCACTCTTCTACTTAATATTTAAACTAGCATTTTTATATATTTTAACTTAGTATTTATTTTATTAAATGGAAAGGTTTGAAGAGAAAAATACTTATATTATGGAACACTGCAGTTCTTTATGTTAAATTGAATATTTAATGGTCTAGAAATAACAAGCAACTACCTAAGCTTTCTGAGACATTATTCACTTGTAATTAAAATTATTAGTGTTATCTTGTTTTAATTACATTTCCCTAACTATTGGCTCTTAAATATATTTAAATATGAGATAAAACTTTTTACAAATTTTCATTTGTTTATTTTGTTGGTACTTATTGGTCAATGTGACACCATCTGCGTGAATTATTGAATGTTGATGTTCAGACCTGTATGTATGTTTGGTTGAGATATTGTTAGCAAAATGATTCCAGTGCTTTTTCCATAATACTAACAAGCTAGCCACAAGTTATTTGTGTGGAAATGATAAGACATAGCCAGGTAAATTTTTTTGTGACATTCATTTGGCCCTTTATGCTTATTAAGATTAATAAACCTACTTTTATTGTGGAAATTTTACTACATATAAATTAGAGTTACAAAGTCCAGAAATTTAGAAGAATCGAAGTTTTGCATGTATAGTATGTCTCTAAACATCTATCTATATGACTGGTGAAGATGAATATTGAATTTACCAATGGTACAGAAAGTTAAAATTGTGCAATTCGTATCATATTGTTTACTTATAAGAACCATTTTTCTTTTTTACCATTTCATAAATTTTTCCAGATTAAAATCTACAAATCAATGTTTTTTTTTAAGGTGAAACCTGGCTAAAACATCAAGTTTTGAATGTATCTATGTTGTGACCTGTTAAAAGTGATTCTTTTATGCATTTTCCCCTTGTAAATATGATCTCTGTTTTTATCTCTGTTTTGAAATCTTGAATAAATATTTATTCTGATATTTTTCTTTTCTTTTCTTTTTTTTCTTTCTTAAATTTAGAATACAGAAAATTCAAACTAAAACTGAGGTTCTACGACCTGTTGACAGCTGTGCTGGTATTATAAGGCTTCCCAAAGGTCCTGATGGAACAAGCGGCTTTAATTTCCGAAGATAGTAGATAGTTTAATTGTTGCCTTTCGTAATGTATAAATTTACTAACTGTGGTTGAACTGGAAGTATGATATAAGTATTTAGTACGATAGTGAAACATTTCAATATTTTTATTCAGACTTCAATTATGCATTGTACACAAACAGACTGGAGGAAAAATTCTGATTAAAATAATATATCTGTCTATTTACTGATCAAAAAACAGGGCTAAACAGTGCTGAAAGATTTGTTTCATTGTAAATAATATATGTATATATATGTATGTATATTTGTATAAATGTAAATGTAATGTGGTAAATACTATTTCTATTACTGATGGATATAATGATCGTTTACTTTCTCAATGTTTTTGTAAAATTAATTTTTTTCATATTAATTGTTTACAAAAATTACTATGTATTAATTGTTGTATATTTGGCTCAAAAGAAAATAGTAGACATAAAATCATGTTATGGATAAGAAAAGTAATTAGTTTTCGGGTTTGAGTGTGTAATAAAAAAAAAAAACAGAAATTATTTCTGAGATGTAAGGTCTGGTATGGATGTATAGAATTAGGTTTATATTCATCAACACAAATGCCTGCCTACAAATCAGTATTTTACAATATGTCCCCTGTCCTTTGTTTAAGAGATGAGCCTAAAGCAGGAGATCGGGCACTACGCCAATTTGCAGCATCATTAGCACTGGAGAATGTCAGTGTAAGCTCTTGAAAAGACTAGTGGATAAAATAAAATACTGATTTGTAGGCAGACATTTTTGTTGATGAATATAAACTTAATCCATAACCAGACACACATCCTGGAATTAGGTTTAATCTGTTTTTGTATGTAATAGATACAAGAATTTGCTAACTAATTGTTAGATTCGAGGATATTAAAGTTGGTTGTAATTTACACAGTGCCAAAGTTGGGGAAGAGTTTCAGGTGTTAGGTATGATGGTCTCCTGTTAAAAAAATTGATAACTGTGATGTCTTGAATGTTTCATCCTCTTCCAAAACTTGACATGTTATGCCCATGCCTGAATTCTTTCAAACATATCAAATGTAAAATAACTTTTGTCATTTATTTGAATGATCTAATTCTACAGTATGTTTTTAATGGCCGACTAAATAATTTCCATTTTGCTTAGTACTAACTACATTAGAGAGAAGGGGACATGCATGCATTTATTGTGTCTCATTGATTATGTTTAGTTTGATGTTTTAACTATCTCTTGTTAGTGAAAATTATCAAATTAACCCTTTTGAGACAGGATGGCTTTGACAAAAGCCCTTGCTGTGAAAGCTCCTTGTTAACAAAAAAATCACCTATTAATAAATTTGATGAAAATTTAACATCATTCTTTCATCATCCTAAGGTGATATGAGTGGAGATAGATACATTTTAATAGCTTATACATTTAATGGAGAACATTTGTTGCAAAATCTCGATTTCATCGACTTATTACGTATTACTAAAGCTCATTTTATCAATAATTTGTTTACACAAAACTAATGGCATGAACAACAAATATAGCCGAAAGACAGAACAGGAAATAAATGTCTGGATGCTCATTTTGAATCTGTAAAAATGATCTCCCATAGTTCTTAGCAAACTTTATTAATATTAAAGCTTCTCCAAAAATCCACAAAACAACAGTAAAAGCTATTAATATACTGGCAATCCATCCGTCTCCATGTGCTCGATTTCCTGTTCCAGTCTTGAAAGGGTTAATTATTTTTGACTTTATTAATTTTATGAATTAGTTTCTTAATTCACTCATGTTAATCAATTGAACAACCCTCTTAAATTCTATTGC